>CM074284.1:19602376-19622376 GCA_037194245.1 Opsariichthys bidens | reverse complement strand
TTGCACGTTATAATGTGAATCGTCACGTCAGGATGTCATAAATGGTGTCGTGTGATTGATCAGGCCATTAAGGATTATATTTTAATCCAGCAAAAATCATTTCTGCCCACCCACAATTCTTACTGACGAATGATTTGAACATGTGATTATACTCAATACTGACCTTCATTTAGTTATCGATTTGAACGGTCCAAGAAAAAGTATACACGATTTTGGACACAACTGTAAGAATTCAAAACTATATGCAGAATAAGCAGTAACTGCTAATGACATGTTCCATGTTGGAAAAAAAATTGTTAGCTCAAGTTTTGGCATAATAATCATGTTCATGTTCCGGTCATGTTGTGGGCGATATTCGATTAGTCGGGTCACCTAAAAGATGAAGTCTGATTGGTCAGGTCATATAATGAGTGATGGCTCTTAAAGCATAGAGCAGCTCTGCCTGCATTCGAGCCTCCATTAGAAGCAAATTCACATGAACCTAGATGAAGGACAGAAAATTAATCAAGAATATCAGCATATTTAGAGCAAAATGAATGCTGAAATAAAGATTTCTCATTATTACCTTCTCGGAGTGTCTGAATTGGTGCCAGTAGCTGTCGTACATGCGGCGAGTGGTTCGCTCTGGATAACATGTCACTGTTTTGATGTAAACCTTCAGACTGCGCTCCAACAACTGATTCACCTCACCGTAGTCGTAATCATCGTATCTGCAGACGCACAGTATGAAAACACATGTTCATCTTTCAATACTAGGCAGTAAAGAGCTGGACTTCAGTACTCCTGCTTGGACTATGCCAGTACAGTAGGGGGCGCTATGAGCTTTCATACTGTATACTATGATTTCCAATACCATGCTACTATATGTAAGCACAGACACCCAGATTAATTACTACAGTTGCCAAAATGTGCAGTATACAAAAGAGCACACCATTGTTGTTATTATTATTAAAAATAGTTTCTGTTAAATGAAATAAAGGTGAAACAAAATATGAACATTAGATGAAAAGAACTTTTGCCTTTTGGCAACTATACTGAAAAAAAGTTTAAAGTTGGAGTACTTGAATTACTTAAACAGAAAATGGAAAAAAAATGGAAATATGATTGCTCTTGGACGTACCTGATTCCATACATACAGTGGACGTAGTTAAAGAGAGCCCTGCGCAGCATGCTGGTGTCCACCCCCTCATGACTGGCCATGTTGTAATAGGTCAGATCACATGCCGTTCTGAACTTATCATCCAATAGGTGACCAATGTCAGAGTACAGCCTGTTCACCAGAGAGAAACCATGATCCTCCCATGAGTAGTCCTGTGGAGGGAACAAGATAGATTATGATCAATCATTCATTCAAAAAAATGCAGTTTGTGTGCATTTGTGAGGGTAATTATCATACTTGTGCTTTAAATGTGGGTGGGTTGTCTTCGTGTCGTGCAAAGTCCTGGTATCCAAACGACGGGTCGTCTACAAACCGAGCCACGGGAGAAGGGGGCACCACTTCCTCATCAAACCCTGCATATGCATATCACAATATTTTAATACAAATACGCAAAACAAATGATTGCTAGACCTTTTTGTTTTCAAGCAAATTCATGCTTGGTTTGACATCACTGATGACAAATGGCAAATAAAATCTTAGCTGAGTAGATTACGACAGTCGTGACAGTACTTAATATTAATTCCCACTTTACCATAACACCAAAACTGAATTGGAAAAAAATGGGAATAGACAGAACAGTCAAATAGTGTTTTAGTTCAAACATATAATTGGTGTCTCGCGGAAACCTAGTATCTCCAAAGTCGCAATGGAAAAAGTGTATATTGTGGCTTTTTATGTGGTCAAACACTTGCATCTGACATTATATTATTAGTGTTTCTTGTTTCTTGAGTAACAAAAAAAGTACTTATTTGAACAACCAGTTCTTTATTTACTCTTGCATTGCAAACAAGCAGAGACGCTCCAAACTGCGTGCAGCACTTCTTTAACGATAGAGGTGGGTGGAGTTACAAGGTTTGACTGACAGTTTGATGAGCCAATGGAGTTATGAGGTTTAGTCACACGCTCCTTTTAATACTTTTCATTGGTTAAATATTTGCAAAACCCAGACAGACTGGGTTGACAGCAACTGCCTGACAGCAACGATGTTTAAAAGTTTCAGCTTTTATTACCATCTACTATTATCATTATGAAAGAAAATATGTACTATAGTATGAACTGAAAAAGAGTAGATAGGTAGAAAGTATCTGTGTTGTAATACCTCCAGACACCACCAGAAGACTCTCTTTCTTTTCTTTCTCAAAGCGAGTGAACATCTCCTCCTCTGACGCATCATCGTCTTCTCTCTCCTCCAGCAATCGCTTCATTCTCTCCATCAGAGCTTCCAGCTCACTCTAAAATACACGAGAATGGAGTTTAAAAGATGAGATGCTACTTTTGTCCAAACAAATCTTAAATCACACATTGCACAGAATATGCATAGAATTAATAATGTCATAAAACTTTTCAAGAGCTTGCGCTAAAATTGAAAAAGAAAAAAAATGGTGTATATGTATAATATATATATATATATATATATATATATACTGTTCCCTCCACAATTATTGACACCCCTGTTTAAGATGTGGTTTTTAAACAACATAGAACCCAAATGCAAAAAAAGAGAAAAATCCAACCTTTCATTTAAGTACATTACTTTGGTGGTAAACAAACAAACAAACTTGAAATCGTGTGTCCCACAATTATTGGCACCCCTAACAATTCCTCTGAAAAATTTAATAGTTTTTTTTAAATATATTTTTCTGTAGTTGCTAAAGTTGGTCTAGGAACTTTTAATTAGTAATTCATGACTTCCTGTTTCCCTGGGGTATAAATATGATGTGACACAGAGGCCTAATTCTCTTACCCTTTAGTCAACATGGCAAAGACAAGAGAACACACCATTCAAGTAAGGCAGATGTGTGTCGACCTTCATGAGTCAGGCAATGGCTACAAGAAAATAGCCACTCGCCTTAACCTGCCCGTATCTACAGTCAGAGGAATCATTAAGAAGTTTAAAACAACTGGAACAGTGGCAAACAAGGCTGGAAGAGGTCCCAGGTTTATCTTGCCACAGTGAGGAGGATTTTAAGAGAAGAAAAAAAATATCCTAAGCTCACGGTCACAGAATTGCATCAAAGAGTGGCATCTTGGGGTCACAAAGTCTCCAAAACAACCATCAGACGCTCTCTACATGCCAACAAGCTGTTTGGGAGGCATGCAAGGAAAAAGCCTTTTCTCACTAACAGTCACAAACTGTTTTGATAAGCGGTACTGGGATCGTGTGCTTTGGTCAGATGAGACTAAGATTGAGCTTTTTGGCAACAAACACTCTAAGTGGGTCTGGCGTAAAACAAAAGATGAGTATGCCGAAAAGCACCTCATGCCCACTGTGAAGTATGGTGGAGGATCTGTGATGCTGTGGGCCTGTTTCTCTTCCAAAGGCCCTGGACACCTTGTTAGGGTGCATGGCATTATGAACGCTTTGAACTACCAGGACCTCTGCCAGAAAGCTGAAGATGGGTCATCATTGGGTCTTTCAGCAGGATAATGATCCAAAACATACAAAATCTACTAAAAAATGGTTCAGCAGTCACAAACTCAAAGACCTTCCATGGTCATCTCAGTCCCCAGATCTCAACCCAATCGAAAACCTGTGGGGCGAGCTAAAGAGGAGAGTGCATAAGAGAGGACCCAGGACACTGGATGATCAAGAAAGATTGTGCAAAGAAGAATGGTCAAAGATCCCTCTCTCTGTGTTCTCCAATCTTGTGAAATGTTATAGGAGGAGATTAAGTGCTGTCTAGTACAAAGTATTAACATCAGGGGTGCCAATAATTGTGGGACACATGATTTCAAGTTTTTTTTTTTTTTTTTTTACCACCAAAGTAATGTACTTAAATGAAAGGTTGGATTTTTCTCTTTTTTTGCACTTAGGTTCTATGTTGTTTAAAAAAAAAAAGGAGAATTTTTAGAAGTCCACGACCACATCTTAAACAGGGCTGCCAATAATTGTGGAGGGCACTGTATATATATTCCACATTATATTTGCATAAAGTAGCATAAGAACAATTTTTTGTTTTGTTTTTAAAATTAAATAAATCCAATTAAAATTTATTTTTAAATTATTTTAATGTAAATTAAGGACACACAATGTTTTTGTAATATCATAACTGTATTACAGTAATAAGAATTTCATTAAAAATGGTCAGATACTTTACAGATGAATATGGGGGGAAATGTTAGTGATCGTTTTCTGTATGTTCAATTTAATTACTTATTTCTTTTGAGTCAGTGGTGAAATCTGTATGTCAATCTGAACATGTTTTCCTGGCATGCAAACACAAAAACAACACAAGGATTAGGAATGTGCCAGAATCCTAAATCCGAATGCAAATTCGGAAAGGTACCAAAAACGAATAACGCATTCTACGGAGCCCCATAAAGGGACATGGTTAGCCTTACTTCTGTAGTTGGTTACTACTCTGTGTATTAGTACCACACTAATACACAGAGTACGCATGATCGTAAAAGTGAAAGTAAAAAGCGAGTTCAATATCGTAATATTGATAGCAACTCCCTGATAACCGCAAATGATATACAATATAATTACCCAACTATATAACTGCGAGAGAATGCAAAAGCATTGAAATATATTTTTCTCCCATCTTGTATTTTCCATCACCATGTCCATTTAGGCGCTCCTTTAGGCTTTGTAGAATGCAACATTTCCTTTCCGAGCATAGTATTCGGCTTCGAGCACAATCCTAACATGGATACACTATAATGTTTTCCTACCCCAGTGTTAGGGTTACGCAGGGGGTTCCCATTGGCTTGGTTGCCATTTGTTAGGTGGCAGGTGCATAAACCCGCCATGGCTGAAGGGCAAAGGTCATCCGTGACCCCATTGACCTCTGTGACCTCAGGGTCAGGGTTGACTCCGCTACCAAACACAAAACTAGCCAAGGCATGGAAATGAGCCAACAGTACAACAGCATGAACCAGCTCTGCCAGAGACCAGCTGTGCTCTCCTGTCTTCAGCAGAGCCTGAGAAACAGACAGTGTAAGATCATTAACATTTGCTAGAAAATACGAGACATTACATACATTTATTTCGGAAAGCCATTCAGTGTCCATAGCTAATAAAAATAACTCTAGAGAGGAGTATTTTGGTCAATATATGCACTATATTTTTACTACCTGTTGTCTTCATTATTTAATTTGTCTTTGAATATATCTGTCATGATTGATGTTTATATTTCAACAGCACATTGAAGTAGAAACACAAATGCAATTTAAAAGTTTTTATTCAACCCCTATAATTTTTTGGAAGTGTTGATTATTAAATAAACTTGGTTTTGATTTTCGACTTAATTAAAACGAACCGGTGTTTCAGTAAGAAAAACTAATCACTACTTGATAGCACAAAAAAATTAACACAAAATTGGATTGAAAATGCAATACTTTAATATGCAAGATGATATTCGGATGCCACCCTCTGAATTAAACATGTGACGTCGTTAAACATCAAATGTAGTGGAGAAATATTAATGTTGCATAATGATTGCATAATGCTAAAAAAATAACAGAACACTGAGCAATAAACAAGATCGCTAGTATGTTACCTGTATATGTTCCTTTGTGATGAGCCAGGGTCTGTGCGCGAGGATCTTGTTAATTTCGTTGAGGTTGCGCAGTCGTTGCGGGCAGAACTCCAGACCTCTAAGCCAATCAGAGCACACGCCTATCTGCTCGAACTCCTGCACGTGCTGACACACCAGCGCTGAACACTGATGCCGCGCTGCAGCCTGGAATATATGGGAAAAAAATCACTCATAAAACTGTTCCAGTAGAATAAAGTCTCCCTTGAAGGTGTTTTTGTGTGCACTTGTACCATTATAGCGATATAATGCCTGTAGTGGAGTGGTAGGGGGCCGTCCATCCTCAAAAGGTAATAGTGGCAGCGCAGGAAGGCTTGCAGATAATGCGGGTGGAGCCCCATCACATGAGTCAGGTTGTCCACGGGGCCGCTGAACTCTTCGTCTAAGAACATCACTGTGGAATCACTCAAAGGCATGGCTCCTATGATCTGGGGTTGAGGATCAGAGAGGGCGAACAAGATATTGACGGTATTTTTCTAACATATAAGTACTGAGGTCAGATGGTAATACAAATTAAATATGTGGCGAATTAGAACTAAAGCCTGTCCGATTTTGCAACATGAGAAGGCACCAATGTGCGATGCTATGAATTAGAGCCAAGAAAGATTTGAACTCCTGCTCAGGTTCATCTTAATTCAACGAAGTGAGGACAGATGCTATAATTCAATTTACAATCCAAATACACTTTCTTAGATCTCCCGGCACGCTTAACTAGGATTCAGTGAAAATCATCTCCTGAACTGGCTGAACTCAAAACAAAAATGAAATGAACACCAGCTGACCCGAGAAAGAACGATTACAGTATCTGAGTTGGGTGAACTCGGATTGAGTGAGTGTGTGAGAGAAGAGAGAAAAAAGTGGTAATAATGTGGTACTTGGACATATACTATGGGTCTGAATGAACCATTAACCATTTAAAAGAAATGTATAGTTTTATCTAAGAAGGACACATTTAAATTGTTAATGTTACAAAAGATTTATATTTCAAATGTATGCTGTTCTTTTTTTTCTTCAAAGTATCCTGAAACAAACTTATAATGTATATATACACAAAAATATTAAACAGCATAACTATTTTCAACACTGAAATAATAATAAATGTTTCTTGAGCAGCAAAACATCATATCAGAATGATTTCTGAAGGATCATGTGACACTGAAGACTGGAGTAATGATGCTGAAAATTCAGCTTTGCCGTCACAGGAATAAACTACATTTTAAAATAGCAAACAGTTTTTTAAATTGTAAAAATATTTCACAATATTACTGTTAATATTGTATTTTCAATCAAATAAATGCAGCCTCGGTAAGCATAAGAGTCTTCTTTCAAAAACTTAAAAAAAAAATACTAAACCCAAACTTTTGAATGGCAGTATGTTTCGAAGAATATAATGTTAATACCATGGTACAAGTCCAAACAAATCACAGTGTAACCACTGTACCATTTCTGATCAAATGTTATAATCATTTTTTATTAGTATTACCTCATTTTCTGGAATAAATGAGCTTGGTCCTGTTGATATGTGTCTTGACATCTTCATTCCTTTTGCCTGAAGAACAACAAAAATGTTTATGATGAATATGATGAAAACATCTTGACAATAAATGAAATAAAACTTATTTTTTACTTAAGTGTGTAAAATTGTGTTAAAATACTTTCTCCAATTTCAACTATATAAGTAAGCCATCTGTAGCTTGATTCCGCACAGCAACAGTGGCTCAACCAATGGCGTGCGTTTGGGGGCGGGTCTATTGATTTATTCAACCAGTGACAGGCAGGTGAAAACTTGTTTGAAAGCAGTCGTTATTTTAGAGACACCACTGCCTCAGAAATTGCCTAACCAGCATAAAGAGAAGGAAAATTCTAGATAATGTAATGAAAGCATCAGAGTGGGTTTAATATATATATTTTAAAGGGTGCAACATGCTTTTTCAGGTCAATGTTTTGAGTCTCCCTGCTGGCTCTTTTGCTCCTGTTAAGGTATCTATGTGTGTGCGTTCGCGAAACTGGCTATAATGCCAAGGGTGTACGGGTCACCTCAGTTCAGTGGCCTGCGGCCTGGACACACCAAATCTCTTTCCCTGTCATTCTCAGCCTCCCTTGCACTTTATCTATCCTTTCTTCCGTCTCTTCATGGTTTGTGTTTGCTCAGGATGTCCCACCCCTTACCCCTAACCACCACAAACACACAAACGGTGTTGTATTTGCGGTCAGAAGTGTTTTGCCTCCACTCTGCGGCCTTGATGTAAACCTGTGCTGTTTATAAAACACTAACCAAGAACCACCAAGATTCTGCACACCCAGACACACACATTTTAGATGCACAAAGTGCTCAAACATGTGATTTTCCGTCAAGTTGTTTTTCCAAGGAAAGATTGAGCGACACAAAGACAAGGACAGTTTTGTTTTGGGGCTGGTTGGTTTCTAACTTCCACTGCTCTGTTGAAAGAGAACAAGACTCCACATATAAAATAAAGAGAGTAAATAGACTGTGCAAAGAAAGAGGGCAAGCGGCAAACAGAGCGAGGGCAGAGGCGGAGAAAAAAAATACAGAAAAGGCTTTTGAAAGAGAGGCCTCCGGCATTAACCAACTCAACTGAAACACATTCACAGTGTGTGCACACTATTGTTAACTAAAACCGTAAATGTTTTTTTTGTCTGGAAAGTGTACATTTTAATTAAGCAAAGGATATGAGTCCTCACCTTTTTGTGTGAGTGTATTTTTCTAAAGTAATATTCATCACAAGAAACCTTTTTCTCATCTGTGTTACATAATAATCTAAGACAAACATATAAAGCAAGAGAGAGCAGAGATGGAGAAGAACCACAGGATATGTGAAACTAATTTGTTCTATGTGCTTAACGTAATGCTTGTGTGTGTTTGCAATGAGGCTGCACTGATTGGCCATCCTGACTTGTTTGACACACATGGAAACATTGACACAGCACTGTGACCATTGTGACCTGCACCATGAAATCACATCACCGCTCCAGGCCAATCAAAGAACGGCATACTATCAGCACTGATAATGCTTGAGACTGTCATTCTGTGGCACTATGGTAACGATTCTGTTGTCATGACAGCAGCATGAGTGTCCACGGATAGAAGCAGCATCTTCCTCAAACAGTCTGGGACAGCATCCAGATTTGAAAAAATGACAAGAAAGTTCATCGAAAAGTAAATTCTATGGTTTTAAAATATGGAGCGATGCAAAAGGGCTGTGACAAAAAAGAAATTTGAATCTACGCATATGAATACATTTGAATCTATGCACATGAATTAATTCAAAAATATTGAAAGACTACTGACAAAGAACCAAATATCAATTTATGATACCAAAAATGTCAAATATTGCATCCTCATCCAGTAGAAAGAGCTATTCATTGGTAAAAAAAAAAAAAAAAAAAAATTGAGGCCTTACAAAAGTCTTTTACTAATGTCCTTTGGTCATTTTTTTTAAAGAAACTGCACTAACAACATTAACAAATTTTAGTAACTAGTAGGGGTGTAAAGGTACATGTATTCGTTCCGAACCGTAACACCGTAACCGTGCACACAGTCAGATGACGAATCACAGGCGATCCACACTCCAGTCCAGAAGGGTAATGCAACGCTTTGTGCTAACAGCCACAACAGGGAAAAGTGCAGAAGAAGAAGAATAGATGATCTATGCAATGGATATGTTTACGTGTAATCTCTCAACCAGTGATTCATCCGTGGAAATACATCGGTAAAACAGCATGAGAATAATATCTCACACAGCATTACATTTACCTCAGGCAAGTCATTTAGTGTCCGCAGCATGTTAGTTCACAACTCTAGAGGGGAGCATTACACTAAATATATGCACTACTTTAGTTTATATAATCATTATGTTTACTTTACCTTTTAGTAATGTCTTCATTTTTAATATAAATAAAGTTGTCATGAAAAGAAGTTATAACAGTAACTGTGTAAATGATCATTTCAAAAATCAATCTGAGTAGAAAAATAAATGAAAAATAATTTTATACTTAGATTTAGAAGTTAATGCAAAACCTGCCGTGTGTACAATTTACTTGTTTATTTTATAAAAATAATAATAAATAGCAACTGAATTTAATATTTTTGGCTCTGTTGTTAATTGTAACCTTTAATATTACAGAAATGTGTAGGAAAGTGCTCGCTGTATATAGTTTACAGCATTAGCTGAGAGAGGTTTCTTATTCTTGAGAAAATGTTAATTATAACTGAATTACACACAATTTGTTCAATAAACCTGTTTAATTAAAAAAAGAAAGCAATTTTATATTTAGTTTTCTCCCTCTGCTGTACCGAACCCATACCAAACAGTGACTTCAATACCGAGGTACATACCGAACCATCACATTTGTGTAACTTGTAACTAGTATTTTGTCCGAAAATATAAGCACTTTTTTTTCTATTAAATAATTAGTTCATTTTCAAATGAAAATTACCCCAAGCTTTACTCGCCCTCAAGCCATCCTAGATCTATATGTCTTTCTTCTTTCTGATGAACACAATCAGAGAAATATTAATAAATACCCTGACCCATCCAACTGACGCGATGCCAGTTCTGTTTTTTCCATAATTTAAATATGGAAGGCGGTCTGGTGGAAGTTACTTCATAACTTAGATATGGATATTAATATTATAACTTAAATATGGATATTTTTCTTACACAAACGCATCGCTTGGCTTCACAAGGCCTTTTTTAACGCCCTGGAGCCGTGTGGAATATGTTTATGTTGGATGGATGTGGATAGAAACGCTTTCTTCTGCTCATACTCATGCTTACTGCCATTATAAAGCTCAGGTGACTCAGGATATTTATTAATATTTCTCCGATTGTGTTCATCAGAAAGAAGAAAGTCATATACATCTAAGATGGCTTGAGGGTGAGTAAAGCTTGGGGTGATTTTCATTTGAAAGTGAACTAAGAACAAGAACCATAAGGACAACTATAGTAACGTCCACACCAACGGAAGATAACATTCTGCCACTTTCAATGCTCGAGCGCTTTAAAGCAGGATGGATTCTGATTGGCTGTTCATGTTTTCATTGATCATCAGCTGGAGAAAATCGTTTCGAAAGTGATTCCAACAATATTGTTCCACTGAGTCATTTTTGATATGTTTGTGGTGTGGAAAACTCTTTTATATTTAAAATGATTTTTAGAACTATATCTCTATCGTTAACATTATAGTTATCATTTGGCTGCACAATTTTCATGTTACGTTTACAATCACTAATACTACCACTTTTACCATGTAAACTACTATAAGTATAATATAAGATAACTACTATTTTTCAAGGTTACATAAAACCCACTATACTGCAAATCTAAGGTTACCACCCAAACAATTTTCATTTGGTTGCAGTGTTCATTTTTACAAGAGTGGTTTTTATGGTTGTCCTGTATGTACAGGTCATTTCATAAAAGTCAAGGTTGTGGTTTTAACCATCAAACAGCCACTCCTTGATCTACTTAAGTCTGTTAAAATGGACTCAAATGGACTCTGTCTGAACAGTCAGTACTCTCGCCCATAGACATGTCAGCTTTTATGTATTAAAGAGTGCTGTTGTTCCAGCTCTCTACTTTTGCCCAATCAAGCTTTTGAGTCGAAATGTCTGTCCAGGAATCCTATATGCTTCCAAGACCTGGCGCTCTGCCTTCAGCCGAAGATGCGACTAGTGTGTTTAAAAGAGAGAAGAGGGAGAAAAAAGTGGGTCAGTCAGCACAGCCTGATTGTGTCTTCTATGTTCTGGGGGAAAGAGCAGAAATCTTTGTCCCCATGACAGCATAGGTAGGTGTTGAACAAAAGCACACACAAAAACACACCAATACAGTACTTACGTAAGTTTGCTTTGTGCTCAGTTTAAACAAATGAGGCCTGCCCTGACTGAGTTTGAAGAGAGAGATAGAGAGAGAGACATAAAATGACTACATGGATAAAATATGGAAAAGAGGAAGGGAGAGAGTGAGAGAGTTGTGTGATGTAACATTCTGGTGCACTGTGCCACTAATGAGTCTCCATCCAGATATGTTAACAAATATTCAGTGTCTCAGTGAGGATTAGGATTAGGTTTGATCTCCAGTGAAGTTTTTAACGGGATATAATGAGAATTATTATGGAGCGGTTTACTGGGGATTACCTTATCCAGTTCTTATGGTAAGATCAAGGATTTATTGAATTGAGGGTGATGTGTAATTTATAGTCAAATAAGAGTCTTAATAATAGAGCATTCAAACTGTGTTTTAGAATAAACCATTTTTATTAATTGAAATAAAATGTAAATAAAATCAAATATAAACATTAGATGAAACAGTTTTGGCAAGAAACTAATAAAACAAGTAAATATTCAAACGAAATACTACAGTTGCTGAAACTAAAACTGAAATAAACACAAATTAAAGCTAAATAAAAAAAAAAATTTAAATGCGAAAAATAAAACTAAAATTCAAATGAAAACAGAAAATATAAAAATAATAGCTCATGGTATATAAAGAATACTAAGGCCACATTCACATGAAGCCAGAGCTTTCCCTATCCAATCTTTTTTTTCCCCTTGTCTCAAGAAATATCTGCATACACATGAAACCACTGAAACAGACACATAAAGACCAGTATGTGGCGCTGTAATTCTGCCACAGAGATACACTAAAAACGTATGTCTGTCTGACTACGGTCGAGACATGGGGTACTGACAAGGGTGTCGTTTTCAGATTAATTCACTCTGGGACCCGGTTTCAAAAAAGGCTCCCAAAATACCACCGATACGTTACAAAATTTTTATGTATACATAAAAATACTGGCTCAAATACTGTCCTCAAAACTCCCATGAATTGATATCATGACTGTGGCACAAATGGTGCCTGATTAATTGCATGTATTTTTTTTTTCAAAACTTCCAAGAATAGCATTTAAATACAATCAGTTACTAATAAAATTAATTCCATTATTATAAAATTATTGTGCATTATTGTCTGCCAGTTCCTTGCACATGAAACAAACTAAGGGCCTGTTTAAACAACACCATTTTCAAATAAAAGCAAAAAACTTTTTATGCATTTTGACCGTTCATTTACACGACAACGGCATTTTGGTGGCCTGAAAAACGTAAACTTTTGAAAACGGGTTTCAGAGTTTTTGAAAACGATACCGTTGTCATCAGCAAAAATGGTGACAGAAAAAGTCAGTTTCTACTGTAAATGTCTATTTAAAGCCAACAGCCTGCAGAACCATCACTTCAAGCTGCACATATAAAAACTCTCCAAGCAAACAAAATATGATTTCTGCACTTAATAATCTACAAACCGATTGAGATAAACATATTTATAGCATGCTTCCTTTAACGTAGAGACGCCAACACACATATTACGTGTTTAGTCTATCTACTAGAGCTGCATAAATCGTAAAAAGAATGATTGCCAAAGATTCGCCCGCGTCTTTTAAACCTTTGACAAAATCGTACCGGAACATTCAAATGTGTTCGTGCCGCCAAAGCCAGAGAGAGCAGTTTTGAACCACACATTAGTAATTTCTGTGTGATAAATATATTATCAAAGAAGTAGAGATTAAGTTTTAAGTTTCAATGATAGCTATCAAAATAGAGCAAATCACCTTTTGAAACAAACCTGGTGCTTCAAATAACGGTTGTATCGATTACATCTTATTCCACTAGGTGGCGACAAGTGACTGTTAAAACAATGTATTTGTCATTGAATCATCACTGATTCATCCAGTAATCAAACTAGAATTTATTAGAGTCACTGAATTAATCATTTATATTTTGTCCGAACCTCTAGTAAATTATGTTATTTTGTTTGGTTGTAAATTCAGATTCTTTGGGAGTCGCGATCGCTATTTGAAACCAAAAAATCGTAATTCTCATTTTATCCAGGATCGTGCAATTTTTTTTTACAAGTGACATCGCCAACTACTTGTCGTAATTAGTGGATGATTAATAATACAGCATTTTTTGTCATTTTCACGGATCCGCGTGAAAGGGGATAGTTTTGACAACGTTGTCAAAGAAAAAACTTGAATCAACGAATCAATAAAAAATGTGAATAAAAGCAAATACACATTTTTAGAACATTAAAAAGTAATTTTCCAGTTTTTTTTTTTTTTTTTCCATTTTCTGACATAACAGCAATAGGCTACTGTTGCTTCATGAGGATCCACTGCCTGGTGATCACATGATTGCATCAGAATCTGTGGCCCTTGAATGATGCCATTAAACTCATAAAAAATTATGCAACACTGGCAGAACGCACAGGTTTTAGTTTTGCTTGAGCAGACGCCCGGTGGCACCATGACAAATGTCCCCTTGCCTCTTCATTGAATTAGTGGTTTGAGTATTTGTAGTTCTCATGGCGACGTCTACCCACAGATCTCTGCTCAAGCATGACTACAGGACGTACAGGCACCGATGCTGTTCCCGTCGGGTCACTATATGTGGTAATGGGGCAGTGCGATTCATTGGTCAATTATATCACGCCAGGGCACACGGCAGCTGGAGGAACAGGAAGTGTGTCAGATGCTGAATCAGCAAAACTCAGTTTGGCTCCACAATTTATATGGAGATTCTGCCCGTCTCTCTTTCAAGCGAGAAAACATTGAAATACAAAACTGGCTGCATCGAAGCAAGTCAGTTTGCTCACCAGAATTCACAGTAGAGTCATTGTTGTTTGTTCTCTGAAGCGTGTGACAGCAAACAGAATTAGACGGGTAAAACTGAAGCAGCACAGGTAAAAGAGATAAAAAGAGTCTCTTATAAGATTAAAAAGCATATTAAAAAGTGTGTGATGTCACATTACGGGTTCTTCAGATGATTTCTGGGTTCTTTAAAATCAAAAAATACAAATGCTGTCATAATGTTCTCATGTCATTCCAAACGTTTTTTTTTTTCACGATTTTTTATTTATTTGTTTTGTGAGTGGAACGCATGAGGATAAGTGAATGATTTCGTTTTTAGGTGAACTATTCATTTAATGCACCCATACACAAGTGGTATAAAGACCTAGAGAATAAAAAGTTCTTTGTGGAACTTTTTAAAGTTTTCCTAATTGGGAATAATTGGCTCTAATTTGGCTCTAATTATAATATTTCTTTTCCTGCAGGCCAAGGCAAGACAGAGAAGAACCGAATTGTCCCAAACAGCTAGAGCAACAGGTGAGAAGAGACTAGCTATTTGCTGATGAGAGTTCTCGCAACGAGGGAAACGGGTAATAAAGACATGTAACAAAATGACCACAAATGCCTCAAACCATTCTCATATAACATGTGTCAAACAAACACATACACGTGCACTCAAAATACAGGTTTGCATACAGCCGCAAGATAACTCGCAGTATTTGCTCCCAGCTGCAGCTAGAGACAGGAAAATCAAACAAACAGCTCACAAGACTTCAGCCAATAGTTCAATCTGATAAATACCAGCTCGTGTTTCTGTATTAAAGTCCATTTTGTCAGGGTGTGTGTGAAAGGAAGATGTGCAGAGCAGAAGTAGGTCACATGTGTTCGACATGATTAATGACAGCTAAAAATAACGTCTTCCAGCCAAAGAAAATAGACAGACAGAGAGAGAGAGAGAGAGAGAGAGAGAGAGAGAGAGAGAGATGATGGCAAGATTTCAGATGAGATGAGTAGGTCACTAAGTTAGTCGGCCTCTGATTCAATCAAAATATGAAGAAATGCATACAGAGTAAACTATTTAAACCTGTAAGTACATTGCAAAAATCAGTTATTTATGTGTGTGTGTGTGTATTTATTATATATACTACATAGGTACTAAATTATAACTACTAAATATAATCTATAGTAATGCAATGGGGGAATATTTGTGGGTTCTGATAATGCCAAATGTCTTCTTTTACCAGTAAAATGTGGCCTACATTATTTTAAACATATCTGGTGTTTAGCATAGTGCAAGCATATAGTATAGTTACATCCCTAATATTTAATATATTATATTATGCATTTTATATATATATATATATACGCACACACACACACACACAGGCCTATATATATGAAGGAATATATATATATATATATATATATATATATATATATGCACACAATTGTACATTGTAGTTATTGTTGAAAAAATAGAAATCCGATTATCTATAATAAAAACAATCTAATAACATCTACTACAAAGATGATTGATATATATATATATATACATACACACACACACATATATATATACATATATACATACATATACATATATATATATACATACACACACACACACACATATATATACATATATACATACATATACATATATATATATACATACATACATACACACACACACACATTTATATATACATATATACATACATATACATATATATATATATATACATACATACATACACACACACACATATATATATATTTATATATATATATATATATATATATATATATATATATATATATATATACTGAAAAAAACTCTCTGGGTCAGTAAAATGTGCAACATTCATGCACAACCCAAACGTTTTAACCCAAACATCCATCACCTAGATCAACATCAGAATCAAAAGCATGTTTTAATAACACAATAAGCCCAAACTGATGCAGAATAACAGTTTTAAAACACACGAAGAACAACGTTACCTTCTGCCTGATCATGTTCCGACAGTGGTTGCAGATATCTGCGTTTTCGTTCATTCTGGCAAGCTTAAACCAGGCGAAGAGCTGAATCCCGGTCTTAGTGGCGATGTACTGGTCTGGACATGTTCGCTGCCAGCTCTTCAAAGGGCGATCAAGACCTGAAGGAGGACTGGGCACCCCTGCGTACACCTTCGTGTCTCCCTTCGCAGTGCGCAAAGCTATCCAAGTGTCCAACTTCAGCGTGAACGCGCGCAACACGCCCCCTCAGCTGGCCTCTCTCGCTCCTCCGACTCTCAACTGAATCGTTCTTGTGAACCGATTCGTAAAGCGCTTGTGAATCACTTAACTGATGACTTAGTTGGGGTAAAACTGTGAGATGGGGGGGGGGAGGTATCAGCATCGAGAATAATTCATGTTAATACTACTAATCATTAACATCATTACTTTTATCTGTAATGTTAGAACAAAAAAGGCAACATTTCGCGGTTAGTGCTTAGTTACTACACAACATATAAATCGGGTGAGAGGCGAACCAAAGGGTTGCCCACTGTCATAATTTACATTATTATAGAATCAAAATGGTTATTGCTTTGTTTAAAATGTCTTAAGATAGATAATTGCTCCAAATTTAGCAAGAAACGCAGCTAGCAGCAATTCGACTTGAAAAACGTAGGCTACGAATATCCTTTGAGAGATGGCTCAAATGAATCGGTTCATTGAACCGTCCAAAAGAACGAACTCGCTGAAAAGAGTCGGACTTCCCAAAGCGCCCCCCCCCCCCCCATCCCCCCACCAGTTTTTCTCTCTTGTCCAGACATGTTCCCCTCACTGTAAGTGTCCTGCATATCAAAAATTTTAAACATGTGAAAGGCGGGGGTGGCCTTGTATTATTTTTCACATACAGTGTTAAATCCATTCAATTATTATATATGAAGGCAGGGGGTGAACATTTTATGACTTAACAACTCCCAGTGAAATCTCTGTGCTGAGGTCAATGGCTCATATAATGTAGAAGGCTACACAACCTAATAAAACTGTATTGCATCAGGACGTCTGATTAGATTTCACTGTCTTTCTAAAACATTTTGATCGCACTCTAAATCCATTTACTGCTTTATTTTCTAGGAAAAATAAGCATGGCTGCTCAAACAAGTCAAGCCAATCATTGTCTAGAGTGCATGTGCAGCAACACAACTCAACAATTGGCTTTTACAGTGCATGCGAACAGGAGCCATGAATAGAGTTGGGAATTGCTGACAGAGCGGAATGGCCATCAGACGGTGTGGACAGGAGCCAGATCCCGCAGGATTTTCGTCCATGGGTTCACGAAGGCGGCCCACGGGGTGCTACTAAAAACATTCCGATGATCTCAGACTGATGTTGCAGAGTTCAGATGAAATGAATGCCGGCCTACATTAACTTGTTCGTGCTGTGATGTTCTGTTGGTCAGACAGATTGCAAAAAGTCACTAAACTTAAACTTTCTGCTTTAGAAAGTTATGGGATTTTTTTTTACAAAGCATGACAGGGCAACATGTACAGGATATGTCAGCAAAGTCGGCAAATTTTGAGGTGATCCTTCAACATTAAACCCTTGAACCGAGAAAATCTGCATGGATCTTGATCGAAAAAGAAACACAAACTGACAAGTCTTTTTTCTTTCCTGCCACTAGAGTTCAATTTCACCCGGCAACAACATGATGTCATCAAGAGGGTGAGAAATCAGCAAATCAGAGAGCTGACTGATCAGCCGTGAGGTCACAATGCTGTATCCTAGCAATGGTGCTGGTGTGAACTTCCTGAGACAATCTAGTTTTATGCAACACACTTAGGAATCCTATCAGTTGATTTAACACACAATTTACAGCCTCAACACACACATATATCTGTTCCTGTTATTCCCCAGAAAATCTACTTCTGAAACTTTTTTAAGTTGCATCATTATTTGCTCATTTATAAATAATGCAGACACAGATAGTTTTAACACCTTAACAAATTTGAGTCATTTGTTTTAATGTGAACAATATACAATAAAACAATATATTTTACTTCATTTGTGTGTGGGCCGTGCTTTAAACGGGATGCAATCCTGCAACCGGACTGCCACCCATTTCCTCCTATTCTGTGAAGGGCTGTTTAGGAAGCCACCTTTGTGTGTTTGTGAGCGCGTATCTATGCCTGTATTCTAGCAATGGCTCATTTGCTGCCAAGGACACATGCAGTGGCAGCGAAGACGATTTTCATTTTATTCAAGCACATTTCCACAAAGTTTTGACTGTAAAGCTATATGCAAAATATGAACATGACCCTGTATATTATTTTTGCCATTTAATGGGCCTAACTTTCCAGTTTTACCCCAGACTGGCTGACTCAGTGTCTGTTTTATCAGATGAATGATCTGCAACACTTTCCTGTGTACATGTTTAGATATCGAGACAGTGGAAGAGCCTGTCAAACAAGCATTTCGGCTGTGATAACCTCATAGACTTGCTACGACAACACCTGAAGATAGTTTGATTAAATCAGACTTAATCCAGTCAAATGGTAAATCAATCTCCTCAATCAAATCACCTACCTTTTCTTTCACTCTTTTTTTTTTTTGTAATCCAGAGCACTTTTGGTGTCTTTTTGATGCTTTGATTAATGTAATCATCATTACTTTCTAGGTGTTTATAGTTTTTCTGTTTAGCCATCAATTCAACATTTGCAAAACATTTTAAGGCTCATTCTATTAAACCAAAGAAAGACAAATAATGTGTTTACTGAATCGCAATAATGCTTTAAAGGTACAAAATAAACTAAATTTGACTCAATACATCTCATCAATCCTTCTTCAAAAACTTGTCTTACTCTGATTGAATATATTCTAAGTATTTAGACTGAGCAGGATATTAATGAATTATAAATTATAAATTGCATACGTTCATCACACAAAGTTGCTCTCTACTTCATGCGTGTATGGTGTGGGGGAGAATGCGACAGAGCTTGTTATGTAATGAGTATCCACATTGGCTCGGAGATGGTGACACCTGAGGGATTTGAAATGTTGCAAAAGTTACGCAGAGGTGGCGTTTACATGACTCAACAGGTGAGTAAGTTATTTTTTTGAAGGGATAAATTGCCACATGTGGCTCTCTAACAGCATTATCGATTGTGAAGGGTCATTTCATTATGGTTGTTGTTGCTCTGTGCTGGAAATTATTTAAGGATGTACTGTGTTTATTAATGGTTATTCGATACAGTAACATCTTCAGCTTGTCAGTCAATCTAAACTCTTAAAGGTGCACTATGTAGTTTTTCATCTGCTAGAGGTCGCCTATTGAAAACATACAAGGCATAGCTTGATGACGGCAAGTTTGAGCGCGGAATCTTGGGACGTGTGGTCTTCACCTCACAGCCGGTGGAAAAGAATCGGGATGGGACTCCAACAGAGATCATGTTCATACAACGTTAATATAGTGGAGCTGAACGAGGCCGCTGGAGCACGAATGAACACACGCCTCGCGAGGAGCGGGACTTTTATTATGCCACAGTCGCAGACGCCGCCTCTCCATTTTTGTCACTTGTTGGTTACCTGATGTCACCTGTTGGAGTTTTGGTTCCTTGTCGCTGTTGCCTTTGGCTTGCTTAGTTGGGGACACTTGACTTGATATTCAGCAATGT
>CM074284.1:19297376-19597376 GCA_037194245.1 Opsariichthys bidens | reverse complement strand
TGTCAAACTGATGACCACGTTTTCTTAATTTGTTGGTGTTATTCTATTTGCATGTGTTTTCTTATTTGCAGCGCGTTGAGCTCTCTCGGCCACCGTAAAAACGGCCTCGAGGTGCGTTTTTTCAAAAGTGAAAACTTAACTGGTTTAAAAAAATAAACAAAAACACAAAGTTTAACTAGAGCGTGTCATGCGCAAGACGCCACAAAAGACGCGAGCACAACTGTCATGTCCGTTTAGCGCTTGTTTACATGGAAAAACAATGGAAAAGTAGCGCATTGGAATGGAAAAACACGTTCTGTTCCCATTGAAAACAATTGGAAAATTACACTAGCCTAGAAAAAAACGCTTTGGTGGACAGACGGCCCTGATAAAATCGTCAGAGCAGCGCTGACATGTTTCTGTGCGAGTGTAAAGAGAAAGAGTACATATAATAAAATCCTTTTTTTATCCTGTTGTTTACTATATATATATATATATATATATTTGCTTGGTCAGTGTCAACGTGGTTTTGGTTCTTTTGCTGTTGTAGGCTGTAAGGACTTTTTGAAATTGAAGTAACAGATCATTTGGCGAAGTGATCTGAAACTGGAACTACTTTACCCGTGCTTGTCCTTGAAAATACGCCTTACGTTTGTCAACCAATCAGATTCAATCATTCAACTGTGCCATAATATAATATAATATAATATAATGCAATCTCCAAACCACTTGTCCTACATAGGATTGTGAGGATTCTGGAGCATAATATATAATACACTATAATTCCCAGGTGAAAAACCATAATAAAGAAATAATATAATATAACATAGATTGGATTTGTGGATTAATATAATATAAATTATAATAAAGTTTAATAAGAACTTTTCTTAATTTACTTCCACACCCAGCAAGACACTCTTCATACTGATTAAATGTATAGTTAGCGTTCTCAGTATGCTTCCATTGTTGTGTTTAGGCCACAACCAGTCCGAGATGGTGCGTGTCCGAGCGTATATATTTACAGATGATGCTGTGATGTGTGTGGGTGTGTCTTCTCTGACATACACGGAGGATGATGCACAGGAGCTGGCCGAATACCTGGTTACCCATAGCGATTGCCTCAGCACCACTGAGCACAGAAATCTGATTGGTCGATATGGTTTGAAAGACAGCTCTACACAGGCAGAGATGGATGAAAGGGTCACACTCGCTCTGGCCAACCTACACACCCCTCACAACCTGCTCGGACAATCAGCACAAGGTGCGTGCATGTGTATGTGTTACGTGTGTGTTTGACCTTAATTGTGTGTGTGTGTGTGTGTGTGTGCACATCATAGCAAAGGCAACTGCAGCACCTGCTTCCGAGTATTGTATGGATGTGTGTGTGTAATCAGATTTCACTGTTCCTGCTTCACATCCAGATGACACAAATGTCCGGAGATGAGCAGTGGAATTATAAATGCCAAGTTCTAATTGGATTAGAGACCACAAATTAGGATGTACAACGTAAACTGTCACTGAAGGAGTTTAACAGACAAACAAAGTGGGAGACGGCGAGACACATAGAGCAAAATGAATGTCTTTTCAATGCATTTATGCAGTTTATTAATTGACTAAAAATGCAATTTATTTCTCAATGTGTCTGTTTCTGTGCACATAGAATCTCTCCTGCATGTATGTGTGCGTCTTGGATTTGTGAGCGTCTCAGAGTTCCTTCTTTGTCAGCCTGGTGCCCTGATGACTATCCGCTCGGCCAATCAGGATGGGGACACGCCCCTTCAGCTGGCCCAACAGACCAATCAACATGTTCTGATAAAACTCTTCAAAAAGTAATGTATCCCTATTTTGTTGATCCTTGTACCCATTAATGTGTTTGCATTTATGTTTTATATTTAATATTTCAATATTTAATTTACTTTGGGCGACCAAAGAGTTTGAGTCCCGGGCTCGTGGTCCTTTCCTGTTCTCTCACACTTCGCTTTCTCTCCTCTCTTAAACTGATCTAAATAAAGGCAAAAATGCCAAAAATAAAAAAGTATATCTTCTGAAGGTGAATGATAGCTATGTGTGACAAAAAGACACAAAATCCGTTGTCATTATTCATATTTACAAAAAAAATAAAAAGCTGTTGTATAGATTCAGAAAACTTTATATAGATGAGCAACAATAACTCATTTTATTATTTTCAGCCCTCCAAATCCATTAGCCACGCCCCTGGCGGGCGTGTCACATGTGTGGGCGGGTAAATCCCACCTCCTCAGGTTTAGCCACGCCTCTGGGATGCTGTCTCTGTCCGTGTGTGTATCCGAGTCTTCTTGTACTTCACAAACCTTACAGTCATCCATATTACTTCTGCGAGAGTGTGTGAGGGACTCTGCGTTAATAAACAAGGTCAGATAACAGAAGATAAAGGTCACACAGATATTACTTATTAACTTTGAATTAAAATGAAATTGAATTGAATATTTTGGATTGGAATCAGTTCTAATACCTTGTTTTACATTGTTGTGGATGTGTTTGTACAATCTCAGATCAAAGGTCTGAAAGTGGATACAGAGAGAAGATCTGAAAGCAACTCTTTGTTTTCATGCTCAGGTTAGTGTTTCTTCTTTGATTATGAAAATTACTTTCACAAGACTGATTGAATGTTATATTTCAAGTATCTGATGAATGTATAGTAACAATATAAATGGAGTTTTCTCTCTCTTTCTCTCCCATTTTCATGCACATGCACCTTTTAAAAAGAATCACCATATTCTCTGCTGCACAATGTAAGTGGCTGTGACAGACTGCTGGAATATCTAGCTAGTGAACTACTCTACAGAAATATTAGATACGCTATATGACAGCTAGTGGTAACAGCTAATAATAAGGTCTCATTTGTTAACATTAGTTAATGCATTAACTGAGATGAACTAGCAATGAGACATTCTTACAGCATTTACTAACCCTTCTAAATGTTCGTTAAAAATGTTCATGTTCACATTTGTTCAAAGTGCATAAACTCATGTTAAAAGATGCAGTTTTTAATCTTGAAAAGGTATTAGTAAATGCTGAGATTAACATCAGTTATATTAATAAATGCTGTAGAAGTTAATTGTTAGTTCATGTTAACTAATAATAACTACGAAATTAGCTACGCTCTCAACAATTTCACTCAAAAAATAGGACCCTCACAATGAATACAGAGCACTTCAAAGTTAGTATTGAATTTCTATGAACTTTTGTCAGAATAATTCACATGGATCAATGAATTAGATTAATTATTAGGTTCATTGTGCTCCTAACGATTCTGTGCTTGAATCATTTTGGGATCAGTTCATGAAAAATAACAGGCTTCATGTGATTCAAGAAATTTTATTCATGAATGAGGCATCGATACTAAACAACGGAAGAAAGTATGGAAAGCATGACCCCGCTTTAGTGTTGAAATATTGTCGGGCAAAATATAGCCTAATGTTGTAGCAAATCTCATCACCGTGCTGCTGCTTATTCAATAAAATAACTTTGCTAACACGTTGTTAATGGGAAGTGTCCATGGGAAGCATCTGTTTCCTGAAATATTTGAACGCTATTGCCCAACACTGATCACATTATAATTTAATTTTCCTTTTTGCTATTATGTTGTTGTCTTTCTTTTCATGTCATTTCTCTTTAATTTCTTATGTCCTGCTTTTCTGTCAGGTGTGGCTTAACAACACTAGTCAGGATGAAGATGAGGAACTCTTATCATCTGACGACTCTGGTAAATGTTTGTTTTTGTACGGTCTACCTTTATGTGAGAATGAGGGTGTTTTATGTCAGTTAGTCGATGATAACTAATTGTTTCATGGCTATTGTAATGATAATGTTTATCTGCATTTCAAAAGTACATAAAAATGTTTAAAAATTAAGATACCTGATGTCCTTCACTGACAAAAAATGATGTGTTTCACTTTACATAAAACTCCCAATAAAGCATTTTTCAAAGAAAGTTTATACCCCCCCCCCCCTTGTAGTTATAGAAGGGAAAATTAAATGACTATACAAATAATAAAGAATGTTCCACCACAAATATGAATATCTGGCCAACAATACAGTTGATACTGAACTTCTGTGAACCTCCAGTCCTAAATGGATTGACTATCTTGTAGCAAGTTAGTTCAGAAGGGAAATATTAATAATTATTCATAACTTATTATGCTTAATTATGAATATTTGAATCAATTAATCAGATTAACTTCATATAGCTACATTAATAATTCAATCAACCAATCAGTTCATTCTGTGAACACTCAATACTGATTGAGAAAAGTATATTTTTCATGGCCACAGTAAAATAATTATTTCTTAGCATTTATAGCGTGTAACAAGATCGAGATCATTTAAGTGATAGTTATTTGCAGGCAGGGTGTCAGAACCAAATATATTGTGTACAAGTTTATTAACTAAATCCGAGAACGAAACTGAAGCTGAAAACCAAAACAGGGAATGAAACTATGGAAAAGACCAGAAAAGAACCATCAGCTTACCATTTCACAACAACTCATTGAATGCACGCTGCTTGCATGGTCATTGCGGTGGACGCCGTTTGTGAAGTTCCAGAACTAGGCTTGTGATGGTTCCATGAGTTTCAATCGATTTATTTTGCGTTGGGCCTGCAGGCCACCCAGCAGGATGTGTTGAGTCAGTGGCAGGAGCAAGAGAACAGGCGAGCTGTTTGTGGCTCTTTAAAGCCTGGGAAAAGTCACACCTCTTGGGGTTTACCTGACCAATGAGAAATGTCGAATTTCCAAGTGGGAAATTCCTTTGTGAAGAGTTTTATGGATCTTGTGTTTGAGCATGATTAAAATGGGCCTGGTGGGTTTGTGTACATTTATACTCTGATTAATACAACAAAAGAAGGTGACATACATGAAAGTATGTCATGAAACAGAGTTGTTAAATGAGAGTTAATTTGATGGGAGACGCGGTGTACGTAGGGTTACCTAAACGGGCACTCATAATGTATTCATAAAACAAAATACAATGCAAGAGACATTTTACAAGAGAGTAATAATCATACACATGATGTCCTGGGATACATGTTCATTTATAGAACAATATGTCTATAAATTGAGGCAGAGGAGTCTGTTTTTACAAGGTTTGTGTCTTCACTGTGGCCTGATTTGAGTGAGTTTGGAGTCGAGTTCCGCATTCTTTTAAGTCATAAACACCATGGCAACCAGGGGCCTGGTTCTAATACTTTTATGGGTTGTCACTGACACCTTGGTGCAGGGTTTTTAAAGATTATAAGCATAACACATATTTGTGTCTGATTTGTCCATATGCCATATGCTACAATCTGATATCTAATCCTGCATATTCTTGTATCTTGATTTCAAAGTCTATATGTATTTTTGTAGATGGACTCACAACTCGTACTGATTCAACAACCAGTTCGCTCACTGACTCCAGCGTTACCATTACAAACAGCATCAACACCCTGGAGGCTGGTGACGATCAGGTGAGGTGAAGATTTATCCATGTAGACTTGTGAATCTGTGGTATCTAAAATTGTGGTGAATGTTAGAAAATTTATAATATTTAAAAGAAATGTCTTTTTTTTTCTTCTTTTCATTAGACAATTTATCCTCAGGAATCGTTTGACTCATTTGAATCAGACTCTACATTTGAATCTGAACAAGACTCTCCAATTCAAGACAAATTACCCATCTGTGGTCCACAGGATGGTGTGTTTGACTATGTTTTTATTCTCATGTGTATCTGTACTAGTGTTCAAGATTGAGATGTGCAAAATAAAGTGTACTGGTAGTTTGCAAGGATGTTCAGTTGTCTTATGTTTCTAGAGCCAGTCCCCATCAGTGACGAAGAAACATCCACAGAGATCACAAGGTATTTGAATTTGATCTCTCACACCCATACATACAAACATTCCCTTATATATATAATATATATATACTTATTTTAGAAGCTTAAGTATGTTTCACTATTTATTTCCAAATTCCCAGTATGTGGTGTAGCAAATCAGAGGAAGAAGAGAAAGAGAAATTCATCCCTACATCCAAAAGTGAGACAGAGAAATATAAAGTGAGTCGAACACTAAGCTTCCTCAGGAGCCGAATGGTCAACACCAAATTAAAAAGCAAGGTGAGAGAAACGGTAGAAGTGTGCACCACCCTAAAGTTAAATTAAATAAATAAAACACATACAGATAAATTTTAACTTTTGATATTCTCTTTGAATGTATTTTATTTGCAGAAATGGCCACAAAATATCAGGAAATCGAGGAAATAAAATTACATATGTATCATGTTGACATTTTTGCATATTTAAAAAATATATACAGAAAAAAAAAAAATGAAACAAATATATGTGCAAATTTTCTATTGTCAATGAAGAAGTTCGCAAATTAAAGTTTAAACAAAATAAGAAAATGTGTTCTTTTCAGTCTGGTTGTTAATAACAAATATTTTTAATTTTTTTTAAAAACATTTTGGTAAAAAAAAAAAATACTACCAATGTGACCCTTGACCACCTTGACCATAAAAGTAGTCATAAGTCGCACGGGTATATTTGTAGCAATAGTCAATAATACATTGTATGTGTCATGTGATTTTTCTTTTATGCCAAAAATCATTAGGATATTAGGTAAAGATCATGTTCCAAGAATATATTTTCTAAATTTTCTACCATAAATATATCAAAAATGTATTTTTGTGAGTGGAAATGCATTACTAAGGACTGCATTTCCTGGACATTTGGACAACTCAGGGTTTGCACCCTCAGATTCCAGATTTTCAAATAGTTGTATCTCAGCCAAACATTGTCTCCTAACAAACCATACATCAATATTGTCTCCTAACAAACCACACATCAGTGGAAAGCTTATTTATGCCGCTTTCAGATGATGTATAAATCTCAAATTCAAAAATCGACCATTATGACTGGTTTTGTGGTCCAGTCAGTGTCACACACATGCATTTTCTAATCTAAGTGGGAAAAAAAACATTCTCAAGATTTTTTTTTAACCTCCTATCAGCCACCCTTAATCAAGAGATGACATGATTATAAATAACATTGGATTCGGATGTGCGTTGATGCGTTCCTACCTTGAAATGTGTCCTCCGAAGGCAGCATTTTATGGTTTTCGGATGCAGCCAATGTATGTATACACTCAGGAAACAAGCTCCAATATCTGTTTGTTTACAGGTAAACTCAGAGGTTTCCTCAGCCTTGCACCAACTCTGCCCACCGAAGCAGCCTGTCAAAGCAGCTTGTGAGGTCTGTGAGGGAGCTGACAGTGACGAACCACACCAGTGCACATGTAACTGTTTCTTTTACAGACATAAATATTTTTTTAAATTATTACAAAAAAATTTGCTGTACCAAAAGTCTATACTGACTTGATGATATCACTTCCTATAAAGATTGCTCCATGATCATTCATAAGACCTGCTGTGGTTCTGCCCCTCTGTGTTTAAAGGTGAGTGTGTGTTTGTAAACACGACACTTCACTTACAAAAGTACTTGAAACTGCATACATTTGAAAGATTGTAATTGCCTTTATTTCCTTAACCTAGAATCCTAATCAGGCACTTCTGAAATGCACTGACTCTTCAATATTACTATGTGAGAGAGACAATCATGTTACTCTGGAATTATAATGGAACCAACCATTTCATGTAGTGCTCATGTGATCATGAATGTTTCATCAACAGACTCGTCCAGTCACAGTTCTCCATCTCTGTCTCTGGTCAACAACAACAACACTGTGTCACACAGGTCTGTATACGTTTTCCACAAGCTTCATTTGGATTTATATCAATAATGTTTATATAATTTTGAGATGTTTCTGTATCAGAAAGCGGAGTAACAGTGAGGGATGTGGCCATGATTTCACTCTGCGGAAAAGCAAGTCTTTGATTGGTCATTCTTCTGGAAGCCCCACCTCCAGTGAGTTAATAGGTGAGTTGGACTTGAAGCGGTGCTTCAACCGAGTGGTGTGTGAGCCGTCTGCTCTCTGATTGCTGCTCTCTTGTGGTACTTTGATTTCATACTCCGATCGGTCTGCGTAGCTCCACTTCAAGTCAAACATATCGTCTTTCTTTGTCTTTCACTCTTTGACAGTGATGCCATAGAAATATACAGAACTAACGCCAAAATGAAAGTTCAAAGACAAAATTCTAAAGATGGCTGCGCGCTTGTTTTTCTGGTGCATAAGGTCTATAGGCCAATTCACATCGCACCAACCAACGCCAACAAACGACAACGAACAAGTTGGCCTTTGGATTTAGAATGTTATTAAAAATAACTGTCGTGTTCACACTGAACCAACAAACGCCGACAAACAAACGAGTCAAACGAGTCACAGAGAGTCAAGTCTGACGGGGAAAAATTGAGATCGACAACTACATACGTGTAACCATGTTAACAATATTTTCAAGCAAGTTTATTGGATTAATAATACAGTATCATATATATTTTCATTGTTTCAAAGTATTGAGGCAAACATAAAAATACTAACCTGAAATCAACCATTAGTAGCTAAACAAGCCAAAATGAATCCCTCTTTCAGCACAAATCCAAATATTTCCATTTCGCAAAGTATTTGGATGCTATAGGCTACTTACTATTTATTATGTAAAGTCCTTCACGTGCGTTCCAGTATTGATAGGAAAAAATAATCCTCTTCATATGAGTAAAAATGGCATCATCACTATGGAGGACCAGGAGTGCCACAAAAAAAAAAACGAAGAATCAATTAATTCATTTAATAATTCACACATAAAAATTTATATAAATAAATCACTTTATATAGGCAAATAAATAGACATATTTAAAGTTGTTTATTTAATTCCTGTTCTTAAACGTAGGTTAATAGAACAATAAAAAAAAATACATTTGTAAATCATTTTAAATTGCTTTTTAAATGGCTTTCCAAACACGTTCAGATTCGCCTGAAATTTTGCGTGATCACGTTGCTCGAACTGTCTTTAGAGGGTCGGCTGTTGAAATTGAGGGAAAAGCTGATTGGTTGCTCCCACGTGTGTACTGTCCAATGGCATTTTAGCACTCGATTGACAAATGGATAAAGAAAAGCATTTGGCAAATCCTTTTTTAAAAGGCCATTTAAAATGATTTACAATTGTATTTTTTTATTGTTCTATTAATCTACGTTTAAAAACAGGAATTAAATAAACAACTTTATATATGTCTATTTATTTGCCCATATAAAAGTGATTTATTTATATACATTTTTATGTGTGAATTATTAAATGAATTAATTGATTCTTCGTTTTATTTTTATGTGGCACTCCTGGTCCTCCATAGCGACGTCACATTTGCAGTCCTTTGCTATGTGTGCGTGAAGCGCGGCGCGATCAAACCACAGTCTTTGGTAGGGACTTGCCTCATCGTCATGACAACTTTTCGCGGCCATGTCAGATTACGTCAGAGTTTGTTGGCGTTTGTTGGAAAACCATACCATACTGATCAGACATTCCACGACCCAACAAACGCCGATTAAACATGTTCAGTCGGGTGAAAACAGATTCCAACCAACTCCAACAGATGCCAACAGTCGCCAACAGGGGTATCACACCGATCCAACAAACCCCGATAGACGTGTTTGTTGGCGTTGGTTGGTGCGGTGTGAATTGGCCTTATGGAAACTAGTGATGTTTGATCTCATTCATGTCAAAAACCATGATTATTTGTGTAACAAATTACACAAACATGAAGTCACTTTTACAGTATGTTTAATCATCTCTTTGCCAGATGCTGATGATTCATCAGCTCACGTATCATTTGACTTCTCTGCTGAATCTTGGAGCGCGGTTGTGGACACTGAATTCAGTAGAACACTGGACAAAGAGGTGGTCAAGAGGCAGGAGATCATCTATGGTCAGTTATTATGGATGCAAAACCTCTTTTTGTTGATAATGTTGATGAGTTTTTGAGAATATATAATACTTTGTTGTATTAAAAACATTTTTTGGATTTATTTGGATGCTTTAGTTAAGCCTAATTCGATTGGTTTGTTGTGTTTGTCAAAGAACTGATGCAGACAGAGTTTCACCACGTCCAGACTCTCTCTGTTATGGCTGATGTTTTGAGACCGGGATTGTTGGAAGAAGTCCAGCTGGAGCAGGACACAATTGGTCAGATTTTTCCCAGGCTGGATGAGCTCTTAGCTTTGCATAGAAACTTTCTTAAAGACATGGAGACCAGACAGTGGGCGTCTGTTCACCCAGGAAGTAACAAGAACTACATCATCCGGCAAATCGGTGATATTCTGCGTCTACAGGCAAGTAAGAACCTAAACATCTGTAGACTTGACCGATTTATTTATTGTTGCTGAACAAGTTTAGCTTTTACCTTAGGTTCATTTAGCAATTGTCTGTGCAGTTCTCAGGCCCAAAAGCTTCTCAGATGATAGAGTTGTACGGCGATTTCTGCAGTCATCATACAGAAGCACTGAAAGTTTATAAGCAACAACTACAGAGCAACAGGAAACTACAATTATTTCTCAGAGTAAGTTGATTGAACACACACGAACACACACTCACATGAAACGGTTTGAGTTTTATGTTGATGACTCTGTTTTGCCTCTACAGCAGCTGAGTACCAACACTGTCATCAAACGCCGTGAAATCCCAGAATTCCTTTTGCTTGTTACCCAGAGAATCACAAAGTACCCTGTTCTAGTAGAGAGACTCCTTCAACACACTGATGGTAAATTCATCGTTGCAGAAGTTTATAAATTGCAGTAATCAGTTAAATATGACTTAAAATTGCTTTTAAATTAATATAACAATTGACATAATTACTATAATGAAAAATTCTTCAAATAAAAACAGCTATTTTAAATTGCAATAATATTTCATAATATTTACTGTATTTTTAAACAAATGGAGACTTTGTGAGCATAAGAGACTTCTTCATATACCTTAAAATCAAAGACACATATGAATAAAACTATTACATTATACATAAAAAAACCATTTTGTGTAACCTAAGACATGAGATTGATAAAAAGGGATCTGAATGATTACCTTTGTGTTGTGTTTGCACTTCCATAGACGGCAGTGCTGAGCGCTATGACATTGCAGTGTCACTGGAGGGTCTGCGGGGAGTGATTGAGGAGGTGGAGCGGTGTGTGGGAGATTATGAGCGTGCAAAGAAACTACAGGACATCATAAGCCGCCTAGACAACAAGAGCTGCACTCGCATGAAGAATGGAGAGATCTTCGGCAAGCAAGACCTGCAGAAATCACACAGAACTCTCACACACTCCTCGGCGCTGACTTGTAGGACCACCTCTGGCAGACTAAGAGGTCCTTCTGCATGTGTTTGTGTTAAAGATGCACCAATACTAAATTCTGCCGCCGATACCGATATCCGATTATTCAGAACATATGCCGATACTGATTTTCTTAAATTTTCACAGCTAATGCTGGAAACTATGCAGGGAACCTTCTTATTACTATAATATTAGTGGATAAATTTAACTATTTTAACTATTATAATTATATTCAACTGCTAATTATTTTCAGATATAATAATTAAATTAACACAATTACATTACAGCTAATTTGCACATAATGTAGTTTTCATAAACACTTTTACTTGAGAGAAAGCATTTATTTGAGAAAGGATACATTTTAGAAAGCTATACTTTGTTTTTTGATGCTATAGCTTGTATTAAAGTGTATGAAAAGCTAAAAGGCACTACGGCAATCTGTCATGTCACATTTAAGAATGTCAAAGCAGCATTTGTTTGAATATCGTGATTTTTGAAGTTTCAACTCTTAAATTCTGTCCATTTTATCACAAAATTCAAACAATTCTTGTTCTTATCAGAAGTTTCAAAGCTCTTTGTGATTATTGGATGAGAGGCGTGATACTGATTATTGGCCGATAACGGTGCATCCCTAGTTTATATTCTTTTTTTTTTTTTTATTAATATATTATTTAATTTTATTTCCAGTGATTCTTTCCCTCTTTTACAGATGTTCTTGCACTGCTCCTCACAGACGTTCTGGCTTTCCTACAGGAGAAAGAGCAGAAGTTTGTCTTTGCCGCATTGGTACAGAAATATACAAATTAAATTGTGTTTTTCTGTGTCTAAACAAGTGTTTATTAACTTAGGATCATACATTTAGACCCTGAAATTATAATGCTATTAATGTTATATTAAAATAAAAAAGGTTTTAAATATAATATTAAAATCAGTTTTAAATATATTGTATCTTCAGGAGCAGAAGCCATCTGTGATGCCCTTGCGAAGGCTCATTGTGAGAGAAATAGCCAATCAGGAGAAAGGATTATTTCTCATCAGTGGCGATTGCTCTGTGGGGCCGGAGATGTATGAGATACACACACAGACTCGTGAGGAGCGTAACACGTGGATGACACTGCTGAGGCAGGCCACTGAGAGGTGTGTTAGACCTCTTTAATTGTTTTCAATGACATTTTTGAAGTCTGTACACTGTTGTTCAAATGTTTGGGTCAGTAAATTTTCCTAATGAGAATGATTCTATAGAATAAGTAATGGCTGTTGAAAATTCAGCTTTGCCATCACAGGAATAAATTACATTTCAAAATATATTAAAATTGGAAACAGTTTCTTAAAAGTGTAATAATATTTCACACTTTTGTATTTTTACTGAATTTTTGATCTATTAACTGCAGTCTTAGAGACTGGAGTATACGAGACTTGTTCAAAAGCATTAAATAATTATACCGATCCTAAACTTTGAATGGCATATATTTATCTTTGTTTCAGCCTTCCTGATGATCAGACTAAGAAGAATGAGGGGGAAATCAAAGTCAAGAAGATACAGAAAATACAAGGTAAATATCCAAGCATCCATCATTCATCTATGCACAATTTTATTGTTCCTAATGTCTTGTGTATGTCTGTGCATGTAGAGGCATTGTTCTCTCTGGATCTGCAGTTGTGCTCTGTTATTGAGGAGAAGTTAAGGATTTGTAGAGGGACTGGTAGATGGAGTCTGGCTTCTTGCCGCCTTCTTGTTCAACCCCAGCCTGAAAACACTCCTCAGGGTGTCACATTACTGTCCGACGCACAGGAAGAGGGTAATGAATATGTCTTTTTCTCTACAGACACACAGTCAGGTGCTACTGATCTCTCTCAAAGTCTCTTTCTTTCCCAGTGGTGAAGCTGGCTATCACTTTGCTGTCTTGGCTTTTTCCTTGCATATGGGCACCAAGTAACCATGACAACTTTGGCCCGGAAAGAACAAGCTGTGAGTATCACTTTACCAACAGCCAGATTGTTAAATACCAGAAAACAATTTCACTATTGTCATGATTACTGTAATTGTAAGGAACACTATTACAGGACTATTTCTCACAAAAACATATCTAAAATTGTGTTATCACTTACTTACTCATGTTTTTATCCAAACTGAATTATTATTTTTTTTTTACATAACTCAAAGAAATTCATTTATGCCACATATCCAGTGACCAGTGACTGTCAAATTCCATGCATCCAATATCTATTTCTGTCCAGATAAAGAACAAAGTTTGCCAGTTAGGAGCAGAAGGAGTGCTCTGGTTGGAACAGGGGTGGGGGCTCTTGCAATAGCCCCGATAAGCCCTGCCCACCAGACTTATTTAAAGGTAAACACATTTGCAAGTGTTATATGTATTTGGCATGATTCTTAAAACACATGCGTATAATATTTTCTGACATTCTATAAAATTCTAAAACATTCTTATGCAAATCATTCGATTCGTGACAACCCTATTCTATAACCGAACTGACACCTGCACACTTTCAGGACTTGATAAACCCACCCTCAAGGAATGGAACCACACTGGACAACTTTGTCTGCCACGTCATGTAATGTGAGAGCCACGGGTTTAGTTTACGCACAGAGACAGAGAAATAATTTACATTCATCAAACGTACTCTCTGCATTACTTACTAAGCATTTAAAGTTGTCATGAAATCAAAATTGACCCTGTTTACTTTATTAGTGCATATTACTAGTCTTGTGGTGAAGTATTAATCTGTGCAAGTTAATACCCAGAAAGGACTCATGGTAATCTTTAATCAAAATCTGAATTTATTTCTGCTCTGGAATGCCGTTCCTTCTCTGATGATGTCAGTTTGATGGCTTGGGTTGAATATTCCTAAGCACTGCCCTCCAACCATCAGTCTGCGATCAGCAAGGCATGGAGAGGAGGTGCGCTAAAATAAAACCCCGCCCTCTATTCAGTATTCCATTTTAGAAATACGTCATAGCACTGAAGAAAAGTCAGTTGCAACTTCCAGTTCACTGGGACTTTAAAGTCCTTGTTGGTTGTTTATATAGTCCAATCGAGGTGTGAGTTCATCCATCAGATATTTTAAAGTAGTTTATTTCGATATAAACTTACAGTTAACTTGCAGTTAAAAACCCACAATTCTGACTTTTTTTTTTCTTTTCTCAAAATTGTGAGATAGTATGCAAATTGGGACACAGCACATATCTGTCCTAAATAGTATTTGAAATTAGAATTAGTGTGTCCCAAATCGTAGTATGTTGAAATGAAGATTCCAAGGATAACCTGGATGGTCTACTTTTTCCGAAATGCATATCATATCCGTGCATACTCTAACTAACCTTATTAAAAGATTTTTTTTTTCAATGTTATCCACAGTATATTTCATCTCAGCATTGTGAACTTTTGTCACTATAACTTTTATGCAAATTGAAAAGTCATGAGGAGAGTTCTCCACGTTAAAGCCCCATGACTGGCAGATCAATGTGCCTCTACATTCAAATGTGCTACACGTTCAAAAGTATGTATTTTTTATTCACAAAAACAGTGCATACTTTTAGGGCATAGTGTATAAGTTGGACAAAACTCACAATTCTGAGGAAAAAAAGTCTGAATTTCCAGTATGTATCTCGCAATTGTTCCGTGGTGGAAACAAGCTTCCATGGTTGTGAGTCTTAAAAGTGTGCAGGCTCATATTAAGTGGCTCTGTCATACTAGCCACTAACATCTGCCGTAGAGTTTTGTTTTGTGTGAAACATGACGGGATTAAAGATGAACATGAACAGTTGATGTAATCAGCGTGTCGTTCCAGCCCTAAATCATGCATTTATCAGTAATTCTGCTTGTTGATCATAAATCCATTTTGTCTGTTTAGCATATATGATTAAAATAAATGGTAACTTTAAAATTTTCCTTCAAATATAGGTTGCAGAGGGTGTTCACAACTTAATCCATATCCTCTACAGTCTGCAGGTGGGAGTTATTGATTAACTTATAATTAATAATGGCTAAATGTTTGTTTGTATAATTTATAAATATCATACTCTTATTTTGAAGGCTGCTATAATGATCCAAGACAGCTGCTTTGAAGTTCAAAATCTCCTCCTCCTGGAGGGAGAAGCTCCGCCCCCTAATCTTACTAGCGAATACGATGTCAAAAGGGTTGGTGTGGCATGTTTATCCAAGATCTTTATCTAGAATATGATAGTTACATTTTGATATTATACATTGAAGTATAGTTTATCTGAAGCATGTTTTTTCAGTCATCCTGCAGACAATGATTTAGTCTTATTGCACTTATTACTGTCTCAACAGCAGAGTTTGGAGTGTGGCGTGGTTGGTGGGACTGTGGCCGTGCAGCAGAAAGAATTGGAGCAGAGAGAGAGAGAGCATGCTGAACTGATGGACAGACTGGTGAAAGAAGAAGAGCAGTTTGAAGAAGAACTGTGGCTGTTTGAGGAGAAGATGAGGAAGCTGAGAGAGGAGGAGAAGAGAGTGATGGAAGAGAGGGAGAGATTGAAAGAAGAGGGGAAGAAACTGGTGAAAGAGAGGAAGAGTCTGGAGACACAGATAAGACTCATTCAACATGACTCAAATCACTGATGAGGCATTCTGCCTTTTAACATATCACAGGAGAAATGAAGTGCATTTATCTGACTGTGTTAAAGAGGCCATATGCACATTTACAAAGTCTTGAGGTGCGTTCTCTAAATTTGTATAGTATAAATATTGCGAGTAGTGAGTTCACACTGAAAATTCCAAATACTGCACTTAATTAACAACAACAACAACAAAAAACTAAGTGTGGAATGTTGGACACTTCATGCACTCAACTGTTGCAGCTTTAATTACGTAGCGGAGGGGGAGGGGCTAAAATAACCTTATACGTGTATAGTGACTCATTTAGGACACAACTTTGAGTCATATTAGCAGAGGTTTTCATGCTTGATTTTTCAAAAAAGACATTTTTTTTACGTATTTTCCATTGTTGCAGTATCTCTCTTCCCAGTCTTTCACTAACACTCTGGGCTGTGTCAAAAGCCTCGGGAGCTAACATGATAGTAGAGAACATTGGTACCAGTGGTTCAACGATCTACTTAGGCTTATAGTGCTTTTGGGAAATGCAGGCCTGTTTAGTTCCGGTCTCTATAAAGCCCCTCCTTCCAAAAACATCGATGTGCTCTGATCGGTCAGCTCTATCAGTGTGTTGTGATTGGTCACATCCCATACCTTAATTGTGAGTTTCAACAAATTACTAATGCAACTCAACCAGGCTTCACCACCTTTTTTGTTCCCGTTTTCACCAGGTATTAAGATGGGTTTTGGTCAATCGGATCACAAGTAGACAAGGGAACACATTCCTATTTACACCGAGGGGAGGGCCTGTGAGCTGGTAAATGTATAAGCTTTTTCAGACCTTTCGATCTCATGGGTGAAATAAGCATTCGCAACAAGCTCAAAATGTTTTAGACCCTGTTTATACCTGTATTTAGCGTTGTCCATTTGTGATCCGATTGACTGAAACACATCTTAAAGTGATAGTTCACCCAAAAATGAAAATAATCCCATGATTTACTCACCCTCAAGCCATTCTAGGTGTATATGACTATCTTCTTTCAGACGAACACAGTCGGAGATATATTCTAAAGTATCCTTTCCCTCAAAAGAGCTATTATGGTAGTCAATGGGGGGCCTGTTTTGAAGCCAAAAATAAATGCATCCATCCATCATAAATATAATCCATACGGCCATCCAGGGGGTTAATAAATGCCTTCTGAAGCGAAGCAATGGGTTTTTGTGCGAAAAATATCCATATTTAAAACTTTATAAATATGGATATAAACCCTTTTAAAGTTTTTTATATGTGTTTGTATTAAAGGGAAATTGCTGTGTTTTACTGGCTTAGTTGGAGACAAGATCAGACCTTCAAGACCCAGATCAAGACCAGGCTGTTCATTTTAAAGAACCAAAATACAGTGTGTGTGTGTCTGTGTGTGTATATATATATATATATATATAAATATGTATATATATATATAAATATGTATATGTATGTATGTATATATATATGTGAAATGATGCATGTACAATGATGACAAAGACGCACCAGCGATTGTTTTAGGTATTTACCTTTAGTGCACTGGACATAGACTGCAGTCAAGATCCAGACCATGTTTATGTGGCCTCTCGATCAAGATCTCCAACTCTGCTTAGTGGTGAATTTTATCAGAATTGTAGCAGATTATAAGTCTTGTAATGTATGTAAACTCCAGAGTGAAATTAATAGTGTGTTAAGTTTCTATTGTTCTAATGTTTGTTGACAAAATCTTAAACATTTTAACGTCCATCACACATTTTGCATTTATATTTCTTTTAACTATTATGATCAAAAAACTTTTTTTTAAAATTTTTTTAAATAATACAGAAATCCCCATAAACATTATAAAAACACCACATGGTAACTTTTTAAAATATATAGGAAGACCGCAGATGCCTTTAGAAAGTGAAGCACCATCTTTATGTTAAAATGCTGTCAATAGAGTCTTAACTGGTCACAGGCCGGACAGACTGTGGCTGTGCAAGTCTTCGCCGCAGCCTGACAACAGCAGAGTCCACACTGGCTGCGGCACGCTTTCCATACATGTCATCCTCCAGCTGCTGATGGGCAAACTGCAGCTCTGCGATCTCTTTCCCTGAGGATTCCAGATGTTTCTGCAGCATAGTGCTGCCCTGAGAGTACAAGGGAAGTTTATGTGTTAACAGAGCACATGTATTTTTTTGTCTTGGTGAGCATAAGAGACTGACCTTAAATCTTTATATCTTTACATTTAAAAAAATGTGTACTAATTGTGTTCTACATTATTATCAAATTGAATTATAATCAATAATACTGTCATAAATCCATGCAATCAGGTTAAGAACCAAAGATTAGGAAGTTATGATTGACAGGTCATAAAGGAATGTTATCAATGTCAGATTACATTCAATGCTCTGACCTGTGTTATGAGGTCGGATTCTGGCAGCCCGACGCTTGAATGCCGCCCATACAGCTGAGTCATAGGCCTGCTTAATCTCTCACGACAGAAAAGATCAGCGCTGCAAACTGGGCCCTGCAGGGAGGCAAGAAATTCATCAGTCGTTGAGTTACAAAGTCATTAAAAGGTATGTCAAGATAGGATAGGTAAGATATTTAGTGGGACTTTTAGGTTCATTTTAGTGAACTCTATACATGGGTAAGTGTTAAAATAGTTTTCACAACCTCAATACACTTGAAAGTCACTTTGGTAATAAATTATCTGTAATAAAAACATACCATAGCTCTGCCAAGACTGTAGTCAGCACACTGCATCTGCCTCTTTTTGCGGTAAATGGCCTGTCTCGTGGCAGCTGAGCTTAGTGACAGATGTTGCTGATGAGGAAGAATAAGTATATATATATATATTATACCTGAATATAGTAAACTACTTTAATTACCTTTGATCTAAAGTCACATATAACTCCCCAAGAATTAAATAGAAGCAGGGCAAATGAATTATGTCTGTAATCTCTGCACAGCACTTTGGATGGGCATTTTTCTTCAATTTGTTTATTTGCAGAGAAAATTTTGCAAATTTCCATGGGATTTCAAAGCCTGTCATTTTGAAAGTTCTACATATCCCCCCTTTTTTAGTTCATAAATAAGCACTGAAATAGAAATCTTTTGTAATATAAATGTCTTTACTGTCACTTTTGATCAATTTAATGCATCAAAGTATTAACTTTCTTACTGACCCTAAACTTTTGAACAGTTAGTTAACTTTTTGAACTAGTTAATTAAAATTACTTAGTTAACTTATTTATTAAGCTTTTTCCAAGTAGTAAACAGTGTTGGCGGTAACGCATTACAAGTAACTTGAGATTACTTTTCACATTTGTTGCCTGACTGCTCTCCTGTGCTCATGTTGAGAGAAATAAAGTGCGCAATGTGAACATGATTGTAGTTGTAGTTCTAGACTAAATGTGAACACGCGTTTACTCGTCTTTCTTGAACGAAAACATTCAGTATTCCTCAAAGTGAATAAAAACAAAACCTATACTTTATTTAATCTTAATTTATTAGCCTATGGCTTAGCATATGACGTTCAATGGCTTAATTCAACCATACTCAGAAGAAATGACTTTAGATTAAGAAATAAGAGTTTTGAACTTCCTTCTCCTGAATCCTATTCTTCTTTAATCAGCACAGCTGCAAGGTTTGTTTGAGCTGCACCCTCTACTGTACAGCCATAAATATGCATTTCATGCGTAATGTATTACTTTTTTAAAGTAACTTTCTCCAATACTGGTAGTAAATATCTCCATTTAACACATTTGACCTTATTCAAATTCATTCTACAGAATTCTGTTTTGGAATACTGGGAATTAGTAAACAATAATCCTAATTATTCCTTTCACTCTCCACTTTTATCACACACCTCCAGGTTGATAGTTTCAGTGATTTTCTTCTGCAGGGCTTCGCTGGCTGAATGGTGCATATCTGTTTGCTTTTTGATGACATCCTTCATGACCTGTGAAATGTTCTCTCTGAGCTGCCGAGATTCACGTAGTACTGTCGATGAAGAATCCAAAGCCTGTTTGCATTCTTATTGATGACGATGAGAAACAGACAGAGAAAGATTAGATACCAACAGTTGTTTGCCGTCTTCATGATAGCTTCAAATTTGAATAAAAAGGAAAGGTGCGAGACTTTAATATAAAAGTGGCCTGGTGTACCTGGAGTGAACGGTCCAGTGGGGTCAGGCTTCAGTGTGAGGGGTGAAGGATAGGTTTTCACACCCGCTGAGAGTGAGCCATGCTGGGGAAGCAGATCTGTTACCCTGGATCTCTCAAAGGCACAATCCAACAACTGCTTACTGCTCTCAGCCAACACCTCAAAGTTAAAAAAAAAAAAAATACACCATGGTCTTTTTTTCAGTCAGAACAATGAAACAATTTAATTCTACTGAACACGTGAGTTCAACTTGAGAACGATCATTTGCATTATAGGGTTATCATACACTTCCGTTCTGTTATTATAAATTAAAATAATATTTTGAAATGTAATTTATTCCTGTGATTGTAAGGCTGAATATTCAGCATCATTACTCCAGTCTTCAGTGTCCCATGATCCTTCAGAAATCATTCTAATGTGAGGATTTGATGCTAAGGAAACATTATGAGTGTTGAAAACAGTTAAGCTGCTTAACATATATGTAGAAATCATTTACATTTCATTGTAGTTTCTATTCTGTGATGAATAAAAAGTTCAAAGAAAAGCATTTATTTGCATTAATGCATATTTGCTAAATAAACGTATTACAAACCCCACACGTTTGAATGGTAGTGCTCATAAATGAAACGTTATTTAGCTCTTTAGTATCTTTAGTTGGTATCTTATAAACTTTCAAAACCAGTGTTGGGGGAAGTTATATGGATTACAATATTACGTTACTCCCTAAAAAGTAACTAATTGCATTACTTAGTTACTTTTTTGTGTTACATTACTTTTGTGTTACTTTTTCTCATCTGGGCTGGGCTTGCTTGTTTTTTTTTTATAACAATTGTTTTTTGGGCAAATGTTCAGGCCCTTTCACACCTTAAGTAAAATGAATAAGCCTCAGGCTGAAGGAAATGAAAACTCACACCTGTACAGTAGAGGGCGCAGCTCAAACAAGAAAGTTCAGGACTCTTTAACAATAAAAAACAAAAATGAAACACAAAGTGATGTTTATGGGAAATCATTTTTGCTTATCAGTATGGTTAAATTGGATCGAAAGTCAGCAGCAAAAACATTGGTTAATACATAAACTATATTTCTGTTAATATATTTAATCAGTGCATTTCACTGTTTTTATTCATTTTGAGGATTACTGAATCTATGATATCCCATGTGTGAGATGATTAACTGCATGTTCACATTTAGTAGAACTATCAACTCTGCACTTACTCCTGTTTTCTCTCAACATGAGGACAGGAGAGCTATCAGTCAATACATGGAAAAACAAACTTGGGTTACTTATTTGAAAAAGTAGCTCTGATATTTTGTTGTAAATGTAAAAGTAATGTGTTACTTTACAAGTAATCAGATTACTTTATCAAGTAACTAGTAATGCATTACACCCAACGCTGGTCAAAACAGTGGCATTTTGTGAGAAAACATTTATAGGCTTCAGACATATCAACATCTTAAATGTCCATCAAGGCCTATTTTTCACCTGTTGTTGAGTTAAAGTCTTTCTCAACATGCTCTCCAGTTCTTGTTTTAGCACATTCAGGCCTCTACGTTCATTTTGCAGAAGATCATCCGCTCCATCCCGTATCTTGACAAAACATTGAATTAGTATTTGGTGATTTTGCACTGTTTATTTTTCTCTTTTAAAAATAATGATATTTAATATATTTTGTAGACTCACATTTTTATGTCTTTTACTCCTTCTGGGGACATAAACCACAGCTCATTACATGTACAATAGCTACTCACAGTCTCTGTTGTGGCTGGTCGAAATGTCCTGCCATTAGCACTTTGATGATTGACCTGCAATGCTTTCCTCAGACTGCGGAGTAATTTCTCCAGTCGTTCCCTTTGGTGCTCCATCTTGGTGCCCTCCTGTGTGACTCTGCCTGCTTGTCTGCGCAGGTGAGCCTCCACCTCTCTCACACCCCGCATATATTCACCCACCATACCCGTGCTGACCACTGCAGTCTGATCACGCAGGACCGGCGGGGGAAAGGGACCACTAGTGATTCCAGAATTGAGCTATTAAGGAAAAACAAGGATGCAGTCTTTTAGCCGTAGTCACATGCAATGTTAGAATTTGTAATAGAATTCTACAGTAAATACCTTGAGACAGTTCTAGTGTTTTCATACACTAAAAGTCTGGGGTCGGTGAGATTATATATATATATATATATATATATATATATTTGGGGGAAAAAGTTTTTTAATGTTTTGAATCAAGTCTCTTATTTGATGGATTTATAATGCAGTGAAAACAGTAATATTGTGAAATATTATTACATTTTTAAAAAATAACTTTTCTATTTTAATATGCCTATAGGCTATTTTAAAATAAAATATTGGTTGATCGAAATTAGTTTCCTCAGTGGTCAGTCTAGTGTAGGGGGGCTAATATATTATATACTCTGTATTTACTGTTTTTTAATGCAAATTGCATACAGAGCCATTAAAATGAACATGATGATGGAAAGAATATGAGATGTTTTTGGAATAATATTAGTTGGAATAAAAGCTGTATAATGCTATAGTGTTCTCTCGCAAAAGTATTGGAATATTTTTTTCTGACCATATATTTCCATCACCATGGCCAGTACGGGAACGATGAAAGCAGAAAATGTGCATTTAGAAATTCAGAAGTTGTTCACAACATAGCCCCATATTACTACTCGATATAAAAACTAATTAAAATATAAATACAAAAACATTACGGATACAAACGTAACGAATTGTTAGGTATATTCATAACAACATAACATTCCTCCAACAACAAAATTAACGATACGTAAAGGTCGTGAAAACGTCATGACGGCGCTACGGTGTATTGGCCAATCAAAACTAACCGTCACAAAATGAGACATATACGACTGGTTAATTATTTTATTTTATTTTTTTCATATATTTTATTGTTCACTACTTGAGTCTGTAAACTGATATTGTAAATAATAAAATGTCAATAAGCCACTTTTAAATAAATCAGCCCTGCTACTTCTGATGTAGTGCGTTACTTTACCATACTTCCAGTGGATTTCCGTTGGAATTCTTCATTGTTTTCCGAGTTACTCTCAGTGGGGTCCTTTTCGGCACTGCTGTTCACACTGTACGATGATAACTGAGGAAGTCTGTGAGTAAATGTCCCAACACTGTGGCTGCGGTAGCGTGTAGACGAGTGCAGTTTATCTACGTGAGTTTGACGCATCAGATCATCCGCGCGCAGAATCGAGCCGACAGTCGCGTCCCTCCAGCCTTTAGGTCCCACAACCACAGCCGGAGGAGCGGACTGGACGGACCGCTTCATGATCATGGTACTTAAGCAACTTACAGCAGCTTCACCATCAGTGGAACAATCCGAATAACTCCAAATTGTTTGGGTTTAAAAGTGTTGGTTGTCTCCAACGCAACAGTTCCTCAAGTGACCGGGGACGCGCACAGAGCTTTGATTGGGTAACGCGAGACACACCAGTGAATGAGCGTCAATGGAGGCCGTTCATTCCGCTCCATTCACACTGCAACTCAATCACTGGAGATCCTGTTACATGATGAGAACGGATCGTATGCTGTGATGTACAACAGACACCCTAAATTAGTCTGTCACACTATATAAATTATTAAAATAAAATAAATACTAGCATTAATCCCTACTGATGAAAACCCATCATAATTCAACAGTACTCCGCTGACATAGTTAATCTTTTCATTTTAATATGAAATAAACCTATTTTAAATTCAAAGAAATACCACAAAGTCCTCCATAAATAAAAGTCCAGATGTTTTCCAGAGACATAATGATCACAAAGTACACAAATTCAGATATTTGAGGCTTTATTGTCAATTAAACCCCGGAGTTCTCAAGAAAGAACCTTTAATATTTCAGACATAAAAGAAAACCTTTAGAACTGCAAAATCCACAAACTTGAGGCTTCATTTTAAATGTGATTCATGAGGTATGCACCAAGTTGTGGGATTCCAGCTTACCCAAATAAAAGAATCAAATTAAAAAAGATGTCCTTTTCAGACTATTGTGAAAAAGATTTCTCTACACTGGAACAAAGATGGCACATCTCACTTGGGACTATAACTGCATCTCAAAAACAAATCAACATTAAACATTTATAAATACAGGACAAATCTAAGATCACATGGAAAAGAACATGAGGAAAGAGATGAATCAAACAATGAGAAAAGCAGCATTGAACATTTTCAGCGGCCATAATCAATAAAACAATTTAAACATTTAATAATAATAATAATAATAACAACAACAACAACAATTAAAGGCTGCAGAGATTGTGGGATATGGGGAAACAATTATTAATAAGCAAAGCATGTATACGAGTGCTGAAAAGGCACGTGTGTAACTATGTAAATCTTGGAACCACAATCTGACGATGTGGGAAGTAATCAGAATATTTTATGGCTGTATTCAAATCGAAATGACTAAATCAACCTGTAATGAATTTATACAAACTAAAATTTCATAATATACCTTCAACCTCCTCAAAAATACAGTTAAGCAATCTGGCAGAACATACAATTGTCACTTTTCAGAACTTACTGTACACGTCAGCCTGTCTCAATTTCCTTGACTGAACTAGGGAATTACCTTAAGAATTTAACAGAATAATTTACTTTATCAGAAGCTGAACCAGATCGGCAGATCCTCATTTCTGTTGGTTTAGTGCCGCAAAATTTAGTGAAAAACATTGAGAATTTAGACATTGCACTCAATCAACAGTATATTGTGCGGATCAGTGTATACAGAGCATCTTTAAACTCACAGTACGCGTTTAATCGCACACTCACAGTGTGTGTTTGAGGGCTGTTTTTGGTCCAAGTCTGCTGGAGATGTTTTGCTGTAGCTCTGTTAACACACCATCCCGCTCCTCTAACTCCAGAAGAACTTGCTATGAAGGGCAAACCAAAAAATAATCACGTCAATAATTGGTTCTCACTGGGGATGAGATGTAGTTTCTAACATCAAAACACACCTACAATAAGTAGAGGCAGCTTATTTACCTCTATAAGTTTATCCCTCTTCTGAAGATTGTCTCTCAGTTTTCCTTCCTCGAAAGCTCTATCCTTATTTTCCTTCTTCCACCCTAGTTCAGCCTCCTTCTTCTCCTTGGTTTTCTCTCTCAGCTCCTTAAGTGTGTCTTTGAGTTGCTGTGACAGGGCAGCGATGGCACGTTTGTGATTTTCTCTTTGGTCCTGAAAGAACATGGATGCGTGTTGATGAAAACGTACAAACCAGATCTTGAGTGTACTGGTTTGGACTCTCTGAAGTCAAGCTTTTTACATCATGGTCAGAAAGTGGTTTGAACCAAGATGTTTCAGTCTATGCTGTTCACAGTTCATAAAACTTCACTAAACATTATTAATAGTGCGCCTACCATCTAATAAAATCACAATAACTTTGTGCTTTTGATATGAAACAAAGTCTGAGCCTCCAAATTTCTTCAATTTTATAATGAAATTCAAACAATAAATGTGGTTTTGATGCCCTTTAATGTGGTGTGACACATAACGGTATAGCGCCTCAGTTCAAGCGGCAGTGAAAGCCATCCAACATTCACACCTTGTTAGACAGCTAGAAAAAAAAAAAAGATATCTACAGAGGTGTATTTTGGTAAATATATGGCCTATATTACATTTTTGTTATATTTTCATTTAACCTTTTATCTTTATTATTTATGCATGTTTGATTAAATCAGTAATAAATGAGTAGAAACACAATTATATAATTAAATTGATATAAATACTGTCTAATGTGCAATTTAAATGTCTATTTATTTGAGTGTTGATTATTAAATAAATGTGATTAATTAATTAATTTAATAAAATTGTTATTTACGGTTTTGTTTTCGGCAAAATATTTCAGTTTGGTAAAAAAAAAAAAAAAAAAAAAAATTCAATGCATTACTAGTTACTAGTATTGGCCAGAGCAATGTTTGTACAGACCACCAGGTGGCACAATTGCTTTCTGTTGCATCATAAAATGGATCATTCAAAGGTTTTGGAGATATTCAGCACACTAAAAACGATTGGCAATGAGATTAACCTTTTGAAAAAGCCACAGTTGTGGAAATGAAACATGATTTTATCAAGACATTACCAATATGAGGTTTTCAGCGTCGGTTAAGGCAGAGGAGAGTCGTGAGATTTCCTGCAACATGGTGGAACTGAGCTCCTCTCTCTCTCTGAAACTTGCCACCAGCAGAGCTTCTTTCTCTCGCAGTTGATTGACAAATCCAGCCTCGGCTCCTCCCCCTTTCAATCCCCGTCCAATCAGAGAGTCTGAGAGTGCCTATGGGGAAAAAGTTAATAGTTGACTAATGGAAATTATACAATACTCATCAACATCAAATATCAATCATTAACATAAACTGCTCTTTGCAAGATCAGACAGCGAGATAACGCCACATCTACCTGCACGTCTTTGCGTGAACTCTCCAGCGCCTCCTTCAGCTGGGAAATATAGTCTTTGTTATCCTTTACCAGTGCAGTCAGGGCTGAATCTCTCTCTTTCCACACTTCCCATTCTTTCATCATCTCCTGTTGGGCTCGATCTCGCTCTGCAAGCTCCACACGCAGGTGCTATTTGAAGATACAAAACACTGATTTTCTATTCAAATAAAGTTGAAGACTAAATCATTTTTCAGCATTTATTGACTCATTTTTGCAATTTGAGAGCTCCAGTTTGTGTACCAATGCCTCATTTACTAACAAATGTATAGCAGTCGTATATAATAGCAGCAGCAGGCACTAACAGAGTGATTAAGTAAACATATGTGTGTACTGTTGAATTAGGGCACTGTTTGTTTGACTCACGTTAATAACATCCTGGTTACACTGGAGCACAGTGTTGAGTGTGATGAAGTCTCGGTCTCGCTCTCTGCCAGCGTCCCTTACGGCCTGCAGCTGTTTCTCCAGGGCTTTCTCTCTCTCGCTTGCATCTGACAGCTGAGCTTCCAAGACTTCCTGATTAAAACATGAATGGAGAAATAAAGTATAAGAACCATGGAATGCATGTGCATCCAGCATTTCCTGGACCTCATCTGAAGCAAACATGAAGTGCTCATTTACCAAGTTAATTATCCCACACAGTGACCCAGCCAAAACTCACACTGACTGGGTGTGTTAGCCAGAGATTCACTGAATGCTCAGTCTGTGTACTTTTGCTATATTTGTAAGAGTCAAAATCACCAGAGAATCTGGTAAAACTGCTTAAAAAAGATGATCTTCACAAGTTGACACACACAAAAATAGTACCGTTCAAATGTTCGGGGTAGGTAAGATTTTTTTTAACATGTTTTTGAATCAAGTAATTTATGCTTACCTAGACTGCATTTATTTGATCAAAAATATAGTAAACATTATAATGTTGTGAAATATTATTACAAGTTTAAGTAACTGTGTACTGTTTTATTATATTTTAAAATGTAATTCATTCTTGTGATGACAAAGCTGAATTTTCTGCATCCTTACTCCAGTCTTCAGTGTCACATGATCCTTCAGAAATCATTCTAATATGAGGATTTGATGCTCAAGAAGCATTGCTTATTATATCAATGTTGAAAACAGCTGTGCTGCTTATTATTTGTGTGGAAACTATGATACATATTTTTCAAGATAATTCGATCAAAAGAAAGTTCAAAAGAACAGTATTTATATGAAAAAGACATTTGTGCATTTACTTTCACTTTTGGTCAAATTAATGCATCTTAGCTGAATAAAAGCGTTATTATTAACCCCCAAAATTTGAATGGTAGTGCATTTACAACTGAAATAAAAATAAAATAATAATGCATATATTTATTAATAATATACTTGTTATTACCATTTATTTTTTATTATAGGTTGCTGTCAAGAAGACAGTTGGCTCATAAAGTGACTAAATAATGAATTTTATTATGTGATTAGGGTTAGTCTAGTGATTATAATTAGCTTAATTAAGAAACAACAGAAGTCTGAGCAGTCTTCATTTACAAAACTGATGCTCAGTTTGACGTTAGTCAGACCTCACCTCTCGTTCACTGCGTGTGTCAGTCACTGCACTGGCAAGTTTTTTGATGAGTTTGTCAGAGTCCTCTGATTCCACTCCCTGTTCAGCACACAGCTTCTGGATCAAAGTCACACATTCCTGAAGAGAGGAGAGCACAGTTCATATCTGTGACCACCACACAATCTCTGTTTTTATCCTGAATCTATAATGAGTTCATCAATACAGGACTCACCTGGATTACATTCTCTCGGCTGTGTAGTGACTGGCTGAGAGTCTCTATGAGGTCATTTTTATTCTTCAAACTGATCTGTATGGCAAAAACATTCAAATAAGTATTAGTCTCACAAACGGGCATCATTCCCAGCAAAATGACTCCATGTCATGCCTGAGGGACAGTTCATGGCATTGTGACTTCTTGTGACTGCATTCCACTAGTGTTATATAACCGCCATCACCTCACGCTACAGAGAAACAATTCAATAGCCTCAACCCAGCATGCACCAGTGCTATGAAATTAGAGCACTATGTAAAATTCCGAATTGGTTAAAGCATTTGAACAATTCATTAAGTCACACTTAATTCATTGCATTATATAACATCAAATTTATGACGCTAGAGTTTCTTAAAAGTGATTTTTCTTCTGAGGCATATTTGCAATGAATTGTAAACAACTGGTGTCAAGATGATTTTTAGTTGATGTATAAAGTTAGGGGCCCTTTATATGAAACTGTTTTCAACTAAAAAAGGGAAAACTTTTAAGTTTTTTTTTCCTGTTCATTTACATGACAGCATTTTGGGGGCCTTAAAAACTTTTGAAATCATGTTTCATAGTGCAAGTTTTTGAAAATGATACGGTTATCGTTTCCATGCAAACTTCAAAACCGTTAATTTGCGAAAACGATGTCATGCACATGTGTATTACATGTTCGGTCTATAATATTTTCGGTTAACTAAAAATTTTAAAAACAAAAGCTTTTTTTTTTTTAAAATATATTTTAGTAATTTTGATATGCTGTTGTCATTTTTATTAGTTTTAATTTTATTTTAGTTTTAGTATCTAAACTCATTTCAGTTTGTTGCCAAGCAACATTTCTAATTGTTTTGCAATTTTTTCATCTAATATTTATATTTTACGTTCTGCTTTATTTTTGTTTTAGTTTTAATTTTAGTTTAGCTGAAACTAGTTTAGTTTTAATAATTTTGCTATGTGCATTTGTCATTTTCATTAGTTTTATTTTATTTTGGCTTTGGTTTTAGTAATTTTAGTACCTAAACTCATTTATAATTGTTTTGTAATTCTAATTTATTTCTAATTGTTGTGTAATTTCTTCATCTAATATTGATATTTTATGTTCTGCTTTATTTCAATTAGTCATTTGTACTTTTTTTATCCAAACAAATTTCTTTTTATGAAATATTGAAAATACAACTTTTATATTTTGTCATGTAATGCATGAAATTCTTAAAATGGCTTAAAAGTGTCTGGGTCACTGTATGAATTCATTCTTGATGGTTATTTAGTTGAAAATATCAAATATTTTAATACATGATGATAAAGACTGAAAGAGGAAAAAAAAGCACATCAAAATGCAGCAGCTGAAAAACCTGTTATGAAAGAAACGACAACTAAAGCCCAGGGCAAACTCCTCTGGTTTGGGAAGATTCTTGGAGGAGGTGTATGTGCGTCTGTGCAAAGCCAAACCCTATCTTTTTAAAAACATCCACACACCTACTATAATATTCCCTATATATGGCATCATTTGAAAAGAACAAAAATCAACAAAAAGGTTAGGAGAGGGTGTGTCTTAGACGTGCTGTGCTATTTAAAACACAATGCACAGAGCACACATCAGTGCAACCATGCCATTAAACTTAATTATCCCGGCCTCGTCTCACTCACCTCTTGCGGAGACTTCAATTGCTTGGCAGGAGCGTCGGACGCTGGTCTGTTGGTCTCCCCGAGCTGAGCCTCAAGAGTTCTAATGCGAGCCTGAGCTTGAACAAGTTGTTCACGCAACTGCTTCACAGCAAGGTGCACCCTACCTGCAGACGACTATAAAAAGAAAGAAATAATTAACTGCAAGGTATGAAAGAGAGGTCAAATATTTTTATAAAACAGTCCGACAGTCCTTACCTCTCTTTGTAAAGACATAAAGTCATCTTTTAGCTCAGTCAGGATGTCATTGTTCTCTTCTTCAAACTCATCCTCCGTCCCATGGTCCCCCTCTCCGAAATTCAGGACTCTCACTAACCCCGCTTTCGGTACTATTTCATCCTTCCCATTCTGCACGTCCCCTCTGTCCAACACAGGAATACGACTTCCAGCAGGTGATCTTACTGGCTTTCCTTCAATTCCTCTCAACTCTTTGAAAACGGTGTTTATAATGGCCGAATGCTCCTCTGGCCAATCAAACGGATCAGTTCCGTCTATCGAGTCCAGCGATTGGATGGAGGTAGTGCGGGATCGAGATCGCAAAGAATGACAGGAACCGGACAGCGAGGCGGGGCTTGATCTGACAGATGGCACTCTCGACCAATGAAGAGGCATGCTGCAGGATTTGTCTCGCGAGAGGCCCAATGACGTGAAGGCTTGATCGGGCAAGTGACGTGGAATCCCACAAACAGACTCATAGTCCGAGTCGGACACCCTCAAGGAGTCGCAACACTCACACTTCTTGCCTTGATTACACCGTTTCCCTGTTTTCCTATAATACGGACATGACTCTGATTTCTCGGACCACCATTCGTACTCGGAGAGGGCCATGTTGTCCCTCAGCATTTCTCTGTACCCTTCCCCAACGGAATCCTTCTTGTCTCCTTCATCCTCACTGGAGCTTCCTTTTCTCTTTGAACTAGAAGAGTGGCGCTGATCGTACATGCCTCGCACCCATCTCCTAATCTTGTCCCTTTCCTGAGTGAGTTTCTGGAGTCTCTCGCTCGACAGCGCTCGGACTCGAGCGATAACGGTGTCGAACTTGAAAACTCGCTCCAGAACAGACACACACTTGCCACACAAAAACTCCCCCTGACCAGCCCCACGTGGAACAGGCTGCTCTAATATGTGCGTCAACACACAGAGCAGGTCGATTCCTTTGGTAGGGGTGAGCAGGCCGCGAGACTTTGAGAGCGAACGGGAGGAGCTGAGAGATAAAGTGCTGCCTAGAAATAAAAAATAAACACAAAAAAATCATACATGCAATTATCATCTTTTAAAAAAAAATATTCTGATGATCTAAAACCCAAACAACACTTTATTAGCTTCAAAAAATTAATTATGAAGCAATATGCATTTTCCCCCAGTTTCATTTTAATAGCATTTTAAAAATGATTCAGTAATAACAAACAAATTCAAGTTGTTAGAAAGGTGCTCGGTAGTTCATACCCCATGGGCTGCTTTGTGCTGATCTGGGCAAGCTTCCCTTGCTCGAAAAGTCTGTTGGGGTCTGAGGTTGTGCCCCCTTTCTGTTCTGACCCGCATACAACCATCGCCGCTGGTTGCCCTGCAGGTCATTCCCACAGATGCGGCATCCTTCACTTTTACCTCGTGTAGTCATCATTAATACAGCAGATGTCCTATAATAATAATAATAATAAAATAAACAAATACATATCATGATTTTGGCTAAAGCAGCATACCAAATAAATATTCAAGTGTTCTCTTCCGTGAATACTTGATCCCCTCATAAAAAAAATAAAAAATAAAAAAAATAAAAAAAAAATAAAAAAAAACCCTTTCCTTCCCTTTTCCCTTCCTACTCTAGCTTATGTTACTGAGCAATGTATGAAACTTGTATTGTGAGCACTTTCTGTGTTATTTGCCAATTCATGAAGAATCGCTTGTTTGTTTTCCTCACTTGTAAGTCGCTTTGGACAAAAGCGTCTGCTAAATGTAATGTAAATTAAGCAAAAAATAGGTGCTGGAATCGAATGAAGCCATGGCAATGAAATAATTATGTTAAATAATGAATAGTTCACCCCAAAATAATAATCAGCATAAACATCCTTCAAAATTATTTTTTGAGTGTCCCATGGGAATAAAATAAGAATTAAAAAAAATAATACAGCATGATCCTTACCGACTCATCAGCCAGTGGCACATATCCAAACAAACCGTCCCATACCGGCGTGATCAAAAAGATCTTAAACTAGATGGAACTAGATTAAATATTTTGACTGTTGCGATTCCAAATTGGTTTAAAGACCCGTAACTCTGCCTGAGTATCGGACAAGTGTTCACTGTTGGCCAGAGGAGAACTGGCCCCCCGACTAAGCCTGGTTTCTCCCGAGGTTTTTTTCTCCATTTGTTGGAGTTTTGGTTCCTTGCCGCTGTCGCCTCTGGCTTGCTTACGTTGGGGACACTTGCTTGATATTCAGCAGTGTTTTTGATATGCCTGCATTGGTGCCGTTGTGCCGGACGATTACGTCACTGTTTTCTGCAGTGCTGATATACATACATTAACTAGACTAATAACTATTGATATTTGGAACGGAATGAATCAATAATATATAGAATAAGCTGCACAATAAGACAATTTTCTTATTAATGTAAAGCTGCTTTGCCACAATCTGCATTGTAAAAAGCGCTATATAAATAAAGATGACTTGACTTGATACTTCCATCCGAGTGCTAATTTTAAAGCCCTCTAGTACTGTATATAATATATATATAAACTCTACACACCTGAATCAGTAGTTGTATTGTATGGTTTTGTTCACTGTTGTCTTTGGCTGGGTGGATCCAGTGACTGACAGCCCACTCTGCTCTACTGACAGTCAATGTTTACATGGGCTGGACACACTGGCCTTGAGCACTAAACACACACAAACACATTTCAAAATCAGATTATTTACATAAAGAATTTTTTTCCCATAAAAATGCATTATAAAACAAATTTGAAGAATTTAAGTGGCTGCCACACGAGCCCAGTTCACCCGAAATGAAAAAGAACACATGTAAATAATTCACTGACATCGTGTTTTTATAAACCTGTATGACTTGCTCCTTTCCTTGGAACCCAAAAGGAAATGTCCGACAATGTTAGGGGACTTTTTTTAACGGTATTTTTTTTTAATCACACAATGAAAGTGAACGTTGACTGCAGCTGTCAATCAAACACTCTGTTCAAAACTGACTAACCGCGGAAAGAAAGCCATACAAGGTGAATAAACGATGAAGATTTCCATTTTTGGTTGAACTAGAACTTTAAATCAAGTGTATGAAAGCGCTTTAAACTCAAGGCGCAGCTTGAAAAGACAAATAAATTATGTAAAAATAAAAGTGACGCGTTGGCAGAGCACTTTCCATACGATGACGAATCACAGCAACTCTCAGTTTGACTCTTGTGTGCTTATTCAAAAATGATTTTAAATCGCGCTTAAAACGCAATAAACCGCCGCTGATAAAAACCCACGCGAAACTGACTTTTGATTCCCCGAATGTCTGAATGACGGTGCAGAGGGCAAAACATGACACGATAGACCAAACAACTCGTCAACAAAGTTGTCAACTGGCCTGATAAGTGTCGAGAATCGAAAATATCTCATTACAATCGCAAACATACAGATAAAGTCGCTCACCGAAGCTCAGGAAGCGTTTCCGCTGTCTCGAACTGAAGCTCTCGCGCGTCCGGACCGGAGTGTCAGCCGCCGCGCGCCCGCTCTACCTTGCTGACGTCATCATAAATACCTGTTTCATCACGCAGCTGCGCGGCGCGCTCCAGCTGTTTGAACGAGCATGCGCATTACAGACGACGATTCACAATATTTATTTATTTGTGTATGTGTACACGCACTTTTTCTTGCCAATCATATTTTTTTTAATAACAATTATAAAATTATTTATTTTTATTAAAACAAAACATTAGGCCTCTCTATAAACAGAATTAGAAAACTTACAAAATAACCAGCTTACAACATTCAAACTGATTTTACATAATAGCTAGACAACTACTGCACACACCAGAAAATAATCACAGTCTGTTATGGCAAAGATAATATCTTATGTGATTGATAAGCATACATTTATAATGTGCACAAGACATGATTACAGTCAGGATTGAGCATAAGCGTGTGAGAACATCTTTCTCTCCATCTCGGTAGATTAGTTGAGCCACTTGTCTACGCAGCTCCGGTAGACTGTGAGGTTTGAATGCCAGGATGTATGCTGAACACCAGGGAAAACGCACTTCACCACGGCTCCTTTTGAGTTTAATGTTTTCAGGCCAAAAGCATCACTTAGATACCACTGGGGAGAGTGGAAAAACGGTTAAGATAACTAAACTGCACCAGCAAATGAACAAACTTAACATATTGCCTTGAAAATGACCAGAATATGAATGCTTCCACTCACATCCTGCTTCTCCATCTCAACCACTGTTTCATTGCTGTCATAAAACCCGAAAATACTGTGGGGGGAACAAAAGAGATTAACAGTAAAAAGTTATGAAACAACAAGACCTACATTTTAGAGATAGCAAACCTGCTTTAAAAAGGCACCACATAATCCTATAAGAGCTTTTAAAGTTCAAATGCCGCTCTAAATATTTCTCACATTCATTCCAGTCTGCTGACCTGCCACATTTTAACCCTTTAGTAGCATGTAAGACAGTCGAACTCTGATAAACGTTAGATGCTCTTTATGTGATCAAATATATGCAGAGTAGGGTTATATCATAAAACCAAAACTATTAAAACGTTTATGTTCATTGAAATAAAGCTGAAATAATACATAAATATTAGCTGAAAAACTTTAACTAAATAAAAATGAGATGAAATAAAATAAAAATGTTGCCTTGGCAAGAAGCTGAAATAAGTTTAAGTTAAAGCACTGAGGCCTGGTTTCACAGACAGGGCTTAGAATAGGATTAGACTTTAGTTCAGTTAGAACATTTAAGTAGCTTTTATAAATGGGAAATTTATGTCATTAATTACTCAACCTCATGTTGTTCTACACCTGTAAGAGCTTCGTTCATCTTCGGAACACAAATTAAGATATTTTTGATGAAATATCCCTATACACAATGAAATATCCATCCCTATACACAACAATGTCATTAGCAATTTCAAGGCCCAAAAGGTAGCACAGACATCATTAAAATAGTCTATGTGAAATCATGATTTTTTTTAAAATAGAGATTACGATTCTCCCATGATTTGAATATAAAACTAAACAAAATAACATGGAATTTACTAGAAGTTCTGACAAAATATTAATGGCTCGAAAAATGCTTAGTTAATTTTAATTTTAATGCTTTTGAATGAATTCAATATCTCACGAATAAATACTTGTTTCATTACTGGCTGAATCAGTGTTTTTGTACGAATCTTTTGAATGAATGATTCAATGAAAAATACATTTTTAACAGTTACTTGTCGCCACCTAGTGGCATAAGATGTAACTGATACAACCATTATTTGAAACGCCAAGTTTGTTTCAAAAGGTGGTTTGCTCTATTTTGATGGCTAAAGTAGACATCCGTGTTTACATCCTAACTTCAAACTTTTATCTCGGTACTTATCTGATAATTTGAATATTTGTAATAAAAATAACAATTGTGTGGTTCAAAACTGCTCTCTCTGGCTCTGGCAGCACGACACATATTTAAATGTTCCAGTATGACTTTGTCAAAGGTTTAAAACGACACGTTGTCATTAATAAAATAAGATGGAGTGGGTGTTTGAATCAAGATTGTGATCTTTTTTGGATTAATCATGCAACTCTAGTGCCAATAATGAGCTGCCGTCCTGACGTTGAACCCGGAGGTGCTGCACTGTGTTTACTGGGGAAACAGCATAGGAGATTGACAGGGAAGAGAAGACAAAATTTATAAGTTTTGTGCACAAAAAGTATTCTCGTCGCTTCATAACTTTAATGTTGAACCACTGAACCACTATTTTAATGATGTCTTTACTACTTTTCTGGGCCTTGCAATTTGTTATGACGATGCTGTGCATAGGGAGGTCAGAAACCTCATGGATTTCATCAAAAATATCTTAATTTGTGTTTCGAAGATGAACGAAGGTTTTACGGGTTTGGGACGAAATGAAGGTGAGTAATTAATGACAGAATTTTCATTTTTGTGTGAACTAACGCTTTAAAACTCTTTGAAACGGGGAAATAAATGAAAACTAACTAACACTGAAATGATATAAATAAAACAACCTAGTTTCAAAGTATCAAAAGCATAATGAAATTACTAAAAATAAACGAAAATTAACGTGAAAACGAAAAATATAAAAATAAAAGCTCATTCCAAATAATAATAAAACTATAAAATATCACTGATGCAAAGACCTCGACTGCCACGGTGTAATAACGCCGTCATCTGGTCCGCCGATCAGCACCAGCGTCTCTATGCGCAGGAAGCTGTCTCGCCATGCTGTGAGGGAACAGAAGCACAACATGACTCAAAGCCATTGAACTGAAAGTGCACAAACAACCATCTGAGCTGCACATAAACACAGCTTACCGAAAGTCATGTAATCTTAAATTACCTGTTGAATTGGCATTCTCTATCTCTCCATTGAGTGGAGCCAGATAGTTGCTGCTCTTTAAGTATCTCTCTCTTTGGTGTGGATCTACAGAGAAAAAAGATGTGCTGTAAATGAAATCAAATGTAGAAATGTGAACAAATTGTTGAAGGAAAGTGACATCTGCTTACCATTCCAGTAGTTGCAGATAGAATATTTTTGTCCATGTGTAGTGTAACAAATTTTGTGCAGATTTGACTTGATAAATTTAGGGAAAAGGTATTTCAAATAACATGAATCTGTAAAAGAACGGACAAGGTACTTTATTAATGTGCATGACGTTTCTTTAGAGAAAAGAGATGTTGTGGTATGTAATTTAGGGAGGATTGGACTGACCTCCATACTGGCCAGCTAGTGGTGAAGACAGGATTATCAGAGAGTGAACATTGTGTGTAGGAAGGGTCGCAAGAACTCCTCGACATATCAAACCACCTGAGAAAATCATATCAATAACAGTTAAATAAGTCAAAAATATTAAAAGTAATGGAGTAATGGCTGCTGAAAAATTCAGCTTTGCCATCACAGGAATAAATTACACTCTCAAATATATTCAAGTAGAAAACAGTTACTTTTAGTGTATAGTATACAATTTAGTAATAGTTGCTACATTGTAACTTTTCACAATATTACTGTTTTTGCAGCCTTGGCGAGCATAAGAGCCTTGAAATGTCTTTTGAACAACAACAAATATCTTATGATTCGAGTTTCGGGTTCAGGTGACCTTGTGAGAAACAGATGAGATGGACACCATCTTCAGCGCTCTCCATGATGGGTCTCATGGCCTCTCTGAAGCCATCTACCTGTTGCCACAGTGGCTTTATACTGGAAAGGTAGTCATACATGGCTAATATGGTCACACTGGTACCTGGATGAGACTAAGATAGAGAAAAGAGAAGTTGGTGAGTTCCACCTCAAATAGAAAAGGAGAACTGTCTGCCAATTTTTGGTGATGTGAAAGCAACAGTTATGCAACAATCTTACAATATGATTAAAACAAAACATTTCTGACCCAAAATGTACCTATTCAAAACTGTTACGAAAGTTTTATGTAGTTTTATTGTATATCGTTGTATAATATTATATTGTAATATCGGCACCCTTGGTAAATATGATCAAAGATCACTGTAAAAATAAATCTGCATTGTTTATCCTTTTGATCTTTAATTCATAAAATTAGCAAAAATGTAACCTTTCATTGACGGAAAAGAATTGAAAGTGGAGGGAAAATCCCATTATGAAATAAATGTTTTTCTCCAAAACACGTTGGCCACAATTATTGGCACCATTTTGTTCAATACTTTTTGAAACCTCCTTTTACCAAGATAGCAGCTCTGATAACAAGACGTCAAAAAGTTGCTGTGTGTAAATATATACATGACTGTATATACATATATATATATATATATTTATCTACACATTTATTCATTTGGCAGACAATTTTACCCAAAGCGACTTACAAGTGAGGGATACAACAAGCGAGTCATCTCGAAACAGACACAGGAATTGCTCACAATGCAAGTTTCAGACATTGCTCAGAGTAGCATAAACTTGAATAGGGAGAAATTAGAGGAAATGTTTTTATTTTGTTTTTTGGGTTTTTTTAAGATGAGGTTAAATTCTCATGAAAGAGATGAGTTTTCAACTCTCTTTTTAATATTGCCAGGGATTCTGCATTCCTGATGGAGCGGTGAACGAAATATATATATATTCACACATTTATTATATACATATTTACACACACATATATTCATACATAATAAACATCTACACACACACACACACACACACACATATATATATATATATATATATATATATATATATATATATATATATATTTTTTTTTTTTTTTTTTGAATAGGTAAATTTTGGGTCAAAAACATTTAATTTGATATTGTATACATATAATAGGCTACTATATTTACATTCAAGATAGACAGTAAACGAAATAATATTACTTAACTGAACATGCAATTATACATAATAATAAAAATGAATATATAATAATAGAAATATAACAATAAAAATATAACAATAAACAAATAAATAAGTGAGTAAGTAAGTAAATGAGAATATCTTACCTGATTGATAAATTTCCCCAACATCTCGAACTGTCTGGGTCCATCTAATATCCCGTGAACAATAATTACAGGTCTGTATCCCATAACGGAGGACAGCAGTAATACAGCACTTATAACACATAATCTGCAGCTATCACTCATCATTCCCCCCATGTCTCACAAGAATCTAAAAACTGAAATCAAATACTTATTTTATTTAACTAAAATTATATTAGGTACCCAAGTAGTATTATTCGAACGATTAAAAGATTTGATCGTCAATCCCACACGTTGGTGAAGTTGTTCCGCATTGTGATGTTTTGTCTTGAGGTGAAACTTTTATAGACCGCTTCCTCAGTCTCACCAGTAGATGTGGTTTATCGGAAGCAATGAAACAAAACGCAAGCATTTCATATGATTACAAGAGATTATTTCACATTGTTTACATATGTACCTTTTTCTTGAGTGCTATCGAGTAATGCCAGAGTGTCTACAAAGACCTCCAACAGTTTTTCAAGCTTTGTGGAGCACTACATTATTACTGAAAGCTACTCGTCTGAAATATTTTTATTTAAATATTTAATTTAATTTATTTTAAATATATAAATATTGAACATTCTTTACAAAATACACATCATTAATTAATTTACAAAATACACAAAAAAGCAAAAAAGCAAAAAAAAAAAAAAAAAAAAATATATATATATATATAAATATATATATATATATATATATATATATATATATATATATATATATATATATATATATATATATATATATATATATAATTATGTCATATTTAGGTGTTAAGTAAATAAAAATGATAATAATCCAGTGCATGTTTTATGGTTATCCGTTTTAACACGTCCACTGGAAATCATGGTTCGTAAGATGAACACATCTGGTGCTCTTCACGCTTTGAGCCGGACTTATATTTTGACATGAACTATATATTCGCGTCTCAAACGAGACAGGATTCAAATCTCAGGACTCGGTGGAAACAGTTCACACTTAAACAGAACACGAAAATATATAAACGTTACAATATATTAATAATAATAATTAAATAAACACACAGAAACGTCAAAAAATATTTTAAAGGTGCCTTATCGGAAATTCACAAATAATAATTCCGTCTTGCGTTGAGAAAACTAACGTGTACCACGTGACCACGCCGTTAATTTCATGATGTATTATTCAGCGGCATCATACCAAGCAAGTTAGCGACAACTACAACGTTTGGCCTATTTCACGCCAGTTACCTTTCTACACGATTATTTTGTGTCTATTGGTTAGGTCGCGTCTGAACGTTTTACTCAGACTTTTACTTTGACAGGCCGCGTTGAGAAAACAGTGAACCGGAAGAAGCGTTAATGTTTTCATAGGAGAAAGCGTGTGGAAAAGCTACTAACGTAAGTCTAACGTTTCTTATTAATTTGGACGCAGTCGTGTTTTTATTGTTTATGTGCTGCGTGTACACGGTGCGTTTGTTTTCATGCGTACGGATCTTCGAAATACTAGTCAATAAATTAAAAGAATTGTCCATTGTTGACTTTCTGTTCGTTTCCACGGTCAGCCTTTTTCTTGTGGTCATAATTTTCATTTGTAATAAGATTTGACGGCTTAGTTTAATCAAATATTGAACGTTTTGCAGCGTTTTGACATTCTCTTATAGTTTTATTCATTTACTCATGTGGCTGTGCTGCCTAGTGAATCTTTGCCATTACTGCACACACACTGTTGATGGATGTGTTGTGATTCCCTTTTATATCATGTTGAAGAACATGTTAACGCAGTATTGGATAAAATAGATGTGTTTTTGTGTACAGTCACAATGGCCAATCTGGAACAGTGGGTTAGTGACCAGCTCCATGACATCCTGGGTTTGAGTGACAGATATGTGGCCCAGTTCATGATCGGCCTGGTGAAGAAGTCTTCTGGACCTCAGGACTTTGTGGCTCGGCTTCAGCAAACTGGAACCATTGACATTGATCAAAGAATCACAGCGTTTGCGCATGAGCTGTACAACAAAGTATGTTTTTATAATCAGACAGTGTGTTTAATGGAATTCCTATACTAAGACATACATTTACTGTATGCATTCATGTAATGACCCTTGGTTTCAGGCTCCCAAAAAACATGTGGCAGAAAAACCCGCCCGAGCGATAGAACGACAAGTCATTGAAATGGAGAGAAAGAACAGAACCTACACTCTTCTGGAGGACAGTGAGAGCGATGGAGAGGCAGTCAAAGAAAGAGGAAAAGAGAAGAAAAGCAAAGACCGGGACAAAGGAAAGAAGAGGAAACACCTCCGACAGAAAAGAGAGGAAAGTCCATCGTCCAGTGAAGAGGACAAGAAAAAGAGGTGATTATGATTCTCTAAAACAGGGATTTTCTGTCTTTTAGATGCCACAGACTCCTAAATATGATCCTTGTACGACGGCTTCCCATCCTTAAATCTAAAAAGCGTTTCTGTTCATTCCGAAATTCAATCGTTTAATCTGAAAGTGAGAATTGTTTTTATTATTTTGATTTTGTTCTTAATAATTTCTTATTTTTGCCTCTTTCAGCACTAATGTTGATGAGCCAAGAAAAGCTGCTAAAGAAGAGGAGGAGGAGGAAGAATGGGAGCGGGAAGAGAGAGAGAGACTTCAGGATCTGGAGGAGAGGGATGCATTTGCTGAACGAATGAAACAGAAAGACAAAGACAAGACAAGACACATACTTGAAAGAAATGACAAAAAGGTAATGCAAAATATGTTGATACTCCAAAAAAAAAAAAGTCTGCTAGTTTATTATTGATAGATCTCGGTATGATTCGGTAAAATATGAGGGCTGATGATCTGCGCTGTCTGTTTTCAACATCTTAGGGTTATGAGGAAGCTCAGAAGAGGCTCAAAATGGATGAAGAGGATCGAAGGAAAATGGTGAGAAACTTTCTAATTGGAAATTTGGTTATGTAAACATTTTAATCTGATTGCCATAGCCCTTTTCTTACAACATTCCAGTTTCTTGTAATCCATCCATATTAGACAAATGTGATTGATATCGGTTGACACTCAATGCGGTCTCTTCAGCTTCCAGAGTTAAGGAAACAGTCACGTCGGGAGTATCTGTCCAAAAGAGAGCAGGAGAAGCTGGAAGACCTTGAGGCTGAAATTGCGGACGAGGAATACCTCTTCTCCACTCAGAAACTCACTGATAAGGAAAGGAAAGATCTAGAGTACAAGCGGCAGATCAGAGACCTGGCCCGAGACTACAAGAAAGCAGGAGCCAAAGAACAAGAAGAGAGAAAGAACAGATACTACATGCCAGAAGAGAAAAGAAACAAGGTAGGTCTAAGAGATGACCTACAGGGGGATTATGGGATGCTTTATTTCAAAATGGCAATGCTGCAAATTTTAAAGCAGTGATCAAAATCTAATAAAAATTTTCATATATATACATAATTTTTTTAAACGAATACTTTTATTAATCAAAGAGGCAGTAAGTTGATGGAAGTGAACGTAAAGACTTATCATGTTACCAAAGATTTCTATATCAAATTTGTGCTCATTAAAGAATCCTGAAAAAAATGTACCAGGATCATAAATATATTAAGCAGCACAACTGTTTTCAACATTGATAATGAATAATAAATGTTTCTTGAGCAGCAAATCAGCATATTAGAATGATTTCTGAAGAATCATGTGACACTGAAGACTGGAGTAATGAAGCTGAAAATACAGCTTTGCATTCACAGGATTAAAAATAAATGTATTCAAATATAAAACAGTTCTTTTAAATTGTAATAATATTTCACAATATTTCTGTTTTTATATATTGATCAAATAAACGCATCCTTGGTTAGGGTAAAACACTTTTTTCAAAAGCATTAAAAAAAAATCATACTGACCCAAAACATTAGTATATATTAAAAAATAAAATGGTTTTTATAACCTTGAGGTAATTTATTTTACATGTGTAGCTTTAAATAAGTAATTATTTTATTGTTTTTCTTCTCTATTTTTCCATTCTTTTCAGTCCATTCCTCAAAAAGACATGGAGCTGGAGTTTGAGGAGACTCCCAGAGAGGGAGGTGGGGAGCAGGGCCGCTGGGAGGAGGCGAGAGTGGCCACTGCCACCCTGCAGTTTGGAGCCAGAGAAGAGCGGGAACGGCGGATAAAGGAGGAGCAGGACAAGTATCAGCTCATTTTAGAGGAAGAGGAAATGATCAACTTCGTCAGCACGGCCATTACCATGAAGGGAACGCTGTCAGAGAAGGTGAACAACTCTCAAGAATGAGATACTGTGTATTCATCATAGTTCTGTGTAGAGGTGTGAATCTTCATTTGCCTCACGATTCGATTATGAATCAGAGGGTAACAATTCGATTATAAAGAGAATCTCAATGCATCCTTTTCTTTCAATTCTTTTATTAATAATTATTATATTAATAATCACAATTAGTGTTGTCCAAAGCGCCGACTTCGGTACCAAGTCTGTGCTGAAACTTAAATGTGACAATACCAGCATTTCCCCCTTGCATTTTGAGCGCTGTTGAGCAAATTCTGAAACACCTCTGATTGGCCATTGTGTTCTCGGGCTCAACAGATATGTCTGTGATTGGCTACAATGATCAATGCTTCAAAAACACGTTGCAAATAGACATCCATGACGCTCTTCACTGAGCGTTTGAAAGCAGGCGTCTTATCAGCGGATCGCTAAAATGTGTATCTGTGTGTGCGCTCCGCTTTAAATGCTTTATTTTTTTCTAAAAATCAATGCTTTTATTTTTATGCATCAATGCTGAATCATTCACACTAGCATCACAATGCATCAAAAAAACAATTATTTTCCACAGCTTTATTTCTGTATGTATTTAATATAAAAAGTAACAACAATCTTTTATCTTCTTGTTTCATGCAGGAAAGCGAACCTGAGTTATCACAAGTTGAGAAAGACAAGCTGTCCATTCAGGAAGTGAGACGCAGCCTGCCCATCTTTCCTTACAGGGAAGACCTTCTAGCTGCCATCAAAGACCACCAGATCTTGGTCATAGAGGGCGAAACCGGATCCGGCAAGACCACACAGATCCCTCAGTATCTCCTGGAAGATGTGCGTGCTTATTAAAAAACATTTATTTGCAAATTGCTTTTCAGTTCAGGATCCAATGGAGGTCCATGTGTGCATTTCTAGGTTTCACATGAGAATATAAAGTAATCAGGAACATGTAGATCCTCTCAACTTCATCTATGACTGGAAAAAAACATAAAAGTAACAGATATATATTCTTAAAGATATGTCGGCTCAGAGTTCTCTTTTTGGCTGGAACTCGACTCTGATACGGTCGTTACCAGAAGCCAGTAATTATAGATTATAAAGTTATAAATATGGATATTTTTCTTACAAAAAACGTATTGTTTCGCTTCAGAAGGCCTTTATTAACCCACTGGAGCTGTGGATTATTTTTATGATGGATGAATGCACTTTTTTGGGCTTCAAAAAAAGTACCATTCACTCCCATTCTAAAGCTTAGAAGAGCCATTTTAATATAACTTCAACTTTGGCTAAAAGAAGAAAGTCATATCCACCTAGGATAGTTTGAGAGTGAGTAAATCATTTTTGGGTAAACTAACCCTTTAAAATCATATTAAATGGTTAGTTCGCCCAAAAATTTAATTTCTGTCATCATTTGCTCACTTTGATGTTCCAAACCCGTAAGACTTTTGTTCATCTTCATAATACAAATGATATTACAATACAAAACTCTGATGCTTCTAACATTTCATAAAGAGATCATAAAATAAATCCATATGGATTAATATTTAATTCATAATTAAGTCAAGGCGTAAAAGTTACATTTCTTAATTGTATTGTCTTTTCTCTTTCAGGGTTATACAGAAGGAGGAATGAAGATTGGCTGCACTCAACCTCGAAGAGTGGCAGCCATGTCTGTAGCAGCTAGAGTCGCACAGGAGATGAATGTCAAACTAGGAAATGAGGTCATAATCCATTTTAAGAGCTTGCAGACTTGTGTTTGTGTACATAGAAGTTAAAATGTTTGTAAAATTGAGCATTATATTTTTAATTGCGGCAAATTTGTTTCAGCAATGTTGTCTTACTTTCCACAGGTGGGCTACAGCATCCGTTTTGAGGACTGTACGTCAGAGAGGACCATCCTGAAGTACATGACTGATGGCATGTTGCTCAGAGAGTTTCTTACAGAGCCTGACCTCGCCAGCTACAGGTAAAAATGTACCAAACAGAATTAATATTTTTGACATTTTTTAAACATAGGTCTGCTTTTCATTGTTGAATTCTCTGTCCTGATTGGTGTTCTTTTTCTGTGATCAGTGTGGTCATCATCGATGAGGCCCACGAGCGAACGTTACACACAGACATCCTCTTCGGTCTAATTAAAGACATTGCGCGCTTCCGCCCTGATCTGAAGGTTCTGGTGGCCAGTGCCACTCTGGACACAGAGCGCTTCTCGAGCTTCTTTGACGACGCACCTGTATTTAGGATTCCAGGTCGCAGGTTCCCTGTGGACATCTACTACACAAAGGTAATGGACCATGATTAAAGCATTTGCTGATATATATATATATATATATATATATATATATATATATATATATATATATATAAAAGATATTTTTAATTTACAAAAAATTCTTAAAAAATTTATTATTTTTATTATAATTTAATAACACCAATAATATCAAATCATCATATTAGAATGATTTCTGAAGGATCATGTGACACTGAAGACTGGAGTAATGATGCTGAAAATTCAGCTTCGTCACAACAGTAATAAATTACATTTAAAATATATTCAAATAGGAAATGGTTATTTTAAACTGCAAACTTATTTCACAATATTACTGTTTGTACTATTTTTATATTTATATTATTAATATTTTTTATCATATAAATTCACTTTCTTAAAATTTAATATTTTAGCCAATATGAAAATAAATATCCATTTTCATAATGATCGTTATAATGTTGTGATATATAAATTCAGCATTTATATAAATTTAGCAATTACAATGATTTTAGATGTATGTTTTTTATTAATTTAATTTAGACTAAATGGTATAGAATTGTAAGAATCCCTTTAGTGATTTTTCTGATCTATTTTTGCCTTAATTTGTAAATTGATTGCACATTGTTAATATGATTTGTCTTTGGTTTCAGGCTCCTGAGGCCGACTATCTGGAAGCATGTGTGGTGTCAGTGCTACAGATCCATGTCACTCAGCCGACTGGAGATGTACTGGTCTTTCTCACAGGACAGGTTGGTCCTTGATGCTCAGTCTGTTTATAGTTCATGTTTCCAATATAGCAGTACTCCACGGGCTAATGTTTTTCTAATAACTCGTCACTGATTTTTCCCTTGACACACATTCACCTGTGTCACAGTCACCTTGATTGTGTCATTTTGCATTTCCTTTAAAAAAAAAAAAAAAAAGATATCACAATCATAAAATAAAAAGTAACGAATCATTTTATTATATTTTAATAATTTAAAATGTTTTTACACATTAAAAATATGTAATGATTACATATTAGTGTAGGCTAAATATTTATATTTGTAACAGGAGTGTCAGATGTACTGTACAAATTATATTGGAGCAGCAGCGTGACTAACAAAAATGTGTTAATTGCATGGAAGTTATTTCAGGCATGACATTTTATTTTTAAGCTATAATAATGATCAAAAACAATGGACCATTTTCACATTTCCTGGGCTCTCAGAAGCAGAAATTGTCACAGTTGGGTAAACTTCCATAGTGGTGAATGGGAGATGATGGCAAATATAATTTTTGCATCCCCATTTGCTCCAATAGCAAAAGAAAAAAATCCATTATCGCGTTTCCCTGACTTTCTAAAAGCGGCGGGAAATATAGAGAGCTTGATTACAGAAGTCAGCAGAAAGAATAATATGCCATTGTATTAGAAACACTCATGCAGCCGTGTTATATCGCCAATTATAGTGTTATAAATAAATATTCATTTCTTGAAAGGTACACTAAGTACACAAAATTAACAAAGTATAAATACTTTTTATACTTTTATGAGTCCATTCATCAGTACTTCTACTAATACACCAAAACGTGTTTTTGTCTGTTTCACTGTGGTAAATCTGTTATAAGAGTTTATATTTTAGACCTGTCGGGATGTTTTTCGTGGTCCATGAAGGTTTTTGATCGAATTAATCTTTACATACATACGTAGATTACATACAGGGAGTGCAGAATTATTAGGCAAGTTGTATTTTTGAGGATTAATTTTGTTATTGAACAACAACCATGTTCTCAATGAACACAAAAAACTCATTAATATCAAAGCTGAATATTTTTGGAAGTTTTAGTTTTTAGTTTTAGCTATTTTAGGGGGATATCTGTGTGTGCAGGTGACTATTACTGTGCAGAATTATTAGGCACCTTAACAAAAACCAAATTTATACCCATTTCAATTATTTATTTTTACCAGTGAAACCAATATAACATCTCAACATTCACAAATATACATTTCTGACATTCAAAAACCAAACAAAAACAAATCAGTGACCAATATAGCCACCTTTCTTTGCAAGGACACTCAAAAGCCTGCCATCCATGGATTCTGTCGGTGTTTTGATCTGTTCACCATCAACATTGCGTGCAGCAGCAACCACAGCCTCCCAGACACTGTTCAGAGAGGTGTACTGTTTTCCCTCCTTGTAAATCGCACATTTGATGATGGACCACAGGTTCTCAATGGGGTTCAGATCAGGTGAACAAGGAGGCCATATCATTAGATTTTCTTCTTTTATACCCTTTCTTGCCAGCCACGCTGTGGAGTACTTGGACGCGTGTGATGGAGCATTGTCCTGCATGAAAATCATGTTTTTCTTGAAGGATGTAGACTTCTTCCGGTACCACTGCTTGAAGAAGGTGTCTTCCAGAAACTGGCAGTAGGACTGGGAGTTGAGCTTGACTCCATCCTCAACCCGAAAAGGCCCCACAAGCTCATCTTTGATGATACCAGCCCAAACCAGTACTCCACCTCCACCTTGCTGGCGTCTGAGTCGGACTGGAGCTCTCTGCCCTTTACCAATCCAGCCACGGGCCCATCCATCTGGCCCATCAATACTCACTCTCATTTCATCAGTCCATAAAACCTTAGAAAAATCAGTCTTGAGATATTTCTTGGCCCAGTCTTGACGTTTCAGCTTGTGTGTCTTGTTCAGTGGTGGTCGACTTTCTGCCTTTCTTACCTTGGCCATGTCTCTGAGTATTGCACACCTTGTGCTTTTGGGCACTCCAGTGATGTTGCAGCTCTGAAATATGGCCAAACTGGTGGCAAGTGGCATCTTGGCAGCTGCACGCTTGACTTTTCTCAGTTCACGGGCAGTTATTTTGCGCCTTGGTTTTTCCACACGCTTCTTGCGACCCTGTTGACTATTTTGAATGAAACGCTTGATTGTTCGATGATCACGCTTCAGAAGCTTGGCTATTTTAAGACTTCTGCATCCCTCTGCAATATATCTCACTATTTTTGACTTTTCTGAGCCTGTCAAGTCCTTCTTTTGACCCATTTTGCCAAAGGAAAGGAAGTTGCCTAATAATTATGCACACCTGATATAGGGTGTTGATGTCATTAGACCACACCCCTTCTCATTACAGAGATGCACATCACCTAATATGCTTAATTGGTAGTAGGCTTTCCAGCCTATACAGCTTGGAGTAAGACAACATGCATAACGAGGATGATGTGGTCAAAATACTCATTTGCCTAATAATTCTGCACTCCCTGTACATTTACAGTAAATACAAGCCTGCATCACCCTGTGTCTCTTGTCACTGTTTTGCGATAAAGGCATAAAGCATATATGTGAAATAAAAATAAAAAACTTTGCTTTTTGAGATGGGAACGCTGTCTGATGAGGCAGAAAGACTTAATCTGTATTATTATTATTATATTAATATTGACGTGTACTGTGTCCGTTGGTGTTGCAGGAGGAGATCGAGGCTTGCTGTGAACTTCTACAGGAGAGATGTAGGAGACTGGGCTCTAAGATATCGGAGCTCCTTGTTCTGCCCATCTATGCCAACTTGCCCTCAGACATGCAGGCCAAAATCTTCAATCCCACTCCGCCTGGAGCGCGCAAAGTATGAACGCCATTGCCTTTTGTCGGCCAGAAGAGGGCAGCATGTCTGTTGAAGGCTGTGGAAGGCTACACATATTGTTTATTCATTCTAGCAGATGCTTTTTTTAAAAATAAAGGACAAAAACACACACACAAACAAACAAAATGCAAATTCTCATGTAAATGTTTTTCTTTAGAAGCTTTTTTTTTTCATTTTGATGAATACTCAAAACTCTGAACATGAATTTCTTGGGTAATGGTTTGTGGTTTTTGTACTACAGGTTGTGGTTGCCACAAATATCGCAGAGACGTCTCTCACCATTGACGGCATCATCTACGTTATTGATCCGGGTTTCTGCAAACAAAAGAGCTACAATGCCAGAACAGGAATGGAATCTCTCATTGTCACACCTTGTTCACGAGTAAGAAAAGCTTCTAGCAACAACAAAAACATTCTCTCACATTTATCTGTAAAGAGTGCAGTGTACCAAAAAATATTTGGACAAGTCATACTAAGAGATTTCGTAATGACGTTTCAGAACAAAATATCTAACCAAGCAAGCAAGCAAACTTTTCAAGGAAAAAAACAAAAAAAACACTTTTACTGGTTGTCAATTGTTATTGGAATATGTTCATATGTTCAGATACATTTATTAATTTATATTTATCATTAATTATATCAATTTTAACCATAAAAATGTCATTAAAGTAAGTTTGCATTATTATCTCAGGTTCAGTTAATGTGTTCTTTCACTGAGGGTTAAAAGTGGCTGCTGTGTGGTATTAGAGATTGATAATGTGTTATATTATCATGCAGGCCTCTGCCAATCAGAGAGCAGGTCGTGCAGGAAGAGTGGCTGCTGGGAAATGTTTTAGGCTGTACACCGCCTGGGCCTTCAAACATGAGATGGAGGAGACCACCGTCCCTGAGATCCAGAGAACAAATCTGGGAAATGTGGTTCTGCTGCTCAAAAGTCTCGGTAATAATATATATAATAATAATCGTTAGATTAGTCGACAGAAAAAAATAGTTGCTAGTTGCAGCTCTAATTGGGATGTTTCTGTTTAAGCTAGTTGGCTGGAAAGTATGTGAAATGTAAAATATTTGGAACTTAAAAGGTTAGTCCATCCAAAAATGAAAAGTCTTAATTACTCACCCTCGTTGTTCCACACCTGTAAAACCTTCGTTCATCTTCAGAACACAAATTAAGATATTTTTTACAAAATCCGATGACTCAGTCCGATGACTCCCTAGGCCTCCGTGTAGAACCGTCACTGCTGATGGCCGATTTAAAAAAAAAAAAAAATGCTTTGGAGCTTTACGAATCTTTTGATTTGAATCAGTGGTTCGGTTCGTGTATCAAACTGCCAAAGTCAAGTGAAGTATTGAAATTGCGAAACACTTTTGACGTAATGAAGCCTCGTTTACTGATATCACGTGACTTTGGTGCTCTGAACCATTGATTCGAAACAAAAGATTCGTAAAGCTTCGAAGTTCCTTTTTGGGTGAACTAACCCTTTAAGCAAGGCTTAAAATGTGTGGACATCATTGAATTTGTAGCAAAATAATATTTAAATTTCAATAAAAAAATTATTTTTAATTATATAAAAATGTAACTTATTACTCGATTCTTTGATGATACGCAAATTCAAAAGAACACTCATTTGAAATAGAAATCTTTTGTAACTTTATAAATGTCTTTAATGTCACTTTTCATCATTTTAATGCATGCTTGCTGAATATGAATACTTTTACTGAACAAAGCTGCATTTAAATGTTAAAAAATATATTACTGACCCCAAGCGTTTGAATGGCAATGTACGTCCATTGAAATCACCTTGGTTAAAATGACTCAGAAAGTGAAATGAGTTCATTCAAATATTTTTATTCTACTAATGTTAGTATTGAGTGCCTTAGTTTTGTTCTGAAGGACAGTGGCAATTTTGGGGTGTGGTACTTGGAACGTTAATGCTTGCATAAACCTGACGCACTTAATCACTCCCTGTAATCAAACACAAAATGTCTTTTAAAATGTGCTTAAAATCTAACATGCTTTTCCTGATCTGTGCATCAGGCATAAATGACCTGATTCATTTTGACTTCATGGATCCTCCTCCTCACGAAACGCTGGTGTTGGCTCTGGAGCAACTCTACGCTTTGGGCGCCCTCAACCACCTCGGTGAACTCACTAAGGTGCGAAAAAAACAATTAAAACGCCTTTATAATCCTACAGTAATGCTACTTTTGGTTTTCTAAACCCTTATGTACTTTAATGAATTGTTCGCAACACATTTACAAGGTGGTTTTCAATAAAAAGACTGTCAATAAGGGTTCTGGACATGGAAATTAAGTATAAATATTAAATAAATTACTCTAAAGGTGCACTTTATAAATACCCCTATTGTAAATATGCCAATGATTTGACTTCCTTTTGTTCCTCTTGCGCTGTAGCTCGGCCGAAGGATGGCTGAACTTCCTGTGGACCCCATGCTGAGTAAAATGATTCTGGCTTCTGAAAAGTGAGTGTAATCTGCAAAAACATCACATTTTTCCTGTGAAACCATAATTTTCGAGCTTATATGCATTTTCTTTTTTCTTTTTTTTACTTTTAATCATCATTGGCCTTTATCTGGAGGCGTTATTGTGATGTTTTAAACATTGTTCTTTGGTCTCTCCTGAAGTTATAAGTGCTCTGAGGAGGTTCTGACCATCGCGGCCATGCTGTCAGTGAACAACTCCATTTTCTACCGCCCCAAGGACAAAGTGGTCCATGCTGATAACGCTAGGATGAACTTTGTGGTACCAGGAGGAGATCACATGGTGCTGCTCAATGTATATACACAGGTGTGTTTATTTGACAATCAATCACTTTTATGACCTGGTAGTTGCAGTAACTAGATGTTTTGTTATTGTCAGAATACTCGTCTCATCTAGCGTGACTTCCTTATGAGAGATGTGCCACAATGATATAGTTGAACAGGTTATGCAGGCCCGTATAGGCGTACGTGCATGTATTTAGATGCTAAAGCAGGAAGCTTTTGTCTTATAACTTTGGAATGAACAGTGTTTTGAAAGAATGACTGTTCAAACTGCAGAAAAAAACCCCATGTGAATTAAAAATAAGACATATTAGGCACCTCGAATCAAGCATTTAGTAGTCTTTTTTTGGGTAATTAAATTACAGAAATGCTCAATAATTTGTTATAGATGAGGCTGTATTTAGTAAACGTTCATAGCAGTTTAATTCCTACACACTGTTAATCCAAATAGTATTTGTGCGATACAAATATATATTTTTTTAAGAATACTTACAACAGTATTTTTACAACAAAACAATATTATATATTGTAATTTAGAAAATGGTCTCATAAACTTAAAGTATAAATCACATATAATGGTCATAGTCATTGGTTCATAAGTGTGATCTGGTCGTGAATCAGACTTGTTGTGTGCACAAAACGCTCAATTATTGTCGCCAGAAAAGAAAATGTATTCCATAGTCTCTGATTCTCTGGTAGAGAGCGGTTCCCGGTTCATTTCAAATTGGACATAATCCTATAAAGAATCACGAGTCAGTGAGGGAGTCAGTTGAACTCATTAACTCATCTGAATGATTCACTGCCGAGTGAGTCTCATTCAAAGAACAAAGCGAATCTATATTAGTGACTCATAAAAAATGTTTCGTAAGAATAATTTGTTCACAAATTGAACTTAACAGCTTGCGCTGTTTGCTATTGCGTGCACATGTTGTGTCAGAAAAAAAATGTTTTCAGTTTTTCAATTTATGAGTAAAATGAAGCCTGTGGTAAACATAACTTGATGATACTTTGATGTTTTGTTGTACAATGTAAATTACACCCATACTGAAAATGTGGATTTTGAAGCAGTTATGTTTATTTAAAAAAAAACATGTTTGTCTAATAAGTAACTAGATTGGGCTGTTAAGGGTGTGAGTGTGTGCAGTTTAGATTGTAGAACAAAACGTCAAGTTATGTTTACTCATAAATTGAAAAAGTCATTATAATAACCTACAGGAAACTCTCAAAGGAACCAGGTGTCTTTTGACATCATCCTCGCACCACTGTAAAATGATTTATGGATCACTGAGTGAGTCGCTAACTCACAAGTGAGTTTTGGGAATCAATTTTTGAAAAATCATTTGTTCATGAGAGTCATTCGTTTGCAAATCAGACTTCACTGCTCACACTGTTTGTTCACATTTATTTTTTCCAGAAAAGAAAATGTATTAAATAGTCTCTCTCTTGTTCTATCAGTGGGTAGAGAGCGGTTACTCCACTCAGTGGTGCTTCGAGAACTTCATCCAGTTCCGCTCTATGAAGAGAGCTCGAGATGTGCGTGATCAGCTGGAGGGTTTGATGGACCGGATCGAGGTGGAACTGTGCAGCTCCAATGGTGACAGCGTGCCCATCCGCAAGGTGATTTCCTCATTTCTCCCATTATCGCTTCCTTTCTCGCATTTCCTGCAGTGATGTTGTGTTTGGGCAGAGGCCTGCTGCTTTGCATGTGATTATTATCTTAACTTTAGGAACCTAAATGTAGCTTTATAGACTGAATTCCATTCCAAGTTTTGAGACGCTCTTACTTGTGGCCCATGTTGGCTAAAAAGATTAACGTAGAATTTGTGGTGCAATTTGCATTGTATTCCAGAAAGCAAGGTTAACTTACCGTCACATATACCCTGAACTCTCGGCTGATTAAGCCAAACCTGGCTTAACTCGAGGTTTGCAGGTTCCAAAAACACAGTTAATATTAAACACATTCTCAATAGACTGACGAATCGATGATTCATCATGAAACAGACTGACAGAAACAGATTCTATTTCCTCCTTCTTTTATTTAATAGCAATTTACATGACCTACTTAGTGGACATCACCATCTATTTTTTTTTTAAATCTTTTCATTTAACAAGAAATCTTTATTCACTGAGAATAAGAATTATATTGTTGTTTTGAAGCTTATTATTTAATAAGATATCACATATGTGTAGAATGATATAATATTGTATATGTAACTGTTACTATAACTTGAGTATAAAATTAGTTGTAATTATAAATTGTTTACATTTAATATTGCTATATTAATTGTATAATATGCATCTGAATGCCCCTTAAACAAACTATCTCTGGTACATATATTCAGAGAGTAAGTTCCAATGGTTTCTAACTTACCCTGAAAGTTACCTCCGTTTTTGGAACCGAAAGTTGAGTTTATTTGCTTAACCTTAAACATACAGAGGTATGTCACATAACCTGCTTTCTACTTCCTAGGTTTAAAATGCTGAACAGGGAAATTCATTCAAACTTCGCTAAAATAGCATTTCAAGAGTAAATCTGTGTCTCTCATGTCTTTGTTTTTCAGAATGTCCTGTTTTGTGAGAGGCTAGTATCACAATGAATCATCAGTATTTAAAAAAGACGATGAAATTTTCATGTCAGAGCATTTCAAGAGGCATACTTAACACAATAACTGAATGCATGCATACTTGCTGACTGCGCTCCTACATTTAGCATTTGCTTTTGTAAATTTAAAGGAGTTTGGCATTGATGAATGCAGGTTAGGTGACTTAGAATCTTTTTTACTATGTAACAGTGAGTGTACAAATCCTATTGTCTTTCAGCCACAATAGAAGAAAATGTTGGGACATCCAAATACATTTTTGTCTGCAGCACTGCTCATTATTGCAAATTGAAATCAGTCGTTTGTACAGTTTAGAGGTAATTATATGAGAATTATTTGACTTTAGAAAGCCACGATTGATCAGAATCATATATTTCAGAGAGCCGTATACGTGTAATAAGAATCATTAAGACATTGTAGTGCAGCTTCACAAGATTGTTATCTAAACATGCTTGCTTTTTCTTCCAGGCAGTGACTGCGGGATATTTCTACCACACGGCACGCTTGAGTAAAGGGGTTATAAAACAGTCAAACACCAGCAGACTGTTTACGTCCATCCCAACAGCTCCCTCTTCGAGGAACAGCCACGCTGGATGATCTACCACGAGCTGGTCTTCACCACCAAAGAGTTCATGAGACAGGTATGGAGTTGTCTTACACATTCCTTGTATTTTTAGTCAAATATAACTAATATTATTGAAGCCAAGCATCATACTTCGTGTTTGGGATTTGAACAGGCTGGTTCTTTTTGACGTGAGCCTGTAAGCAACCGCAAAGCAACACAATAAAATCCTCTCCTAACTGTTTAAGGGTGTGTTCACACTTGGCTTCACATTTGGTAGGTTTGGTTTGATTAAAACAAACTGATTGCTGTACAGTTCATGCAGTGAACGCTGCCATCCGAACCTTGGTGCTCACCAAACAAGCTGACTGAGACCCATGTAAAAAGGTGGGTTTCGATCCACTTCCAGTCTAACTGAACGCAAATATGAACGCAACATGGACCAAAGACATTTAAACAAACCACAAACAGGACATAATGTCACAAGAAGATGGGACCCTAAAATGGACAAAATGTTCAATCAAACCTGTTTTTTTCTTACCATAGGACGAGGGAATTTATATAAATTTGTTTGTGTTTTTTCCATTACTAAACTGTTTAGTTTTGTAATTAAACTCTCTGGTTGTTATCATGTACCATTAGCTAAATCCAAATACTTGTTGCTGTCTGATCGTCTTCATAACTGGACTAAATAAGAATTGGTTATCCTTGGAGACCTAAACTGGTGCTGGTTATCTTCATTCTCCAAAGTATTCAAAGAAACTTGTGACTCTCTGGGCTTGGTTCAGTTGATAAAATCATCGATATGTGCGTCATAAAGATGTCTAAATCATCATTATTGGACTATCTAATAGCTAGCTAATTTACCTCACATATTCTCTGCTGCTAGGCTATGACTTTTGATCATTAATGTAGCTTTTAATGTGAATCATTAATGTGAAATTAGATTGTAAAAAATCACCTGGTCCTGATAGAATTGATCCTTTTTTTAAATTGTTGCTGACATTATTTCAGAGCCTGTTGCTTCCATTTAGGCTGTTTATTTGAGTGTAATTATTCGAGATCTGAGTGATCTCCTCTTTTTTAATAAAGAGAGAATCATAGCTGATTTTGAAAGAACAAGGTAAAATACAAGGAGATAAAGTTTATCTACTTGTATTTTACCTTGTTCTCGGAAATTGGCTATGCTTCCCCCCTTTTGTTAAATGGAGATCCCTCAGATATGAATAATTATCATCCTATATTTAGACTCTGTGTCTTAGCCAGAGTATTTGAATCCTTAAGTGTTCAATTAAAAAAATATGTAGTAAAAATAATGAATTCAAAAAATAATTCAAGAGCAGGCTACAGTACAGCAAAAGCAGTAGTGCTTGTTACTGAAAATATTTTAAGAGCTATAGATAGGTCTACAACAAGAGCTGCACATTGTTGTAAACCATCTAAAGCATTTGACTCACATTTGAGCACTTGATCATAATTTGTTATTATAGAGATTAAAATGTAGAGGTTTATGTGAAATGGTGCTAAAATGATTTTAAAAATATTCATCTAAAAGAACTCTTTGTTACGGGAGATAATTATTCATCCTAACCTTACCTTATAATAAATAAGGTTCGATTTCGGTTCCTATTTTATTTTTAATGTATATCAGTGGCATTAGGCAAGGAATTAGTATGGCCAACGAATGAGTGTTTTTACTCCTTTACACATTTTATAAGCTGTTTGTGAGTTCTCAGCTGGTAAAAATACCATCATATGTACACGCATACCATGAGCGCCTTTAGCCCAGCACATGTCATGTTCTGCAAGTTCCGTCACAAATGCTGTTTTTTGGTTTTGTACCTTTTGTCTAGTGAACGCTGAGTGAACCAGGACGAAAATGTATAATTTTCTTTTTTGGTTTAGATCAAGAGAACTGAACTAGAAGTGTGAACACACCATTAGAAACCACAGTGTAAAGCTATAGCAACCACTAAAAATACCCTAAAGTCTTGCCAGCAAGTTTTGAATGGGCAAGCACTTAAATATTCTTCCGAAAATGTAAAAATATGCTTTACTTAAAATGTTTCATGTGTCTTTCAGGTGATAGAGATTGAAAACGGCTGGCTGCTGGAAGTGGCTCCTCATTATTATAAGAACAAAGAACTAGAGGACGGCAGCAGTAAAAAGATGCCCCGCAAACAAGGCAAAGCACGGGAAGAACTAGGCTGATCCCGAGATAAGACAAGCAAGAGACTCTTACCCCCCAAATCACACTGAATCTGCAGAGATAGACAGGAGACCAGCAATGTGAGAATCTCCAGCAGTGTTCATGTGGAAATTATCAGACATTTAGTTTGGTAATTTACTGATCTGTGTAAAATATTTTGGCGATTCGTAATTTTTTGTTTTAGCTAAAGTTGTTTTCATGTGTTTGAATGAGGAAATATATTTTTGATTACAAGGATTCACGTGTTTTTTATTATTCAGATGTACTGATATATGAAATGACCTCTGAAGCTATTTAGATACGTGCCTGGATGTGGATCTAGAGGAGAATGTTATTAAAGGTCATGCTATTGCAGGTTAAGACAACGGTGTTTTCATAAATACATAGAGCTAAACCTCCTACATGGGTCTGTGAAGGCTTTTGATATATGATTGTCTAAAATACATGAAGATTAGGGAAGAGAACAAGAAAGAAACGTTCATAATCCAAAATATGGATATTAATATGGATAAAATGAGACCGACAAATGCGACGTTTAACCATGGATATATCAAAAGAAATGGAGAGGCTTGTGCAATAAAATCTATTTGATAATGCAGAAAGATTAATGTTACAACAGGCTCACCCTGCCGTTTCTTAGAATATTTGAGTAGATATAACCTAATTCAAGAGCAGATTTTTCTACATGCAAAAAGCTATTTTTAACTTTTAGATCAAATTTATTCACATTTTCCAAAGAAAAGCATGGTTCTGTCCCATGGAAAATTCTTGAGCCATAACGTATCATATATAGCCTTCAGTCAATGATTGATATTTTTCAGTCATTTGTAGTTTCACCCTAAAGCTCTCAGATGAACATAAAGAACAGACTTAGCTGTTAGTCAATGAGTAGCTAAAGTAGTAATCGACTGTCAACAGAAACGTTTTTTCCTTAACCAGAAATCCATTTAAAGGTAAGGTGCGTAATTTCGGACAGGCTAGCAATAGCAAGCTAGCTTCGAAAGCATGAGATCCCATCCTCCCTTCAGAGCCACAACTCCTTTAAAGCACATGATATGAATGCACACAACAGAGTCTGCGACAGACGCATTACATATTACAATAATAACGAGCATAAACAACTCAGAGCTTAGACTTGTACCACTGTTGACCGCTGTAGATTCATTTGGGCTCTTATAGTGTTGCCATAAAACACTTCTGACTTGAATTCTAACTAGATTTTTTTTTTTTTCTCATCCAGATATGAACATAGCGTAAATATCCTCCACAACTGACTGCAAACTGGCTTTCAAATCTGCGTTCATAAGCTTATCTATGATCCTATCAATTCCCAAAGGACAAAATAAGATCACAACTTCATTTTTCTCATCATTGAAGCCATTTCACTCGGATATACAACATCAGGGCAGAAAAGACTGCAACTTCTGTTTCATACCGACTTTAAAAACGAAACGCAGGGTGGAATGAAAAAAACCCACATTTTTAGTTGAGCTCTGTGTTTTTAAGGATGCCGTGCGTGAGACTGCAGAAGATGCAAGATGTGAGTGTTATCGTAAAAAAAAAGCAAGCATAAAGTTCCACCCCTAAAACCAAAACTTTCAAATGAGATATCTACGAATTCATATAATTAGCCAATTCGCCAATTCGAGTTGCATGAAAGGCCCCTTATTAAAGTTCGTCAGCATTTTAATTTTTTGAAACCAAACCATCAAACAGTCCTACATCGTAAACACCAGACCAAATAAGATGGTTTTCTTTAAAGCTTCAATCTGGTTTTGCCTCTTTGTCGTCATTTCTGTTCAAAACCTGCAATTGCAGTTATTTGTGGAAGCGTCATCTTTATGTGGGTTGTGCGCAGGGCTGGGTAGGTTACTTTTAAAATGTATTTCACTACAGATTACAAAATACATGCTTTAAAAAGTAATTTGTAACGTATTTCGTTACATTACTCAAGTTTAGTAACTTAATCTAAATACTTTAGAATACTAATAAGTGTGGAACAAAACACAAAAAAAGTTTTTATCCCACAATTCTGACTTTTTTTCTCAGAATTCCGTGATATAAAGTTGCAATTGTGAGTTATACACTCAATTTTGAGACAAAATGTCAGAATTGAAAGAAAAAGAAGTCTGAATTCTGAGATTCTGAGAATCGCGCTGCCAATAGTGATTAAATCTAACGATCGCTTAGCTCATATCACATCAAATTATTATCATTGTTATACTTTGTTCTCAAATTGTTAATGTTAACAACATCAGCATTGCGTGATTGTGTATTTAGTGTGTATCAGCATTACTTGTAGATTTCAATTCCTGTAGCCACTCCACAGACTGAAGTCTTTTGCTTTTTACTACGGGTGAATCTCCAGTTATCACTGATGATTGTCATTTGGACCTTTCTGGATCCGCCATCCAAATGATACATTTAATTATTCCAGCTGCTGTGAGAAAAGCCTATAAATGATCGGTCACCTGCAGCATCCTCACATGATATAGCTTACTAGCTGGGACCCCTTCTTTATGTAAACAGACGTGTGGTAATGACGCAAAGATGAACCGCGGCATGATCGAATTTCCCTTGGAAACCCACCACCGATTTTATTATAAAACATTATTACAAGCTTACCTTTGTTAATCGTTCTAAGGAGATAGTTTTGAACAATGGCTGGTTATGTACTTGCTCAAAAATTGATTTTGAATCATTTTTAACCAAAAAAAAGTTACAGACTGCAGCTTTAATTTATGAACTAGTAACTTTACTGATGCTTTTATCAGAGGCGATCATCTTGCATTGTTCAAATCTACAAGCAAATACCATTAATCGCTACACATCTGCCCTCTAATCTAAAAACAGTCAGGAAATCTGATCCTCCAAGTACAACCATGTGTATTTTGCGTACGGCTTATCCAGTCATCCAGAAGTTGCTCTTCTGCGCTTCTTTCTTACTGTGAATCAATAGTGGAAATAGTGTAACAACAACATTCCTGGATAAGATATGATGGCTATGTGTGATAAAGTCAAGTGATTCACGCCACAACAAACTGGATCAACCTTTATAACATAAAATTTCTACATGCTGTGCCTGGGTTATGGGATAGCGCTTCCTTATCCCTTATCAGGGAGTGTGTATGTGCGTGAAGTTTCAGATAAATCACTTAATATATCAGCAACTTCCTGGGATCTTAATAAACTTCCGTATGGTTCCCATGCATCTAAATAGTGTGTGTATTTCTTGTTACATGTCCTCGAGTAGGGAAATCAATGCAAACTAATATTTAATGGAATCTGTGTCCACTACAACAGGAATTTCTTTAAACAACCAACATGACTCTCATTTTGAAAGTGATAAGACAAGCATCAATATCAAGTGTTGGTTTTTCGATGCGACTTTGGTGGGTTCTGTTGACTTGGACTAGTAAGTAACCACCTAGAACACTAACTGCCTAGCAACATCCTGGCAGTGTTTGCATCATGGCTGAGTTTTGCAAGAACAAACATGACATTTTGATATTTAGGGCATTGAGAATCACACTTGGTGTTTTCAGTCTCATTCAAGGTCAGAAAAATAAAGCACACGTTTATTAGTCAGCGGATTCCTCGCATTTAAACTGGAGTGACTGAACAAGTTCGACAGGTATGACAGGGTAAAAATAAAGAGGGAGGGAGAGATAAACATGCAGAAGAGGTGGAGATACCTTATTATGAAAACCAAAGGCTTGAAGAAGACTGAAAGCACTAGATTGCACACCTCTCACACCGCATTGTCGGATTCACACCTTCACACTGGAATATGTGCTTCTGGAGCCAGGCAAACTTCACAGGCACCTAAACATCTGGGTTCAACCGCTCTTCAGCTCATAGGTAGTTGTCATGTTTTTAGAAACTCTTTTTGATTTCTTGTACAGCATGGAGATGGGGCTAGCTGTCACATGGCTATTAAAACTATAAGGTTTTGAGTCAACAGTCAAATTACACATATATATTCTCTCTGATAGAGGTTTTGTATATTGACCAAGTGTCATTCTTAACTCTATACAGCCTACTGTAACATATTTGATATTCACATTTCTAAGTCCTCGAAATTATCAACACGATCAAACTTTGCTGAAAAACATACAAAATCTCATCTGGTGGATTGTTCATGTTTTTTAATATGTTAAATACACCCTGTAGAATTTGAATCTTTTTTGTGAATTCTGTCCCCCAAACTAAAATTCAAATTTTTGATATTGTTTTGCATGCATACTTTGTCACATGTTGTGTTATATTTTGTAATTTGTTACTTGTTAAAGGCTACTTTATTGTATTATTCCAATGTGACAACATGCCCCACTATTGGTGTGTTAAGCAAATCAAGTCTTCGCTAATGAAAAGAAAAAGCATTTTAATCGTTTTTATTATTATTATTTTTAAGGTATGTGCCTAGAAGGAACTTAAAAAACAAGTCATCATTTAAGTAAAAAGTGTGACAACTAGCCCCGGTCTCTCCTACAAATGTAGGGTGTGTTATTGTCATAGTGACACAGGTCTTAACTGACTTGATCTGGTTTGTTCTCCACTTGTGGGTGTGTGCCTTCCGTTTGGGAAGTCAAAATATATTAATTATACAAACAAGAACATGTTGTGAAAAGAGCTAGTTCTGCTTTCAGCTCAAATGGCCCCAAAAAGAAACGTTTTGATTGTGTTTTATATGACGAGAGTGTATAACCTTTATAGCACTGAGTATGCAAAAACATGGGCTATTTTTTCAACCTGGATTTTACATGTTCACATTTTCACAGTCAATAATCATTTTCCAATGTAATTGTTTGCCATTAAACATTCCTTTTATCTTGAGTTTTTGGATCTGATTAATTGAGTTAAAATGTAACTATAAGCATACAGAATGAAACTGCAGATCCCAGATGAAAAACTTGATATTCTGGTTTCTATTCCTGTACACTTTGACTTTTCAGTTGTATGTCAACACTGTTATGCGATTTTCACACTAATTATGGATTAATTTGAAAACCCTTGTCAAAAGGTGGTGAACACTTTATACCTTTAATTATGGTGACAATAGAATGTGATACAAATTGGTGCTGCAATACAACAACATGTTGTTTAGCGACCGGCGGTCATAAACTGCCTCAGTGCACAACATTCACGCAGCAGAAACTTTCACGTGTATGTGGTTTCAGCACGTGAGCAGTTTAAATGTTGATATCAATCACATTTACTGGGATGATGAGTATTAATTTAGTCATTTATGAACAGATTGACCTAGTCATAGTCACGTGGATGTTATCAACATCAAAAATGCAAATAAGAATAGTAGCCTGAGGATTACGGTTGTTAATTGCTAACCCAAGACCACATAACATTGTAAAACATGGAACAAGATAACTCAGAATTATGTTAACCCTGTAAAGCCTGGTATATAAAATAATTGTCTGAAAATTCACATTTTTAGAAATGGAACAGTTTAGACAAAATATTATTTAAAAAATACGTGTTTTTGGTTGAGTGTCAAATTTGATCATATAATGAGAACGTCGAGCTCTCTCTTTCTCTCTCTCTCTTTTTTTTGTCATTATTGTCGATTTAGAAGTTGGTGCAGTTTCTGATATTTATATGACCAAAATGTCAAATAAAATCAAAGATGTACTAATAAATGTTCCTCAAAAGCCTGACGCATCATGTTCAACACTCACATTTTAACATGATTTTTCTAAGAAAAATTATGTACGGATAATAAAGTAAACTTGCTTTGGTCCAGTAAATGTTCAGTCTTGAAATATTACCAACACTAATATTAGTAAGTTATTCTTACGCTTAATTCATGAAAATCATTAGTGATTTCCAAGCAAAAAGACATGTGAACCATAAACTGACGGGAGACATTTTTGGAATGATACTAAAAGGATTTTTACTAGCTGAAAGACGAAAAATAATGATATTATGTGGAGGCATGTGGAAGATTGTGTACAGCAAGTTTTCCAGCAAAGCATTGATTATGTTGATCATTTAGAGGCCTTAGAATTTTGCATTTGAAATATGTAAAAGTAGGCTTTTTATGGGTAAAAATGACCCTTGGTTAACCATTTCAAATATGAAAGATGGTCACTGTGTCAAACTCAAGGCCATTCAAGGCCTAATAGAATGCAAAGAAAAACAAGCAATAACCACTGTAACAAGCAATGTTCTCATCACACTTGACTGCTAATGGTACATTTTCATTTACGATCTCCACCTTTGAGTTGCATAGCTGTACACCTTGGTGACCTCAGTTTGTTCTTGTGCAACCTTCTTGTACAAGCAAGAGCCTTAAAGGTCATGCAGCACTGTTAAATTTCCAGATCCTTGAAGAAATCGTGCCTGTTGAATGTGAATTCCATGGATTGTATTTGTAATCTAGACTGATAGTGTCTTACTTCATCTCACATTGCAGGTTTTCTGCAGGAGACTTCCATTTTCTCTTAGTCCTCTCTCAGGCTCTACACGATGAGTGACTGCAAAGAGAAACCCCATGGCAGCAAAAAAGGGCCCAACGTCAAGCCCAAAAGCAAGGGCAGCTTGAACCTGGGAACTTCCGAGGGACGACAGAAAGCTGACAAGCCTCTTAGGAGAAGCCGCAGCAATGAGGCGGAAAACCGGCGTCGTGAAGGTACCCGAGGAAGAGAACGGGACCGGAAAGAGGGTGGAAAGCAACAACGGGGTCGCAGCGAGGAAAGAAGGAGGCCAGACCGCGACCACGACCCTGGACACCACAAGACGGAGCAACCCAAAGACGAGCTGCAAGACACCGAGTGCATCGTGTGTTTCTGCAGCTTCGACAACGTCTTCAAGGCCCCCAAGTTACTTGCCTGCGGACACACGTTCTGCCTGGAATGCCTGGCACGGATCAACGTCAATTCTCCAGAGCTCAAGACGCTGACTTGCCCCATCTGTCGGGAGCTGACGGAAATCCGACACGGCCGAGATCTGCCGCAGCTGGGAAATAACGAAGACATCTTCCGGAAACTTCCGGCCGAGATGCAAAGGGCTCTTTCCGTGCGCTTTAAACGAAGCAAGGGCAAACTCGTCCTCAAGAATCCTCCTCCAAACAGCTCCATTAAGTCCAGCTTAAACCTGCCGGTGTTAAAGAAGAAAGAGGAGCCAGCCAGTAGTAACCCACTTGGAGCCATAGAGGAAGGTCTCGGCCAGGCGACTATGATTGACGTGGGAAGACCGCCCAGCAGGGTGAGGGGTCGTGTGAGAAGGTTATTATATTCCAATCAGTGCTATTATGCCGTACTTGCAGCCATTATCATAATCACTGTGGCTCTGATGCTGGTAGGCATCTTCACTTTTGTGGTGATGCCCTTTGTTCATAAAACACCAAAACCATTATTATCGAACCAAACAGACACATCGCCTTAACGGATGAGGAAACGCACAGCACTCAAGAAGGACGACAGGCAAAGCAAAACAAGCTGGATTCTTATTGGAGCCTGTTTCATTGTACACAACACTGCATTTTTTTTGTTTGCTTTTGTGTAGGAAGCTTCGGACAGGCTCTATAGGAATGAACTGGAAAAACTTGAACATATAAACACTGTAGTCTGTCGAGCATTGACCTATTTTACACAGACTGAGACATTATTTTGCAAAGGTCTGTAAGAACAAGGGGCAACGATGACATCTGTCTGACTAGTTATGAATTTTATTTTTCAAACTATGAATCAACTTTTTTTTTCAAAAAGGCCTGGATATTATTAAATAATAATATTATAGTGCAATATTACTATGCCATTTGATTTAATGAAGAAATGTTTTTTCATGTTCTGTTATGTTTTTCTTATGGTTTGTGGTATTTACTTGGTAAGGACAAAAATGTGACAACTCACCAATGCAAACAATCTCAGTCTAAAAATGTTCATGACAAAACAAATGTAAGCTCATGAATGCTCTTTCTCATGTTGAAAAGACATTCATTAGAAATATACAAGAAGTATAGTTCTTTGACTTACGCTGCACATAATGTAAATATTACACGCTGATATGTATAATTATAATGCATATTCATAGTTTTTTTTTATTCTTTTGCACAAATGGTGAGAGGCAAAAAATGTGAAAAATATAATAAAGGTTTTAGACCATTTCCTGGTTGAGTGACATAATACACACTCTAAAAATAAACATTTTGTCTCAAAATAAAGTAAAAATTATTACTTATCCAACAATTTACACTGGGTTAAAGAAATTTTGTAGCATAAACACTTCTATTATTTTTTACGCTGATTTGGAAGATTTGGAATCAGAAAAATTCCAAATAGTTTCAACATAATGAACTCACAAACGGAGTGGTGGCCCTGGAACCAAAAACTTTAGTTCAAATTTCACTGAAAAAACATTAACATTACTGGTGTGGATCTTGAGACAAAAACAATGGCAGTGCCATATTTTAAGAAGTCAGTATAAGATTATTTCAGTTAAAACAGCTCAAACATGCACTTTAGTCTAGGACTAGCTTAAGCCTCGTCTGTGAAACCAGGGGAAAAGGTTTAATTAAGTACCAGTAAGTAAAAAAGTTTTTTTTTTTATCTTGAAAGCATGCAATTATTAAGGTTGTGAATTACTTTTTACAGTATACCAATCACAAGTTTACCAAGGATAAAAAAAGAAGAAACTGAACAGATGTACACCGCGCACATAAACAATGCAGCAATCAGAAAAAATCTGCTTAAGAATAAATTTAAACTTGATATCCAATGGCTTCACAATGTGGCTTTTACTCACATGTCACCTTCTAATCACTTAAATGAAGCATAAACATGCTAATATTTCACCAGCGCAGGACTTTAGTTTCATAAATAAGGGTTAAAACTAATTAAGGATATAATTCCATGTACAAAAAAGGACAATGCAGCAAATAAAGTGGTTCTTGTGACACAAAAAATGCATTCTGATAGGGTACAAACAATGCTTAGATGAAAATAATAAAATGCAAGTAACCTATAACTTGCATAGTTAGAATAAACAAATAAAAAAAGAGGACAAAACATTCCCGATACATTTTGTTGATGTCTCTTTATCACCGTTGGACAGTATGGATACTAAAATACATGTTGCGCTGCAAAATTGTCAGTTTCCCTAGCAGTTCTGTCCCAGACTACAAGAGTAAATCCCTATTTCTTAGGTATCCATCAATAAGAGAGCTCAGATGCCCTCCAGTGTAAATTCTGTACACTGCATTCACAAGTTACACTTTTAGACAAGTTTCAATAAGTTTTTGTTTTCAACATTCTTCTAACATGCATCTGTCCAGTTGTCCTGAAAGTTACAAATATAGAATTTTTATGTCCTCATAAATGTGCAAAATCACACACACACACACAAAAAATTTTTTATTCAACATAGCCTAGCCAGTATGCCATGTTCATATGAGTATGTTTTTAATATAGGTCAAGAGGGTCAATAATATTTTTGCTTTTTAAATGGTCTGTATACGAACGGCTGGGCTGTGGTGGGTTCTTGCCTTCCTAATCTATATATATATATATATATATATATATGACCTTCTATATTATATGTTTAGGAGTTTTCATGCTAAATATATTCTATATATAGGCTATGGTGGGAAAAACTGTTGTGCTAGAGGTAGGTAGCAGGCCACATCCTAAGTCAATTTAGGTTGGCCAAAAAGGAAACTTTACACAGATTAAATTCTTATAAGTGCCTTAAAATGAAAGGTAGTGCCCTGCTCTAAAAATAACTATAATACACACACTGTAGACACGAGGGGGGCATGTGAACTACACGGGCAACTTGAATAACCACCCCTAAATCTGACGCAAGCCCTAACCAGACTACACCGCTTGATAACTCGAGTCATTCAGAGTCAAGCTCGGTCCCTCATATCAGCATGAAAAAGTGACTTTACTTGAAAATAGCGATAAGGACCGCATTTAAAAGGACCTCAAGAGTCCCAAAAGAAAGTCTGCGATGGCTTCGACACCCTCCGCTTCAGCCCTGTCGGCTGTTCTCCGGTGTCAGGGGAATATCCTCGCCCGAAAACAGGCGAACAAGAAGCGGCCTCGGGCTTCAGTCACACATGGAGAGTCGGTCAAATCTTACTTTCGCTCTCTTTGGGGATTCTTATTTCACAGGAAGCGAGTGGATATTCCCGGAGTTCTGTCCGTGACAGCGCGACTCCAACCGTCCTGTTCAGGAGAATCCAAAGAGTATCTGGTCAAAAAGTCTCCGAAGTTTGACAGCAAAATGTTAACCAAGACTGCAAATCAATGGCCAAAGACGAAAGTGGCGTCGGACTATAGTTTGGCTGTTAAATCCTCCAGCTCCAGCCTGGTGCTTCGACTGGATCACACGCTTTTAGGAAAACTAAACTCGGAGAATCCACGGACTTTATGTGTTTGTGTAGTGCGCGCGCAGGGAACAAGCACACTGAACCACAATAATGTGAATGCGCTGTTTTCTCTCGGCTTATTGTGGTCTTTAAAGGATAAACTGATATATTTAACGAGTGCAGTGTCAGACGGTGTGCGGACGAAACTGGGAGCACACAGGAACCAGCTTCATCCGGATGTAAGTGTCCGCTATGTGGTTTGAAAGGGTCAGAATTCTGTTCAGAGCATATGATTATTATATACTTTTATATATTATAACCTATACTTTTTATATTATAGGCTACTATTTTATGTTATATACTTTTACTGCGTCACTAATAGACAAAAACTTGTAGGAAAAGACATTTTTGGCCAAGTTATTACATAACTGAGCTGAACATGCATGCAATTAATTTCTAAGTTTTAAATAAATCTCTAGATAATAGCCTACACGAGGACGTGCAATTCATAGTTAAGAATAAAGGAGGATTTTCCTACTTGAAATTGCAGAAAATATCACAGTTGAATGTAGAGATTGCTGCTGTATACGCAATAGGCCTATTTGAATGAATTATGAAACATTTTAAGAGTCAGACATTGGCACATACTGATATTAACAGATGGCTTTAATATTATAATAACGCTATCTTCTTTTTTTGTAGAGTGATAAGTTGAGTGGGTGTGTCAAATGTGCCTCTCAACATCATGAAGATCAACCGAAAACAAGGAGCTGAACCTGGGGAATGAGTCTACTATATGACATGCACTTCACACACATGCACTTTCATACCCATGATAGATAGATAGATAGATAGATATCAATAATTGTACTCTGTGTTCTTTCATGCACTGACTTCACTTCAGCTTTATGGAATATACTGCAGTGTTTTATACAATTTATACTTTTGCCACTGTTTTGCCAGAATATTCCCTTAGGGATAAAGAAGTTATAAATATTACCAAACTGCTGACCATGAGCAGCCTTTATTATTATCAGATAACTGCAGCTTCAATGCATGTGTGACTTTGTGTCTATCAATAAATAGGCCACTTGTTAACAGGTGTGCTGATATTCATTAAAATACCATTTTTGCTGCTCTTTAATGCTTAATTAAAGAACAGAATCAAGAATGTGTTTGGGTTTTTTTCCCAGAAGGATGACTTTCAGGCTGTGCTGACAAGAGTCACTACAAACATATGTGTATAATTTTTAAGGAAAATTAAAGTTCATTATTAAATAACAAAAGACTAAATCTTTAGTCTCAGGCCTCATTCTCTCTTGAAACAAGACCCCATGGCGTTCCCACACCTTTTGACCAATATGTGTCCAAATCACACACACACACACACAGGTTTGTTTTGCTATCTAAGTGAGGACATTCTATAGATTTGCACTGATTTTATATCAGGTCAATGATATTTTCTATCACCTAACCCCTAATCCTAAACCTACCCATTACAGAAACATGTGAGCATCACTTTTTTGGTTGATTTATGTCTTTTTATCTAGTAAGGACCAGTCAAGTGTCCCTCACTAGAGGGTAGGCTTGGGCGGTAATACGGTATACCGCAGGATCAAAAAATAGGTATCAATTTCAATACTGTCATACTGTCTTAAAAACAATGCACTTATATAGGAGACGAGGATTAAATATTAAATATAATTTATTTAATGCCTAAAAATGCGTATACATGGTTGTCATCACGTGACAGTGTGGAGGAGAAAGAGAGAGGGGGAAAGATGGCGAGTCGCGCACCGAGTAACCTGGTCTCGAAAAAGAACACAACGTCTGCAGTTTGGCAGTATTTAAGGTTTCGACCGAACGAGACGGTAGAGGCAGTAAATACAGACGAGGCAATTTGCAAATTGTGCAACAAAAAGGTGACCGCGAGAGATGGAAATACCTCGAACCTACAGAGGATAGGAGCGGCATTTTGCTTAAAAACCTCTTAAATATTGTGTAAGGTTGCGAAGCAGGCGCATATATCTGTGACGGGTCCCGAGGCAGGCGCTTATAACAGTGGCGGGTCGAGTGGCAGCTGCCTCTAGAGGTGGCGGGTCGAGTGGCAGGTCGCAAGGCAGCTCCCCTGCCACGCAAAGATTTTACCCCTACTCACCTAAGGTCGCATATACGAAACCACCATCCACTCACTGCAGCGAGGATCGACCCGAGTTCACTCAGTACAACAGTTTCAACGCCTCCCGACGCAGGACCGACAACATCTAGGTCCACAACGTGTCCTGTTAAAGCCGGACAAAGTAAACATGCTGGTTTTTCTAGCGAAAAACCTTGACTAGATTTGATGCCACTTCCTATGGAAGCCCGTTTCCGCCACTGAAAAAAAAAAGAAAGAAAGATTTTTGTGACTTTTTATCTCAGAATTCTGAGTTATAAAGTCAGAGTTCTGAGATATAAAGTTAGAATTCTGAGTTATAAAGTCAGAATTCTGAGTTATAAAGTCAGAATTCTGAGATAAAAAGTCAGAATTCTGAGTTATAAAGTCAGAATTGTGAGATATAAAGTCAGAATTCTGAGTTATAAAGTCAGAATTGTGAGATATAACGTCAGAATTCTGAGATATAAAGTCAGAATTCTGAGATATAAAGTCAGAATTCTGAGATATAAAGTCAGAATTCTGAGTTATAAAGTCAGAATTCTGAGATATAAAGTCAAAATTCTGAGTTATAAAGTCAGAGTTCTGAGATATAAAGTTAGAATTCTGATTTATAAAGTCAGAATTCTGAGATATAAAGTCAGAATTGTGAGATATAACGTCAGAATTGTGAGATATAAGTCAGAATTCTGAGATATAAAGTCAGAATTCTGAGATATAAAGTCAGAATTCTGAGATATAAAGTCAGAATTGTGAGATATAAAGTCAGAATTGTGAGATAAAAAGTCAGAATTCTGAGATATAAGTCAGAATTCTGAGTTATAAAGTTAGAATTGTGAGATATAACGTCAGAATTCTGAGATATGTCTGAATTCTGAGTTATAAAGTCAGAATTGTGAGATATAAAGTCAGAATTCTGAGATATAAAGTCAGAATTCTGAGTTATAAAGTCAGAATTCTGAGATATAAAGTCAGAATTCTGAGATATAAAGTCAGAGTTCTGAGATATAAAGTTAGAATTCTGAGTTATAAAGTCAGAATTCTGAGTTATAAAGTCAGAATTCTGAGATATAAAGTCAGAATTCTGAGATAAAAAGTCAGAATTCTGAGTTATAAAGTCAGAATTGTGAGATATAAAGTCAGAATTCTGAGTTATAAAGTCAGAATTGTGAGATATAACGTCAGAATTCTGAGATATAAAGTCAGAATTCTGAGATATAAAGTCAGAATTCTGAGATATAAAGTCAGAATTCTGAGTTATAAAGTCAGAATTCTGAGATATAAAGTCAAAATTCTGAGTTATAAAGTCAGAGTTCTGAGATATAAAGTTAGAATTCTGATTTATAAAGTCAGAATTGTGAGATATAAAGTCAGAATTGTGAGATATAACGTCAGAATTGTGAGATATAAGTCAGAATTCTGAGTTATAAAGTCAGAATTGTGAGATATAAAGTCAGAATTCTGAGATATAAAGTCAGAATTCTGAGATAAAAAGTCAGAATTCTGAGTTATAAAGTCAGAATTCTGAGATATAAAGTCAGAATTCTGAGTTATAAAGTCAGAATTGTGAGATATAACGTCAGAATTCTGAGATATAAAGTCAGAATTCTGAGATATAATGTCAGAATTCTGAGATATAAAGTCAGAATTCTGAGATATAAAGTCAGAATTCTGAGATATAAAGTCAGAATTCTGAGTTATAAAGTCAGAATTCTGAGATATAAAGTCAAAATTCTGAGTTATAAAGTCAGAGTTCTGAGATATAAAGTTAGAATTCTGAGTTATAAAGTCAGAATTCTGAGTTATAAAGTCAGAATTCTGAGATATAAAGTCAGAATTGTGAGATATAAAGTCAGAATTGTGAGATAAAAAGTCAGAATTCTGAGATATAAGTCAGAATTCTGAGTTATAAAGTTAGAATTGTGAGATATAACGTCAGAATTCTGAGATATGTCTGAATTCTGAGTTATAAAGTCAGAATTGTGAGATATAAAGTCAGAATTCTGAGATATAAAGTCCGAATTCTGAGTTATAAAGTCAGAATTCTGAGATATAAAGTCAGAATTGTGAGTTATAAAGTCAGAATTCTGAGATATAAAGTCAGAATTCTGAGATATAAAGTCCGAATTCTGAGTTATAAAGTCAGAATTCTGAGATATAAAGTCAGAATTCTGAGATATAAAGTCAGAATTCTGAGTTATAAAGTCAGAATTCTGAGATATAAAGTCAGAATTCTGAGATATAAAGTCAGAATTCTGAGTTATAAAGTCAGAATTCTGAGATATAAAGTCAGAATTCTGAGATATAAAGTCAGAATTCTGAGATATAAAGTCAGAATTCTGAGTTATAAAGTCAGAATTGTGAGATATAAAGTCAGAATTCTGAGATATAAAGTCAGAATTCTGAGTTATAAAGTCAGAATTGTGAGATATAAAGTCAGAATTCTGAGATATAAAGTCAGAATTCTGAGATATAAAGTCAGAATTCTGAGATATAAAGTCAGAATTCTGAGTTATAAAGTCAGAATTCTGAGATATAAAGTCAGAATTGTGAGATATAAAGTCAGAATTCTGAGTTATAAAGTCAGATTCTTTTTATCTCAGAATTCTGACTTTTTATCTCATAAAAGTCACAAAAATCTTTTTTTTTTTTCAGTGGCGGAAACGGGCTTCCATACACTTCCCATTCGTTCTTATTCGCACTGTGTTTATTTTTTATTTATTTAATTGATTCAGGTATTTTTATTTGGCTTCCATTAAAAACAATATTGGAAAGAAGTTTTTATTTAGGCCTATTGCTGTGCAATAATCTTTATAATATGGATGTTTATGTTAATTCGACTCCGGTTGACTGTTGTGGGTTCGGGTGATGTGAATTAATTTTATGTTAATTCTGTTTGACTGTTGCATTTGCACTTTTTTATAAACTGCTATTTGTTGCTAATAAAAGTTGTTAATATTGTTGTGCATGTTATTTTGTTAGTGTTTGGTATTCGGTTTCTGAACGGTTTAGGCACAAGCCAACAGTTTGGTGATGCTGTCTGAGCCTTACGTCATAATTTTTCAATTATTCACGGTAATACCGTATACCGAGGTAAAATAGGGAGGAGGTTTGACGGCATCAAAATTTGGATGGATTTTCATCAGTGACATTTTGTGTGTACAAATACTTAGACAAAATGTCTTGAGGTTTGAATTTGGCTCAACAGGCTTCTATTATCTTCATTTTTTAGAGGTCAACTCCGAATCACAGGTGATATATCCAGGTTTACAGTGACTGTGTGAACAGAAGTTCCCAAGTTCCGATTTATACTGGCACATGTGCTTTCCTAATTGAGAAGGACACCTGTTTTCTATCTCTCATTGCTCTTGTAATAAGATCCTGACCAGAGGCACTGCTAATAAATGTCGCGGGATCAGCACAAACACCATGAGGTCGAAACCTCACCTCTAACCTTTCCCCTTCTATAAGCACAAAGGACATGCGTTCTATGTACACGTATCTCTTCATTAAGGTAAACACGGGAGGGGGAGGGACTTCCTAAAAATGACGCCACCCGGAAGTCAAGTTCTCTTACATTCTTGAGCGAAGCTTGGAGGGTATACGCGAAGGAAGTTTACTGCGCGTTAATTTAAGGATTATTCAACGTGTAATCCACATCAGATTGAAATAAATGACATGGATTAGTTGAAATGGGACATTATCTTTAAAGCGACGGAAATATGAACGTACTGGCAGACTAAAGAAGACGAGAAACATGACGGAGTATGAGCGCGCGTTGACTCATGTAAGTCGGATATGTTGGCATATTTACGCATTGTAGTGTTGCTTAAACTCAGCTCTCGTGGCTGATAAACAGAGCAGATATAGGCAGTTGTGGTTGGGAGAGTTCTGGATGAGCTACAGGTGAGGTTATCGATCGACGGACGAACCTTCTTAATAACGCGTTTCCATATTTGCGCGTGCAATACTAATGGGAAGGTGCATTTCGAAATGCGTTTTGTAACTGAGCTTAGTATTATTTCAAGGTGTACCGAGTAATCTCGATAAATTCTCATAATGTAGTTGACAAATTGATTGGGTTTAATTTACGTATTTTATGCTGTAACAAGTCACAATTTCATTTTTAAATATTTATTTTGAATGTTAACTGTTTTTTTTAAGTACAAATATGTTATGTAGTCATGCAATTAATATGAGCTCATTAAACATAGTCAATAATAATTATGCAAAATGTTAAAAAATAGGATAACATTGCAGTACTACACTGTCACTGCTTCATGTCTGATACCATAATGCATGGATTATCAGACCAACACTGACATTTTTTTTTTTTTTTTTATTAAAAACAGAAATTGAAGGGTTAATTCAGCCAGAAATGAAAATAATGTCATTAATTATACTCTCCTTCGTGTCGAGACCTTCGTTCATCTTCAGGACACAAATCAAGATGTGTTTGATAAAGTCCGATGGCTCAGTTGTCAGTAATGTCAAGATCCAGAAGGGTACAAAAAAAATTTAAAACAGTTCGTATGACTACAGTGGTTCTACCTTAATATTATAAAGCGGCGAGAATACTTTGCCAAAATAACGACTTTTCAACAATATCTAGTGATGACCGATTTCAAAGCTGCTTCGAAGCTTTATGAATCTCTTATTTCGAATCAGTGGCTCGGATCGCGTAAACGAAGCCTCTTTACTGAAATCACAAAGCAAAAGGTCTAAAAAGCTTAATTAAGTAGTGTTTTGAAATCGGCCATCCCTAGATATTGTAGAAAAGTCGTTATTTTGTTCTTTGTGCGTATAAAAAGTGTTCTTGTTGCTTTATAATATTAAGGTTGAACCACTGTACTCACATGAGCTGTTTTAAATGTCTTTAGTAGCATTCTGGATCTTGAGAGGTTCAGTTAGATCAACAGAGGTGTCACTGAGCCATCGGATTTCATCAAAAATATCACAATTTGTGTTCCTAAGATGAGTGAAGTGTGGAACGACACGAGGGTGAGGATTTAATGACAGAATTTTCCTTTTTGGGTGAACTAACCCTTTAATATCAGTGAGATCATGTTTGCTGGGCTACCAAATTCATCCTAGGAAAATAAGGGGAAATTTCCATTTAAATGAACCAATGTTATTATAGTTTACATAAACATTTTTTGTTACTTGAAGTAATAAAATGTAAACTGACAACTTATTTTATTTCAGCTAGTTGCCAATATTTATTTCGGCTATTTTAGGAAACATTTTAATTTGAACTCAAATAAAAACTACATAGACATATCTTAAAAAATGATGAAAAAAAAATACAAAACAACAAAATTGGGAAAACTTTAAAATTAAAATGAAAGCAGAAAATATGAAAATAATATTTTATTGATACTAAAATAATGTGTAACACATTTGTGAATAATTTGGGGAAGTTGAAAATGTACCACATTGTAAATAAAAACTATGCTACACTGCAACAGTGTGTATATATATATATATATATATATGTATATATATATGTATGTATGTGACATGCTTGACTAGATTAAATGTTTTGCATTTAGATATTTTTACATGCACAGGACAAATCCACTCATTGTGCACGAGTGAAATGCAAAAGAAGTGGATTTTTTTCCATTCTAATCTCTTTGTTTGTAATATTGACACTAATATGCAAAAGTGATTCAAATGAGAAAAATGCGGAAGCCTTCTCAGCTGTTTGGTTGAAAAACAAATTTAATATTGATTCAGAACAGTTGGCAAACATTACAGGTAACCTTAAATCTTGCTTATTTTACAGGCTCTGCTGAAACTCACTGTGTCACTTTGGACTGTTACACCTATATCAGAATCCTGAAACCGGGAATATGTCTTGTTTTCACCTTCTGTTGGTTTAATGTAACAAATTTATTTTACTTTTCTGACAACTGACAGAGAAATATCATGCAAAGCATGTGAAAAAAAAATTCAAAGATCCTCAAGACTCTTCTTGCCCGTCCATCCATCAAACCTTCCTGTTCTAAATGCCCGCTTTATATCTCCATCCATTTATTCCTTCCTGAATCCTCTGTCCCATCACACATCAGGCCATGCTTCGCAGGAAAAGTTCTCTTATCATTTGTGGCACTTTCATATTTGTAGCATGGAATGCCATTCTTATTTTTGTCTACATGAGACACTCTTCCACTCAAGGGTCTCAGGACAGCCATGGTGAACCTGGTGAACCTGGTAACACCGGGGATGCAGTCGGAGGAAGCAAGTTTGGAAATCTTATGAATGAGGTGATGCGCGTAGCTGATGCATTTGAAGCTGAACTTGAATCGCAGAGGAAGATCCTATTGCAAATCCAGAACCAGTGGTCAGTTTGGGAGAACAAAGGCAGTGTGACGGCTGCTAAACCAAATTCAGAAGCCGAACATTCAGCTCCGGTGGTCATCCCGATTTTAGTCATTGCCTGCAATCGTGTGACCGTGAAACGCTGTCTTGACAAACTCATTGAGCACCGACCTTCGGCCGAGCTCTACCCCATCGTAGTGAGCCAGGACTGCGGACACAAAGAAACGTCTGACGTGATCGCCTCTTATGGCAGTCAGCTGACCCATATCAAACAGCCTGATCTTTCAGATATCTCAGTACCTACACAGCATAAGAAGTTCCAGGGTTATTACAAAATCTCACGGCATTACCGTTGGGCACTCAACCAGGTTTTCAACAGCTTTTCGTACTCAACGGTTGTCGTTGTGGAGGATGATTTGGAGGTAACTTCCTTTTAATTCATGTTGTTTGTGTAAAGTCTACCATTAAATGAAGAGCTAATCCAAAATTGTAAGATGATTCACAAAGAGAATTTAAGACCTTTTTTTTTTTTACCATGCAATTATATTGAAAGGGGACTGAATTTTTCAAACTTCAATAAAACCATAAAGGCACGAAGTATGAAAATAGTGACTCATATATGCAGTGTTGGGGTAATGCATTACAAGTAACTTGAGTTACGTGATCGGATTACTTTTTTCAAGTAACTATTAAAGTAACTCATTCCTTTTTAAATTTACAACAAAATATTTGTTGCTTTATTTTTCTATGCATTGACTGACAGCACTCCAGTCCCCATGTTGAGAAACAACGGGAGTAAGTGCAGAGGTGTTGTTTGTGTGAACATGATAATTATTGTAGTTTTAGAGTAAATGTGAGCCGGCATTTACTCAAAATCCCCAACAGATATAGTATTACTCAAAATGAATAAAAACAGTGAAATGTAATCTCAATATTATGCAAACCTGTGATAATTAAATGCTACACAAATATACTTTCTCAATTTAATAACCAATGTCTTTGCTGCTGACCTTCAATGATCCAATTCAACCATTCTAATAAGCAAAAATGATTTAAGATGGTCATAATTTTCTGCATATTTTTTTTAATTTGGTTGCTGAAATAAGCGTGTTCAACTTTCTTCTTCAATCCAGAATAGGTGAACAGAAAAGGTCCGAAAAAGTAACGCAAAATTAATGCAACGCATTACTTTCCATAAAAAGTAACTAATTAAATGCAAGTAATTGCTTTTTAGGAAGTAACACAATATTGCAAAGCATTACTTTTAAAAATAACTTTTCTCAACACTGTATATACAGTGTATACATAGATGTATAATATAACAGCTGTCGTTATTCACTGAAAATGTTCAGTAGCTCCTCACTGCAGAACACACAAGATCCAGGGGGTGGAGATGGGTAGGTTTAGATCCGGGGGGTGGAGATGGGTAGGTTTAGGGCTATGTAAAGTGGGAGAAAACCGCAAACTGGTTTTCTCTGCAGTTAGGACCATCTCAAAATGCTGATGGTTGTCAATTTTAGAGAAGCAGCAATATATTATTTGCGAAAGAATCAATTCTTTTCATTCAGATCTTTCAGAGAATCCATAGACTAGAGGAGAAGAATTTTAGTGAATAATTGGTTCAACTTCCTCTTGGTTCTGACACAAAGCCATTGTTTAACTTCAGAAGACATCATAACACTTTTATGGAAGCTTTTGCATCCTTTTTTGAAGTTTGAAAGCTTCAGCACCATGTTCAGAATTTCTACTTTTGTGTTCCACTATTATTTTGGGGGTGATTTATTTCTTTGAGAATGTCACAAACACATTTTATTTTGTTGATGGTATGTTTGATCCTTTTTTTTTTTTTTCAACAGGTGGCTCCAGATTTTTTTGAGTACTTCAGATCACTTCATCCGTTTTTAAAATCAGACCCGACTCTGTGGTGCGTGTCTGCCTGGAATGACAACGGCAGGGAAGGATTCGTGGACCCTGGAAAAGCAAACCTGTTGTACAGGACAGATTTTTTTCCCTGGCTTGGGCTGGATGCTCACAAAGGACCTCTGGGCAGAGCTTGAGCCAAAATGGCCGGCCTCGTTTTGGGATGACTGGATGCGGCACCCAGATCAGCGCAGAGAGAGGTCTTGCATCAGGCCAGAAATTTCCAGAACTTTAACGTTCGGCAGGAAGGGTGTGAGTTTGGGGCAGTTTTACGACAAGTACCTCCGCTTTATTAAGCTCAATAGCGAATTTGTGCCTTTTACAAAAATGGACCTGTCTTATTTAGAAAAGAAGAAATATGATGAGAGCTTTGAGAAGGAGGTTTACGGTGCTCCGGTTGTTACTGTGGAGGACTTGCTGAGTGGGAAACTGTCTGGGTCTGGCCCATATCGGGTGCAGTATTCCAGTCCTGACAGTTTTAAAACATTGGCTCGCAATCTTGGTGTAATGGACGACCTGAAGTCAGGAGTCCCACGAGCTGGGTATAGAGGTGTAGTTACTTTCCTTTTTCGTGGAAAGAGGGTCTATTTAGCTCCACCTGCTGGTTGGAGTCAATATGATCCAAGCTGGAGTTGAGGTGGGCTGTGCCTATTTTTAAGGTGCAAAGCACATGCATAACAATTATATTGCATGTTATGTTACCATCATTCCCTTCACAGCATTCATGAGTAGTTGTCTTAAAATCCATTGTGCTGCTTTATGATGGAAAAACTTCCAAAAGGGGTTTCAGGATGAATTTAATGCGATACCAAAGACAATAACTGATTAATTTATCACTCAGTCCTTTTTTTTTTTTTTTTTTTTTTTTTACTCAGGTTTCATCATTTGTACATTGTCAACTAGGATTTATTTGAGAACTTTGATTAGTCGCATCATTAAACTGACAATAAGCTGAAATCTTATACTGTTCGGTTACTCACATTTTTCACACAAAGTATATTTGTTCAGGAATTGAAAATGAGGGTAAAATATATGATTAAAAACCTAATACTTATTTTTGTTAACTGTGAATACTTCTCCAAGTGCCTATAAATGTAGGATGTTTTTATTCACTACGGTGTACTGTCTTTATTAAATCTTGTGTATGGTTCATAGCGTTGTGATTGGAATATGTTTAGAAAAAACTCTTGATCATGTTTTGTGTTTTACTTATATGTTCTTGGATTTTTTTTTTTTTTAAGAGGAAAATAAATTTTTTGTTAAATTCAATGCCTCATTTCTTACTTATACAATAATAATACAATATTAACAACTTTCACATGATTTAGATGTTCATTTAGCAAATTTAGATTTGCATTTTATCATAAATGAACTTACATTATCATTAATTTTTACTTGCATTTAGCCGGCTTCCAAAAAAGGAAACACACATTTTTATATATATATATATATATATATATATATATATATATATATATATATATATATATATATATATATATATATATATACATATACACACGACACAAAGAATATACATCCAAGATAAATTAAAAATAAGACGGCAACTCAAATATTTACTTCTCACTTTTAACTTTGGCAAATAAAATTGTCAACACACTTAAGAGAATCAATAAACAAAAGAAAAGCAACAATAAATAATCACTCCTTCGTATGTGACGTTTACCAAATATAAAAATGATTATTATTAGCCACACAAAAGACTCATTGCATTCGTCAATGCGATCCCACGCTCTTATTACAAGCATGTTGCATAACGTTAACTAGAGTAGCCCAGAAGGTCCTAAAAGGTTTGGTTTCGCGTTTTCTATTTACCTCACTCTCGTATCACATTTCGAATTGTTGAATGGCGGAAGGAGTGCGATGTTAGCCATGGGGTAAATTTGTGGCAAATTAATAGACTTTAGACGATTTTTGGTCATGTAATCTCCCTATTACCTTTCATGGAACTTTTAAACTCGCAAATCCGGTTTATTTATTTGATGATAGTCGTTTTCAGTAGCGAGCAAGCTAAACTATAATAGAAATGAAGGAAGGTAAAGCCACTTAAATTCTAGATAAGGGACGTTAACTTTATTTTTCGCTTTCGATCCGACCGTTTTCGCCTTTTTAAGCGGCGACATTTTTAACGTGGATATTTGAAGAGGCCTGTAAATGGATCCAGCGGCTTTGCGTGAAAGTCCTGCGGGTTCAGGATCAACTTCAGTGGAGGAGAGAGGAGGAAATCAGGCGGAGGAGGAGGAGGCGACTGATGACGGCAGAGAAGCTGATGGGGAATCCGAGGAAACAGAGATGGAGAGGAAAGACTGCGAGAGAGCTAAATGTCACGATGAAAACTCACGGAATGGAAAACTGACTGAGGAAGAACTAGATCCCAGAATCCAGGTAAACTGACATTCAATCATCACATTGTATTGTATGTGGAAGTTCATTGAAGTTATTTGGTAATTATAAATATTTTGTTCTAAAATCAAGCCATATCTGTATCTCTTTATCAAATTCATAATTAATTAATGATTAACAGAAATCATATACTGCTTAATAAAGTAGTGAAGTTCATGGACGTTCAGTTATGAATGTATGCAAATCAAAATTTCTCGACATTTCGTTTTTGTATGTGCACTATCAATCAAATTTAGACAAGCTTGTTTGTTTTTTATTAATATTTTCATTATTATTATTATTATTATTATTATTAAAATCATGTTATATTTTATATTCTTTGAAGAATCTAAAATGTCTTTTTATTTTTAGCTAATTTTAAGTCATCACCATTTGCTTCCTAGTTTCACCATCCCTTCTGGATGTGTACACTTTGGGCATAATAATAATAATTAGTAAAAATAATCAGAAAGTTTACCAAATGTATTTTCATGAAGTTATTTAGGCCTAATCTCAAACTCTTCGGCTTCTGGGTCACCCTTACTTTGCACTGAACCACAGCCGGGAGTCAAGATTAAATCGGGAGCCCTTACTGTTGGGCAACTGTCATCTGTTGTGTTTCCGTGTCTAGGAGGAACTAGAGCGCCTGAATGAGGCCAGTGAAGAGATCAACAAGATGGAACTGGAACTCCAAGTATGTGGAAAGTTCAGAATGTTCAGAATCATTTACTGGCCCTAGTGTTGTTCTAATGTTGTATACCGTTCTTTCTATTTTGGACCACAAAAGGGGAAATAAAAAAAAAAAAACTTGACCAGCATGAAGCTTTAAAAACCTGCAAAAGTTTCTCAGAATAGTCGCATGTAACACGTCGTATATTCCAAGTGTTCTCGGGGCATACCGTAGGTTTTAGTATAAAAAAACCCCCCAAAATTTATGTATAATTTTTAATGAAAATCCTGAGCTTGGCTGTTGGTCTTCTGTGCAGGACTGCACATTCTTGAGACTCTGTTAGTGCCGCAGTTTACTCCGATTCGCCCAGAAAAAGCACACAAGTTGTGAGAAATCAAGAATAATAAAAATTCAACATGAAATCTAACGACTAGAGATCAAAAAAAAAAAAAGTATCTGTACTTTATGGACTGAAACTCCCATTTGTCTGATGACAGTCAGAATGTGGATGTAAACATGTGAACGTGAGAACTTCTTATGGTGAGGGCTTTTAACCTGAAGGTTGCCGGTTCGATTCCCATACCGGCAGGAATTGAAAGTGGGGATTGTGAATAAACAGCACTCTCTCTCTCCACCTTCTATACTATAACTAAGGTGCCCTTGAGCAAGGCACCTAACCCCTAATTGCCTCACTTGTAAGTTCGCCCGTGTCTTTTAAAGCTTTGACAAAATCATACCGGCACATTTAAATATGTGTTCGTGCCGTCAGAGCCAGAGAAAGCAGTTTTGAACCACCATTAGTTATTTCTGTGTTAAATATTCAAATGATCACAGAAGTAGACATATAAGCTTTAAGTTATTACATAAACACTAATATCAAAGATAGCGATCAAAATAGAGCCAACCACCTTTTGAAACGAAAAGCGCATCAAATAACGGTTGTATCGATTACATCTTATTCCCCTAGGTGGAGACAAGTGAGTGTTAAAAAAATGTATTTGTCATTGACTCACACATTCAAAAACGCTGATTCATCCAATAATGTGACTGAATTCATTTAAAAAATCTAGTTTAAAAAAAAAATTATATCAGTTTTAGTTGTAGTACATGAAGATAAACTAAATGAAAGTGGGAAATGTTGCCTTAGCAAGTTTTGTTTATGATTTTAGTATTAGTTACCTGTAACCACCACGCCATATAATGCAGATAAGATATCGCTTATGATTTTCTCTCTCTTGGATGCCAAACATGAATAACAGTCATGTTTGATCTTGCTTGACACACACACTTTATTTTATTATTAACTTGTTGTGAATGGTATGCGTCTATTTTTGTTGTCAGGAGTTTCGGTCCAGCCACAGGAGGATAATGAATGAATCTGTGCTTAAACTCAAGGCGAAAAGTTCAGAACTGGGGTCATGCATTGAGAAGGCCAGGCCTTACTATGAGGCACGCAGGAAAGCAAAGGAGGTAGCTGGGCACACACTCTCTGTTGAGCATTCCAGAAAACAGTTGTTTCTGGCCTGTGTTTCAAAGGCTATGCTCACAACATTGACCTGCTAAAATCCTCTTGTCTCTTAAATGCAGTATGATTGGTTTCACTCTTCTTAGGCCCAGCAGGAGACCCAGAAAGCGGCGCTCAGCTTTGAAAGAGCCGTGTCCATGCACTCAGCTGCTCGAGAGATGGTCCATGTGGCTGAACAGGGCCTCACTGCAGTTAAGACGCTGGATCCAACCTGGCAAGAGATGTTGAATCATGCTACCTCAAAGGTATACCACTTTCTCTCCAGCACATCTTATCAAGTTGTATCAAGCAGTTAAGTCTCTAACCTTGAACTCTGAGCATGTTTTCTTAATGAGCCGACTTCGGTTTCATGACAAAATCATGTGGCATATTAGCATTCTGCCTAAATTTGCAAGTATATATACAGGGTGTGTGTGTGTGTGTATATATATATATATATATATATATATATATATATATATATATATATATATATATATATATATATATAAAAATGGCTTTTCCATTTTGGCTTTATTGTTGTTAAATAAATAATGACAGTGTGAATGTGTCAACTGTTTTATTTTTCAAATCTTAAGACCTGCCAAGGACCAGATGATTTTTTATTATGTCCTGATATGGAAAACCATGGAATTCAATTGGGTGTCCTAACTTTTTCACACACACAATTTTCATGGTTGGAATTTTCATGCCTTAAAAATCCTGTTTAAGTACTTGGCGATATGTAACAAATGCACAATTAACCCCCCATATGACCCATAGAGTCTACAAGTACAAAGAGAACAAGGTCCTGTTCAAAACAATTTTTATGGGGTGTCCAGGTGAACGAGGCGGAGGAGGAGCGCATGAAGAGTGAACACGAGCACATGCGTGTCACCCAGCTGTGTCAGGAGGCCGAAGCTCGCGTGCAGGAGCTGCAGAAGTCACTGAAGAGATCCATCATGAAGTCCAAGTCTTACTTCGAGCTTAAGGCGCAGTTCAATGACATTCTAGAGGTGTGTTGCGATCTCATTTACAGTCATACAGTGGGCTCCATGAATATTGGCACCCTCAGTAAATATGAGCAAATCTGTCTGTGAAAAAATCGTTTTTTTTCAAAGTCTCCTCTCAGGCTTTCATTCAAAATATTCACAAAAATATAACTTTTAACTGAAGTAAAAATATTAATAAATTCTGAAATATGTATTCCACAATTATTGGCATCCATTCATTTAGTACTTTGTTCAACATCCCTTTGCCAAGATAACAGCTCTGGATCTTCACCTATAATGTTTAATAAGGTTGATGAACATATAGCAAGAGATCTGAGATCATTCTTCCTTACAGAATCTTTCCAGATCCTTCAAATTCAGAGGTCCATGTTCGTAGATTCTTTTCTTCAGCTCACCCCACAGGATTTTTAAGGGGTTTGGGTCAGGTCACTGCTTTGTCCATGACTAAACCCTTCTTTCTGTGGTCAGTGAACTATTCTGTTGTTTAACTTGAGATGTGCTTTGGATCATTGTCATTCTGGATCCAACCAAAGCCGGGCTTAACATTCCTGACAGGGTCAGTCAGGTGTTGATTTTATATCGGCTGGTACTTGGTACTTAATATCATACTGGAGTTTATGATATAGTGTATCAAAAGTTTTCCAGGGTCTTTGGAAGAAAATGAACACCACAGTATGAAAGATTCACCGCCATACTTCACAGTGGGGATGAGATACTTTTCTCCGTGGCTATGTTTCTGTCTATGCCAACCCCACCTCTGGTGTTTTTCCAAAAAGCTTCATTTTGGTCTCATCTGACCATAAAACCCAGTCCCACTGGAAGTTCCAGTAACTTCTGGTAAACTGTAGTTGGATGAGATTGCTTTTGATGTCACCAAATGCTTTTTTTATTGCAACCTTCCCAAACAAGTTGGTGATAGGTCAGCTCTGATCATAGTTTGAGACTTTCTGACCCCATGACCAAACTAGCATCTGTAATTCTCCAGCTGTGTCTTTACAGTTTGTTTGACCACTCCAACCATCCTCCTCAGTGCTTGTGGGGCCAATATAGACACGCATCCTCTTCCAGGTAGATTACCATCTCCAGTTGATTTAAAGGGGACCTATTATGCCCCTTTCACAAGAGAATGTGTCTGTAAAGTTTCAGCTTAAAATACCCCACAGATCATTTATTGTAGCTTGTCAAATTTGCCCCTATTTGGATGTGCGCAAAAACACTCCGTTTTTGTGTGTATCTCTTTAAATGCAAATGAGCTGCTGCTCCCGGCCAACTTTCCAAAAGAGGGCGGAGCTTTAACAGCTCTCACTTCGGTTGCTCAACAACAACAAACCTGGAGAATCTCACGCAGCCAAAAAGATGATTGTCAGTAACGGTGTTCAGCCTTTCATTGTTCAAACCTGAGTCGGACACTGATTGAGAGACTCAGGAAGTTACAACTTTTAGAATCACACTGGATGTTTTTGAATTGTTAGAGGATAAATTTATGCAGTTGCTGTGGCATCTATTCAACTCATCGACTAGCAAGTGGCGTCATGTTAAGCTTTTGTGAAAATCCCGCGTTGAATTGAACCTCATTTGTGAAGCTGTCGGGTGTAAAATGACGGCATGGCAACAACACTCTTCCTCTTCTCTAAAGTAGCCCAACATGGCCTCACCCCTTTTTGTTCTCTGAGGCAGGGTTTATCTAAATTCTGGAGTTTATAATGTCATCAACCCAGGAAGAACTTTGTTGTAGTCCCTAAAAAGCAATTTCTGTAGAAGAAAACATCTCTTGTCGCATTGAACTTTGAGCAACATATCTTTGCAGATGTTGTTCATGCTGAAACAGCAACATTACACAATTACGCAATTTTTTTTGGCCTGTGTGTCACTTCATATTTAGAGCCCAGTGAAACAGGAAGACTTGACTTAACACTTAAGTGTTCCTGATCACTGAGGTGAAATCAAAAACACACCATGTGAATATACTTCAGTTAGATTTTTACTCATTAGAATATGTAGGGGTGCCAATAATTGTGGTAACATTTAATTTATTCCACATTTAATTTTTTTTTGTAAATGAATTTTATTTAAAAGTGAATATTTTGAATGAAAGATTAAGAGAAGAAATGGCAAAAACTAATTTTCACGGTGAGTTTTGCACACATTTACCAATGTTTGTGGAGCCCACTGTATAGTGTTGGTGTTGAAAAATATGGCCATGCCTACTAAAATGTAATGAATAGATCATGAATAGATAAATAGACCAAAAATGAAAATCTAGTAATCATTTACTCATCTTCATGTTGTTCCAAAACATATTACTTTTTAAAAAAATACATAAAAGTATACATTTTCCAAGTCTTCTGAATCCCTAAAATAAATTTTTGATAGTATTATTTTAGTTTTTATTTTATAGTAATGTTATTAATATTGTGAATAAACTTTAATTTTAATGTTAATTTTAGTTATTTTTGTCATTTCGTTATGTGCATTTGTCATTTTATTAGTTTTTTATTTTATTTTTTTTAAATATTTCTATTTAGGTTTAATTTATTTTTCAGTTTTAGTTATTTATTTCCAGTTATTGCCAAGGCAAGATTTCTCATTTTTGTTTAGTTTAATTTTTTAAGCTAATATTTATATTTATTAATTTATTTATTTGAGCTTTATTTCAAGTGAACAGAAATGTTTTTAACAGTTTTAGTTAACCCTCATACAAGCAAACACATTTTTAACAAATTTAAATTGTTGGTCAATGAAAATATTGCCATCTACCATAGCTCAACATGCAGCTGAGTAAATTACCATTTTTATTTTTGGGTACACTACACCTTTAATATTAATATGGTCTATGGTTGATTCAGATTTACTATTCACCATTTACAGTTAAAATATGTGAGCTGAACACAGTCAAAAAATGTTTTTGTAGGAGCACAAGTCAAAAATTTTAGAGTTAGAGGAGCATATTTCCAAAGCCAAGTTAAACTACTCCAACACCTTGCGCCACCTGGAGCAAATCAGCGAGGAGATTCATGCCCAGAGGGAGAAGGAGCAACCAAAGGATGGACCAATCAAAACATGCGGCGGACGGAGCCCTCCTGTAGGAGCAGAGACAATCAACAACACGGGTACAGAAGGTGGAGCCAGCGGAGGCTACCTGAGACCAAACAATTGGGTGGATGGGAAAGAAGGCGTGACTAATACCAGAGATTGGGTGGAGACGCACCAAAACTCCAGGTGGGAGGACATGGGAAGAGCTGAGGTGACGAGATCTGGTTCAGACTCTCTTTCCATCATCAGCTACCGGACCATCATATCCGATCTTGAGAAGTGCGACTCGGTCGAACACCTCGGTCATCTCAGCAGTGACGTCAGTCTCTCAGGGGAGGAGGGGGAGAGAGACAAGATGGAGGATAACTGTCAAAAAAAATTTGACATTTCAGAGGAGTTTCTCAAACAACACATGAGAAGTGTCAGTTTATGAGCGCATCCATGAGTAATGTTCATTTTGATTTTTTTTTTCCTTCCATGAGGAGCTTGTTTCTTGACTGACAGAGCTATAACTTTTAGTTATTATTTATTGTTGAGCATTTTTATTAGTACTTGAAAAGGAGAAAGACAAAAGAGAATAATAATAATTATTATTATTTTAAATACTTTTTTTACCCAACCCTTACATGAGAAGTTTGTCCTCCTGTTTGAGTATCTCAAATAAAGTGGTAAAAGACTGACAATATTTGCAAGGCTAGTAACCCTGCATAAAATACAATATATATTTTTTTCATCCTAATAAGCACCTGATATTTTTCTATGCAAAAACCGTGTCTTACACGCACGCTCGATTAAATGAGGCTTATCTGACCGCTACTGACCGCTGATTAACTTTACTTTGCTTACTGACATAATCACTCTTTGAAGATAAAATGCCATTAATCATTCTAATCCTAAAATGTGACTATGATTTAAGTTATTTAAAAATTTATTTTCTTTTTATTTTAATATTTGAGTCCAGTGCTGACTTTGAAATGGTGGTTTAATATTCAATATTATTCAAATCAAATCCTAAAGTTTTTAATGCATGCATGAGTTTTGCTTTATGTTCGTCTCGTTCGCATTAGTGCGCTCCGGTCTTTTCATCATATGAAACGTTGATTGCGACCGAAGTACAGGTTTTGTGCAGTTGGGGAAATGAAGTGATTTTTATTCTAAGTACTGGGTTTGTAAAACACTTGCTGCTGAACATTTGATGTTTTGCTGTTTAAGACAATCACTTTTATATATTTCAGAATTTTTCATTGAATGAATTTCAGGTGTTTTTCCTCATTATCTGAGAGCCTTTGTTCATTCAGTGTGCTTTATAAGTCTTGGTTGACTCGCAGTGTGAGCATTGGATGTCCTTTTGTTGATATTGCTGTCTTTAGTGTTCTGTGTGAAGATGTTCAGCGGTGACATTTGTGACGTCTGATGGAACAATAAATATTTATGAATTCATATTATTTTGAGGATTTTTTTGGGGATTGGGATTTTAATGTCTTTTAAAGGCAAGTCAGAAACTGAGATATTAAAATAATTTTTGCAGTGTGTGTGTATGTGTATATATATATATTTTAGAATGATTTCTGAAGGATCAAGGGACAGTGAAGACTGGAGAAACGATGCTGAAAATTCAGCTTTGATCACAGGGATAAATTACAGTTTAAAAATTCATTACAGTAGAAAAGTTGTTAATTTGTATTAATCAATATTTTGCAATATTACTGTTTTTACAGGTACTGTAATTTTATATATATATTATATAATATTATTAATATATGTATAATTTTTATATATATATATATATATATATATATATATATATATATATATATATATATTTAGATCTTTCTAATATAATAGTTTAATGCTCAAGAAACATTTATTATTAATGTTAAACAGTTGTGCTGCTTAATATTTTTGTGGGGATTGTGATACTTTTTTCAAGATTCTTTTAATAGAAAGTTCAATGCGCAGCACTTATTTGCATTTTGTTAAATAAATTAAAGAATTTATTAAATAGAAAACTTTTGTAACATTATACATATCTTCACTATCACTTTTAAGAAATTTAATGCCTTAAAGATTAAACGTCATAATTTCTCCTTTTTTATCTTACTATAAATGTTTGAATGGTATCATAATTTCCACAAAAATATTAAGCTGTTTAACATTGATAACAGTAAATGTTTCTTGAGCATCAAATCATCCCTTTAGAATGATTTCTGAAGGATCATGTGACACTGAAGACAGGAATAATGATCACAGGAATAAATTACATTTTAAAATGTTAAAATAGAGAAGTTATTTTAATTTGTAATAATTTTCTGCAATATTACTGTATTTTTTATTAAATAAATGCCATTTTCACCAATGATTTACAATTGAAAGAACTCCAGGCAAAACTACACGCACACACACGTACGATACGTGTTATCCAGGTGTAGTAAATTGGATTCAGGCTTTATCTGCCAGCAAATGTACAGTCGTGGCCAAAAGTTTTGAGAATTCCACAAATATTGGAAAAGGTGCTGCTTAAGTTTTTATAATAGCAATTTCCATATACTCCAGAATGTTATGAAGAGTGATCAGATGAATTGCATAGAGTTTCTTTGCCATGAAAATAAACTTAATCCCAAAAAAACCTTTCCACTGCATTTCATTTCTGTCATTAAAGGACCTGCTGAGATCATTTCAGTAATGCACAAGGCTGGAGATCATTATGTCAGGCTGATTGGGTTAGAATGGCAGACTTGACATGTTAAAAGGAGGGTGATGCTTGAAATCATTGTTCTTCCATTGTTATCCATGGTGACCTGCAAAGAAACACGTACAGCCATCATTGCGTTGCTTAAAAATGGCTTCACAGGCAAGGATATTGTGGCTACTAAGATTGGACCTAAATCAACAATTTATAGGATCATCAGCAACGTCAAGGAAAGAGGTTCAGTTCTTGTAAAGAAGGCTTCAGGGTGTCCAAGAAAGTCCAGCAAGTGCCAGGCTTGTCTCCTAAAGAGGATTCAGCTGCAGGAACGGAGTGCCACCAGTGCAGAGCTTGCTCAGGAATGGCAGCAGGCAGGTGTGAGCGCATCTGCACACACAGTGAGGTGAAGACTTTTGGAAGATGGCCTGGTGTCAAGAAGGGCAGCAAAGAAGCCACTTCTCTCCCAAAAAAACATCAGGGACAGATTGATCTTCTGTAGAAAGTATCGTGTCATATTCTCCGATGAAGCCCCTTTCCGATTGTTTGGGGCATCTGGAAAAAGGCTTGTCAGGAGAAGAAAAGGTGAGCGCTACCATCAGTCCTGTGTCATGCCAACAGTAAAGCATCCTGAGACCATTCATGTGTGGGGTTGCTTCTCATCCAAGGGAGTGGGCTCACTCACAATTCTGCCCAAAAACACAGCCATGAATAAAGAATGGTACCAAAACACCCTCCAACAGCAACTTCTTCCAACAATCCAACAACAGTTTGGTGAAGAACAATGCATTTTCCAGCACGATGGAGCACCGTGCCATAAGGCAAAAGTGATAACTAAGTGGCTCGGGGACCAGAACGTTGAAATTTTGGGTCCATGGCCTGGAAACTCCAGATCTTAATCCCATTGAGAACTTGTGGTCAATCCTCAAGAGGCGGGTGGACAAACAAAAACCCACTAATTCTGACAAACTCCAAGAAGGGATTATGAAAGAATGGGTTGCGATCAGTCAGGATTTGGCCCAGAAGTTGATTGAGAGCATGCCCAGTCGAATTGCAGAGGTCCTGAAAAAGAACGGCCAACACTGCAAATACTGACTCTTTGCATAAATGTCATGTAAATGTCGATAAAAGCCTTTGAAACGTATGAAGTGCTTGTAATTGGATTTCGGTTCATCACAGAAACAACTGAAACAAAGATCTAAAAGCAGTTTAGCAGCAAACTTTGTAAAAACTAATATTTATGGAATTCTCAAAATTTTTGGCCACGACTGTAATTCCTGATTTTAATAAACTGCCACCATCAGAACCGCAAGGGCAGAGAAGGTGAGCGTCTCTCCTCTGATGTGAAAGTGAAACTCCAGCAGATGACTGAAATAAGACACTTTGACTGTAATTTATTCTCTCTGAACTCATCCCTGTGCTCTTTCTCTGGCAACTTGTACCATCCTGTCAGTTTTTACACAGCATCTGCTTACCTTCCTGACTCTGAAGCTGTTTAGATGCTGAAAAAGAAAGAGACAAAAATATTTCACATGGTGCTGTTGCAAAAATCTTTTCCTTGCCCTGGTCTGTATGCAATCTGATAATGATTATTGCTTTTTTCCTTTTCCTGCCTTTTTAGAATTACACATTTTATAGCTTTTCATAATATGTTTTGTTAACTGACTAATCTTAAAGTCTTTCATAAAAAAGTAATGCATCTCAGTGCAGATTTTCTATTATGATACACTCTTATGTATTTATTAAAGGGATAGTTCACCCAAAAATGAACAGATCTCACCCCTCATTGACTACCATAGTACAATAAATACTAAGGTGAGGGGTGAGATCTGTTTGGTCACTGACATTCTTCCAAATACCTTCTTTTGTGTTCAGCAGAACAGAAATTTATACAGGTTTGGAACAACTTGAGGGTGAGTAGATGATGACCATTTTCATTTTTGGATGAACGATCTCTTTAAGTTGAACCAACAAGCAACTGTTTGCCATTTTGACTTTGTCGATTGTGTTGTGATGTCAAGATGAGTCCTCATATTAAAATAACCAGTTATCCTTGTCATGTTTCATCACTCTTAAAAATAAAGGCACCTACAGTTACAAAAAGGTTCTTCAAATATAAGAAAAAAAAAAGCTGTCCACCAAAACGATGATTCTTCTATGGCAAACTCCCTTTTGGAACATTTATTTTGAAGAGTATATTAAGGTCTGTGTGTGTGGAGCTGTAAGGTATTTGATATGTTTCTGTTGATGTTTTGTTCCAGGACATTTAGGACACATGAGATTATGGAGATGCTATTAAACTATTATTAAAACTAAATACATAAAGAGAACAATCCGCATAAAACGAATCATTGTCTTACAGGTAAATGTTACAATGACAGCAAACTTTACATTTTTAAAGGTTACTTGACATTTTAAACTCATTCATTCGACGTATACCTCATTTCTTTTAGGGAACACCGTCTTGAAAATAGACTCTTCGAAAGGATTCATCTCTTTTCAATTATTAAAGCGCAAAGTATAAATAGACGACTGAGCCCATAATGAATAGTTTGGCCTTAGAGGAACAGAAGACAATCTTGGAGGAAGGGAAAACTAATATAAAATTTATATCTTACTATGTGTTTGCACATACATATTCACTCTGCAAAGCACTTACTAAACAACAGGGTTAGAAGGCATTTTATTTATATAAATGTTTAGTGGAATGCAAACGTGACTTTATTAAGAATAAAGTTGTGCGCTCAACAGTACAATATAATGTTTTAATAAGTTCATAAACTAGTTATTAATTACAATATATATATATATAATATATATATATATATATATATATATATATATATATATTTATTTAGTTTTTGATCATTGTGAAACTATTGCAATTAATTAATTGACAATAAAACAAAAGAGACAAAATGGAAATTCAAAATAGGGTAAAAAAATTTTTATCCACAACAATAACATAAAAAACCAAGCCAGTAAGTAAAGAGAGGAAAAAGAACAGAAGACAGTATATCTACACACTGAGCGCAGAAGACGCTCGTGATGCAAGGATGAAGTGACGTAGGCTGCGTTCCCCCGTTACGTCACAAGTAAGTGAGATTGAGGAGGGAGTGGAAAAAAAGAAGGAAGGAAGGAAGGAAGGAGGAAGGATGAGCGCTATGTAGATAATGTTACTCTATGTAGCCTGTGATTTGCACCTGCGAGGATCTAATGAAAAGCAATACAGACCCTTCTCTAAAAGCCATACATCATTCCTCAGATGTGATGCTCAGATTTGCGCGATCAAAGCGTCCTCGCGCTCATTTGTGTGGAGATTATATTTAAACTCTCAGTGAACGGATATTGGGTTTATTTTCTTCGGGTCGGTCCTGCTGGAGCTGCACCGGGCCTTTGCTGTGAGTAAAACACTTTTGACTTTCGTTTGTGTTTTATTTGCTGAAGTAGCTCACGACTGTTTTACCAAGGGTGTTTGACAGATGTCTTTTGTTTAACGAAACCGCCTCGAAATATGCTTTGCACGGGACACAAAACTTCACAAACGGTGGAGACTAACTACAGCAGGCTGACGACATTCGCAGCCATGTTAATATGGAAACTTCAGGGGAGCATCACCCCCCCACAACATATTTTTAGACCAGAAAACGAGACATATTATACAACACGGCACGTTATAAGAATAATAAAGCGGTATTGGTTATCTTATTGGGCACCGGCTGAAAGTACTTGTCCGTGGTGCTGAAAATGTTCCGCCTGCACCACATTCAAGACACTGTCTCAGTCTTGTGGAGATGTATTTTTACTGTTTAATAGCTGAAATGTAAGATAAAGCTGACATATCTGTGCAATAGTGATTTAATGTCAAAAGAAGATTCATATCAGATAAATCAACTATATAAAAGAAGATTAAATGACTTGAGGATAAATGAGGTCAATCATTTATATACACATATTTTTTCGGTTTGGTTTTATAATTTTTAAAAAGAAGAAGTGGGGGGGGGGGGGGGGGGGGGGGTGAATGAAATTATATATTTAGCCTATCAAATATAAATTTACCAGGAACATCTCTCATTATCTGATGAAGATTTGACATGAGACACTCATAAATTGAACAAGACAAAATAATAACTCTAATGTTAATTAATTTATGAACCAGCAAATAAGAGTAAATGACTTAAGTATGAATAAAAAAAAAAAAAACACCAGCATTTCAGCATATTTTTAAAGTTTTTGTCCACAACTTCCATCCACATCAACTCCGTAGAAAACATCACATTCATGCAGCTGCCACACTTGGATAAAGTCTTCATGAAATTTTTACTGTTTAAAAGTACTATGTGAAATACGACCTGCAGGGACAATTAGGATAACGGAAAAAGCCGAAAATCTATTTGTTCAACAGTGCAATGCAAACAATCATTGTTAGTGCATCCTATTCGTCCTGTGCGTGTTTGGATTACTGTAATCTCCGAACTCTGGATTTTCAAGTGTCGTGCTCCACCGCTGTGCTGTACAGAATTAATGAGATGGAGTGCTGTAGAGACATGTTTAAAGTTTAACTGATCCCTCTGATCCTCACCTCCCTGAATCATCTCCCATCTCTCTCCCATGGAGTCCCTCTCCCCACATCTGTCACCTCCTCTTTCTATCTATCTATCTATCTATCTATCTATCTATCTATCTATCGAGTTACATTGATCTCTAGGTTGAAGTGTATTCAATACAGAAGTCAATATTGAAGAAAGCCCTCTGTCTGATGCTTTGTGCTCTTGAAATGTCTTTACAAAGAGCTGTGTGTGTGTGTGCTACACCCGTCTGCTCATGTTTGTGTTGCATGCTCTTGTTTGACCCACCCTGAATGAGCTTTTCCACTCTAAGGGTGGTTGAGGGAAAGCTCATAAAATCTTTACAGTGCAGGGACGGCAAACTGCCTCCATGTTCCACGAATCCTCCTCCACGACCGTGTGTGGTGTAATTAAATGAGACAGTAGGATATTATTATGTTTAGCACATCTCAATGCCAACGAGATCTTGTCATGCCACGAGCAGTTTAATTGGGTTGAATAGAACATGAATTGTGACCTGCTGAAATCAAGCATATTATTAGTCATCTCTCTTTCTCTCTCTCTCTCATTCTCGTTCAGATGCAGTAATGGAGCAGCTATTATTTCTTGTAATTTTCTACTTGCTTCCTACTCTCATCTCGTCCATACATAATTCAACGACCGGAGGTAATGTGTGTGTGTGTGGATGATGTCTGGTCCGTGCATGCTGAATTTAACACCACATGTGTAAAGTGGCCCTCCTCTGTTGCTTTGTGAGATTAGAGGGCGTTCAGTTTAGATTCTGTAAACTGAGTTTCATGGATTTCAAACAGCGATCTGCCCTCAGTCCTCATGGGATCATGTTCGGCCGGAACTATAGAAGGAAAAAATGGATTGCAATGTCAGGTCTCCTTTTCATTTCGAAAGCAATATATAGCCTACACAATCTTGGTGAATCAAAGCAATTCAGCGTCATATACAGTATGTCTCACAGGTTACATACCCCTTGCAAGATTTGTAAAATATATATATAAATATTCTTGCAAATCTTGCAAGGGGTATGTAACTTAGGGCTGTCAAGCGATTCAAAATTTTAATCTAATTAATTACATGATATGGTGATTCATTTTCTAATTAATGCGTATCATTTAATTAATTGCAGTAAAAAAAAATCACGTATTAAAAATTGACGATGAATATGATGCAGGACAACAACTGACTGCGTTGTGAAGCTTTATAGAATGCAGTCAGAAAAAAAACTAAAATTCAAAACCTAATATGGGGCAAAAATAGTCAAACTCAATGCATTTACTCAATCTCATGGGCCAAAAGTTCATGTATAAAAAATGTAATCGATTCGATCAAAAAAAAAAAAAAAATGTTGAATCGAATGAAATATTTCTTTCTGAAGCTACTTTTTGTAATGTTTATTTGAAGCTTTACACAATAATGACTTAAAATTGTCTGTTGTGGGTAATTTCTCAGCCCAAATTGATGTGCGATTAAATTGTAATTAATTAGATTAAAAATTGTAATTGCTTGACAACCCTAATATACAGTTTGTGTGTGTATATATATATATATTATATATATATATATTATATATATATATATATATATATATATATATATATATATATATAATATAAAATAGGGACACACTGGTTTGTAATGAAAAACTTTCTACTGTTTACTGCACTTTGTTATTCTTCTAGTTATTTACATACAGTGGTTAAAGTCAGCATGAAATGGGAGTTTATTGCTATTGTGATGTATATCTGAGAGAAACGGCTTCTCGAACAAGAAAAAATGTAGTCCGAGACTTGATTTTGTACATCAGGGATTGGATGGTTGTGGTTGCTATTGCTGTTATGTAAGTGACAGGTTGTCCTGCCTTACATTTATTTACATTTACATTTATTTATTTGGCAGACGCTTTTATCCAAAGCGACTTACAAGTGAGGGATACAACAAACGATTCATCACGAAGAGAGAAACAGACACAGGAAGTGCTCACAACACAAGTTTCAGACATTGCTCAGAATAGGGAAGGATTAGCGGAAAAGACAGGACAGTTTTTTTTTAGGATGGGGCCAATTGCTCATGAATAAGATGAGTTTTCAGCCTTCACACCGAAAAAAAAAAACCACAACATAAGAAGAAAAGAGATGTCGCTGCAAGAGGAAGGGAAAGTTATTTTGATTAAAAGAGTAAATTATGAGGGCAGATGAATTTAAAAATAAAAAATGTGCACAGATAAATAATTTTCTATAATTGCAATATAGCGAAATAAAAATACATAAATTGCATAATATAAATATTAATGCAAATAAAAAAATTCAAAAAACAAGTAACTTAATGTTGATTTCATAGTGACTTTAAATCTAAAGTTTAACATATTCACCAGAGAATCACTAGTTTGTATGACTCAAGTTTTCCTGAATGTTCCGGACAGACTGTCATTCTGTGCATGAGTGCTGGGGATTATCAGTAACACTTTCTGCAGGTCACAAACACAGTGACGCCGGTAGGTGGAGACAAGAATTTATGAATGAGTGAGTCAATGAATCATTGATTCAAACGATTCGTTCAACAATGCTGAATTATTCAAAAGGGCTAGTTCACTCAAAAATGAAAATTTGCTGTTAATTTACTCACCCCAAGGCTATCCTAGATGTACCTTCGGACTTTTTTTCTTCAGTTGAACAGTAGAGAAGATTTTTAACTGAATCCTTGTTGATTCATATCATGCAAGTCAACCGTTACGTCAAGAAAACACACACAAGCAAAACCAAATTGATATCCGTGGCTCCTAACGATGCATTTGTTTTATTAACCGAAACGATCGTTCTGTGCAAGAAACTGAACGTGATTTACATGATCAACATGATCTATTTTGAATCCACAGCCTGGGCAAAGGGTCCCGAGCGCGTTCATGAAAGTCTGAAGCGCGAACGAGCTTCCTGTCGCACAGTGACGTATGCGCGGGAGCTCAAAAGTTGGGTAACGGTTGTGAAAAGTCAATCTACCCGTAAATTTTTTTTAATATAAGTTGCGGAATACAAGAACCATTGTGATGAACAATACAATGCACGCATCTTTCCTGCTGTGAAGAAACACTGTCAGCTGCTCCATCAACTGTAAAAACAAGGTGTTTTTCACGGTAAGCACTAGAAGGGATACAGCTACGGCCACTGGGCATGCGCACATCAATATTGCGTCATTTAATATTTATTTATTTAATTTAATAACTGTTTTTACAGTATTGTAGGGGTAGGTTTAGGTTTGGGGTAGGTGTAGATTTTAATAAAACACAATTTTATAAGTAGCACATTTAATTTACTGTTATTTATCCTGAGGATTTTCCTGACTTCCGGCCGTAGATGTTTCCCTTCTAGACACAACATTGTCACCCGCGCATACGAAATTATGCCTTTCTGGTAATAATGTTGTCAATAATGTTCAGTTTCTTGCACAGACAGGTCGTTTCGCTTCATAAGACCTCAATGTATCGTCAGGGGCCTTGTATTAATATTGTTTTTCCTGTGTATTTTTCTCCCTCAAAGACTCTCAAAGTGAGGGCAGCCATTGACTTGCATTTATATTACAGTTTCAGCTAAAAGTCTTTGTTGTTCTACTGAAGAAAAAAAGTCACCTACATGTTGGATGGCCTGAAGATGAGTAAATTAGCTGCAAATTCACATTGTTGGATGAATTATCCATTTCAGGTATGCAACAAGCGACTGACTTTATGAGTGAGTCATTGAATTATTCATTCATTGATTTTGTTTGTTCCACACCAGTTCATTCAGGAACGAAACACTGATGTGTTTTTCAGAGAAGAGCAGCAATTTATTGTGGGTTTGTTAAGTTCATTAAGTTGTTAGCAATGTCACACAAGCAAGTGTGCTGTTGCTTTTGAATATTTGCTTGTAAGATTTGTTTAAATATTTGTTTCTCAGGGCTTTACTCAATAAAAAACAAAACACACTTTTTAGGATCTCACTTTTTTAAGTGCTAAGCTTCTTAAACATTCTCCAAGCGGTATGCGCACTGTATTTTGATATGAGACCGCACCATTAAAACCCTTATAAGCCATCAGTGTGTTGTAAGGGGACTCAAATTTAATATATCAGATGTAAATTTACCAGGAACATTGTTCATTCTCTCTATTCACTTCATCCTCCCCCATCTCTCTTACTCTCTTTCAGGATGTGCAATCATTCGTCCCCCCAGAGACGGAGGGATACGCTACAGAGGACTGACTCAGGAACAGGTAAAAGTCTACGGCAGCACATTAAACTGGCAGCCATAAACATCAACGTCAGTTCTGATGGGACTTTGACCCCTAGCAACATCTAATTCAGTCTACAAATGCCTTTTTTTCTCTCTCTCTGTAGATCCGCAGTGTGCAGATCTTGCCAGTAGACTATGAGATAGAATATATCTGTAGAGGAAGCAGAATTATTGTGGGGCCTAAGGTCCGAAAGTGCCTCCCCGATGGCACCTGGACCGACATAAACCAGCTCAGCAGATGCTGTAAGTGCCCTTGCTGTCCTTGCTATTGATTAATATCTATATTTATTACACTGCTCTCTGCAATACTGGATTCTGATTAGTCAATAACAGCATTTTGAGGTCAAAAGCATCTGTATAATAGAATAAACTCTATAATTGACCAATTTCGCTTGTATTACTCCCTTTCTTCTCACATAATAAAATTACGGCAAATCAATACATACATTTATTAATTTATTTAGGAAGTATTCATGTATGAGACTAACTGTTTTCTATTTTAATGTTTTAAAATGTAATTTATTAATGTGATGGAAAAGCTGAATTTTCACCAGCCATGATGAGAGTTTAAAAATCATTCTTATATGCTGATTTGATGCTCAAGATTTGAAATTAGTTGTTACTGCTTAATATTTTTGTGGAAACCATGCCTTTCAGAAGTTAATAATGGAAGTAGAAGTAAATACGGAAAAAAATAGAATTCACATTAAATTGATCAAAAGTGACAAAGTCACTTAAAATGTTACAAAAGAATTATTTTTCAAATAAATGCTTTTTTATATATATTCATACCAAGAATCTTGAAAAATGTATGATTTTCCACAAAAATGAAAGCTGTTTTCAATATTTATAATAGTAAGTAGCATTATTAAAAATTGAGCACCAAATTAGTATATTAGAATAATTTCTATGATATATATATTATTCAATTAAAAAAAAACAACAACTATAAAACAAGTAATATTTTATTTAAATGTAATTGTTTTTTGTTGTGATAGTGGTATAACACTTTAAAGATGTGTAATTTCAAGTTAATATAAATGTGCTAAAAGAATGTCAGTATGTGTTTAAAGTATTGCTAAAATTTTCAGTATTGGTTTGCCCGCGTTCCTGGATGTCTTTGGAGAACGGGAGGGCGACCCTGCAGCCTTCAGGACAACCAGTAGAGGGCACAGTTCTTCATTACAGCTGTCATGCTGGCTTTCTATTGGAGGGTTTCAATATCTCTCACTGTACAAAACTGGGCAAATGGGACTCACCTAAACCACTCTGTGTCTGTGAGTATATAATTTGAGTTAACTGTCAATCACACAAATACACATGAATGTGTTTTATTAATATGAATTTAATATGAGTTTAACTCTGTGTGGCTCTTGTTTTTTCCCCTGTATTTGTGCATCATCAGATGACAGTAACTATACAGGTAAGACATAAATCATCTCAAAGAGTTATTTCTCATGTGAGAGTTCACTTTTCCAAGGAAAATATTTTACAGCCCATAATAATATATTTATCACTTAAAAGTCCACTTTACGTTGTTTAAAATTTGTAAAAATAACAGAATGGGAAATGAGAATTTTAAAATGTTAATATGCTATATTTAAAATAAATTCAGACTATAATTGAGTGAAAATCTAACTTTAATGCTTTATTCACCCACAAGAGGGCTGTATTTTACCATCAGTCATGTGAAATTCACTTTCTCAATGCTTCAAATAATCTCTTGTTTTAGTGCTATGTATGCGTAGCAATAAAATAATTAAAATATTATTTAAAAAACATGCAATGCTTTATAAATTCATCTTTTTACCATCCAGAACATTTTTGTTCCTGATTATTGCTACAATAATTTTTCAGGCAAGAACTGTTGTTTTTATGTGGATGTGTTCCATGATCCTATTTATTTATAATTTGATCAATATCAAGATGTTCAGATAAAATTCATATGAATATGTGAAAGTGATGCTGTAGCGTGTCACCATTTCTTTTCTTTTTTCCCCTTTTTTTTTACCATTTTTAAATGCTTCTGTTCCTAAATTAGTTCTTTTGAATTGGCTATACAGTATAACAGACATTTTTAACGCTCTGGAGCTCTTTGGCCACTTTTTGTTTAAAAAATTTGTTTTTTTTGCTATTTGCTATGTGAACACACTTGATACGAAAAGGTTAAAGGATTCTAGAAAAATAGTCACACTCAAAAATTACTGCCATAGAAATGAATGGGGGTGGGGAGGAATTTTTTTGGGATACAGTCTATTCATCCACGATGCAGGAAAAAAAGCACACAGCAATGAAGGGGTAAATTGAAGAAAAATAGAAAATCAGATTGTATGGATTAATTAAATTATAATTGATAAATTAAATAAATTGTAATAAGAAAATTAAATTAATTAAAAAAGAATAAAAAAATGGATAAACACACAATGAATAGGGCAAAGACTCTCCTACTTTCTGTTTATCATACTTCAACATAGGCCAAAACGTGCTATAAAGTGCAAAACTCTCCATCATTGCCACACGTGTGTTCATTAACCTGTGCACAATAAAAATTGTGGAAATAAATGGAGAATAATTATTGGATAAATATTACTTGGTACCATAAAGTTCCATCAAAATACAAAATATTTAATAACAATTATATTACAGTGATTTTACTGAAAAAAAAGTTACATTTGAGGTGTTTGTCCATTTTTTATGAATGTGACCCCTCAATGAGGGTTACATTCCTCATGGAGGGCCATTCTTGTAGTAGATGGCATTTGATTGGTCAAAAATCTGTGTAGTGCAGGATGAGTCATCAATATTTGTTCTCTTTTTCCCAGAAGAGAGAAAGTGTACATTTTAGATGTAGTATATATCTAAACTTGTTCATATTTAGTACACTAACATTTACAGTCGATGACTTCAAAGATAACACGCATGATCTAAAAGATACAAAACTCATTTTGAAAGTGAAAGTCATGACGTATTGTCAAGCATGGTGACCCATACTCGAAATTGGTGCTCTGCATTTAACCCATCCCAAGTGCACACACACACAGCAGTGTGTAGTGAACAAGTGGGCAGCTATTGGATCAGTGCCCGGGGAGCAATTAGGGGTTAGGTGCCTTGCTCACCTTAGTCATGGTATCAAAGGTGGAGAGAGTGCTGTTTATTCACAATCCCCACCTTCAATTCCTGCCGGCATGGGAATCGAACCGGCAACCTTCATGTTACAAGCCCAACTCCCTGACCATTAGGCCACGACTACTCATTAGGTTTCGATCCATCGACCTCTAGGTTATGGGCCCAGCACGCTTCCGCTGAGCCACTCTGCTTAATCCTACCCCGGATGGGACTTGAACCCACAATCCCTGCCTTAGGAGGCCAGTGCCTTATCCATAACATAGGGTCTTTAAAAACACTAATATATATATATATATATATATATATATATATATATATATATATATATATAATGACAAACACTCTATTTATACGACATCATATAAGTTTCATGCATATAAAGAATAAGCAAAATGTTGTTTAAAGTTTAGTTTTAGATGCAATGTAGTGGTAGGACTTCGTGTCAACTCCCAGACTATAGAATCTCATTCTAATTCTTCAGGCTGCCAGAGTCTCTCAGCATTAATACAAGCGCTCTTGCAAGCACGACTGTAGCACCCTCTCATTCATCCATCCCTCCCTTTAATTGCCTTCCATTCCTCTCAATCCCTCTGTCCTTTCTTTCATTTCCCTTCGTTTCTTTCAGCTCTGCTGATTTAGACTATCAAGCCACGCAAATTCTGTCTCTCGCTCTCGTCTCCCTCTGTTAACTCACAGCGAGAGATCACTGCCTACTTGGTGCACTCTCAGCAGGCTGAAGATTAACTCTCGGCCAGAGTGTGTAGATATGTGTGTGTTTCTGCCCTGTGTTTATATTATGTATATAGATTATATGTGTGTATCTCAGCACATTGTGTGTTTATGTGTGTATGGGGTGGTGTTTACATTGCTCTTACTGTGCTTGTTAAAGGATAATTCAGCATAAAGGTGACCTTTCGTTTGTCAACCCTCGATAAACCCCTCTATAAAATGCAGTTGCTTTATGAACAAGAACATAAAACATCATTCTGTTTTGTGAACATATTTAGTTATCACATAAAGGGTAATTAATATCCTCACAGGAGGCTTCTCTGGCCTTTCTTTTATTAAATAACAACTAAAGATCAGGGATGAATAATTAATGACTGGCATATGGAGAGAGCGGATTCAAAGGGAGCTCCAAATGTCACTGAAGTGTCTCAGGTCCTGAAGTTCACGGTGGCTCAAGTCATCAATTTCAGCGCTACTCTGTTGTTTTAGAGTATTTGAAGTGAATAAAGAATGCAGAGGGCTGTGGGGGCAGCAAAAGTGACACATGCTTTATAAGGTGTCATTATGGCCAAGTATGCAAGCGCACTATAGATGAGATGACATCGGATGGATAAATGGATGGACGGACAGACAGAAAGATGGATAGGTAGATCCAGGCTGATTTAACTGATAGAAATAATTGTATTTGATCACATATGCATGTAAAATTAAAAAGAAATCCCATCTAGAATCACTTAATTGTAACCAGTGTTGGGGAAAGTTACTTTTAAAAGTAATGCATTATTGCTTAAGTACCAAAAAAGTAACTAGTTGAGTTACTTTTTATGGAAAGCAATGTTACGTTACACCTGTGTTACTTTTACTCATCTTTGCTGGGCTTTTTTTTCCCCTTCTTTGGGGGTGCAAATGTACAGGCCCTTTCACACCAAAATTGAAACAAATAACCCTTAGAAAGGAAATGAAGGAAATGCAAATTCATGTCTGTACAGTAGCAGCTCAAACAAACCAACATCTCAGCTGTACTGCAATTCTGGATCACAGAAGGAAGTTCAACACTCTTAAGCAATGAAATCAAAGAAAAGAAACATTTGTCATGTTTATGTAAAGTCATTTTTGCTTTTTAATAATGTTGCATTGGATCATCAAAGGCCAGCAGCAAAAACTGCTTAAACTGAGATTAAATACATAAAGTATATTGCTGGTTTGCGAAATTTTCATTGTTTTTATTAATACTAACGAATACCGAATCTATTTTTGTGCAAGTAAGATGAGTAAATGCCCACATTTAGTCTAGAACTATAGAATAACCATCATGTTCACACAGCTGTCAATCAATAAATGGAAAAACCAAGTAACTTCTGTTTTTATTTTTTTTGTAAATATAAAAGTAATGCTACTCGGGGAAAGGAATCTGATTACACAGCCTAACTCGCGTTACTTGAAATGCACTACACCCAACACTGGTTTAGATGGATAGAAAGAAAGAAAAAGATACAGAGGTAGAGGGATGGACGGATGAACGGATAGATTGCATGACTTTTGATAATCATACTGATTCAGTGAAAGTGATTCTGATTCAGAAGAGAGCGTTAACTTTAACCCCGCCCGCCGTCCTGCTGTACAACAGGACTGTTGGTGTGTCAGAGCTTCAGTCAGTTCTCTGCTGTCTGCTCTGAGGACGGATCTCTGTGGTCAATTTTTCCCCCGCTCCTGCCGACGGATTAAAGGATTATGCCGCAGCACAATTGTTATTTTCCTATATTCTGATCAGATGCCCGGATAATATGCTCGACAGCTTAAAACTTAATCACGTTTCGTGAGCGGCGCGGTAAATACAGCAACGCCAGAGGATTTGCGGAGCGCGTTGTGACCGACAATGTCGCTCAACACCACCTGTTTTTCTCTCCTGTCGTGAACCACGAGCTTAGCTGTACTACAAACACACCGTCTGTGACTGAGAAAGGGGAAGAGACAATAACTGCCCGATGGCGCATTTGTTTTTACCCGACAAAGAAAGCGTGATATCTGTAGTTTATGCTTTTACATGTTTGGACGTTTGCTTTATGAAGCGCTTTCTGTGACAGGACATCGGTGATTTGGTGTCGGAGTCTAAACTACCGAGAAGATTCTTAAAGACTGCACGATCCAGATTCTAAAGAATTCAAAGATTCTGGAAATTATATTCCTAAAGGTTCGGAAGACTCTCAAGTCTGGAGATTCTAAAGGTTTTCTGAAGATTGCGAAGAGTCTAAAGATTCTGAAAGAGTCTAAACCTTCGCAAGACTTGATAAGCTCCAAGAACGCGCTCAAGAGGAGTTCAATAACTGTACATTAAGACGAAAAGATCTCAGTGCTACATGAAACTATAACTGCTGTGAACGTATCAGTCCCAAAAAGTGTCCTGCAATTTCATATTTTAACACGGACTGACACATGCGCGCCTAAATATTACTTTACGCTTAAAGTGTTCAGTGCGCTTTTGCGCGTTCCATACACCGTTCTGTTACTTTAACTGCTCACATCGCACGTGCTGACACTACAGCTTCGGACACAAACGCACAATTTAAGTTCGGGACGTGTAAATACCGAATTGGATATTGATGGCATCCAAAGAGAGGATCAGGACCTTGGAGAGAGTTTGGAGAAGCTTGACTCTCGTTTACGCTCTTCTTGTCTTTCTCTCTGGGCCGTGTGTGGTCGCAGGCAAGAAGAAACTGTACATTGGAGCTCTGTTTCCCATGAGTGGAGGATGGCCCGGTGGTCAGGCTTGTCTCCCCGCAGCTCAAATGGCTTTAGATCTCGTGAACAACCGGAGCGACATTCTGCCGGACTACGAGCTGGAGCTCATTCATTACGACAGCATGGTAAGAGCTGGTCAACATTTTACAATTCCCATATTACAAATATGTTTTCTTGATATTTATATATAGCTTACATAGTTTTGCTCCGCATTTAGTCATATAATTACATTTAAAATGGCAGTTTTTGTAACATTATACACAAAAGTTTGAGGTGAGTGAGATTTTTTTTTCCCCCATACATTATTTTTGGGAAGTTAAATTAAATACTTTTATTATTCAAGGATGGATCAAAAGTGACAGTAATGATATTTATAATGTCACAAAATATTCTATTTCAAATAAATGCTGTTCTTTTGAACTTTCTATTCAAAAAATGTATCCCAACTGGTTTCAATACTGACAATAATAATAATAAATATTTCTTGATCATCAAATCAGCATATTCAAGTGATTTCTGAAGGATCAGGTGACACTAATGATGCTAAAAATGCAGCTTTGCCAACATAGGAATAAATTACATTTTAAAATATATTTTACAATAGTAAACTAAATAAATTGTAATAATATTTCATGATTTTGCTTTTTTGTATTTTTAATCAGATAAATGCAGCCGTGGTGAGCATAAGAGACATCTTTTAAAAATATGAAAAATGTTACCAATCCCAAACTTTTGAACGGCAGTATATATAGAGTATATAGTATAGTTGTATAGTAGTATATAGTATATATAGAGCTCCATCATATATATATATATGTGTGTGTGTGTGTGTGTGTATACGTATTTATATGAGTGTGTTTATAAAAAAATATATATATTTAAAAAATATGTGTATTCATATATATAACATATATGTATGTATGTACGCAGGTGTGGGCGTTTAATGTAATTGATTTACCACCGTTTTCTTTGTGGATTTCCCTTGGAAATCATTTTGTCACATTTTATACATTATATTAACAGCATACAAGTAATTTGAATACTTGCTGAAATATTCTGATATAATTTGTCATAATTAGATAAAGTCCTTATTCTAGATACGTTCAATATTCTAATCCCAATGTCATTTTAAATAGTTTAATTGCATTTTATCAGAAGTGGTGTGTTTCATCCATGTATAATGCATAAATATTTTTCAAGGGCTTTTGCTAAGTGCTTCAGTAAGAATAAATGTCGTTGCTCTCTTTACCTTCTGCTAATTTATTAAAATATTTCATGTTCAAGGACTGAAACATAGATAAGTACCAGATGTTAATTGAAGATGGCATGAAATTATCAGTGTTTAGCAGGTGCTTCATTAATGTTGTGGCACTGATTGTATCTTGAGATTCAGGAGTTGGTGTCAAGTTGACATTGCAGTTGTTGGTACATTAATATTTCACAACTCACTGCACTTGGCTGTTATCAACAGCCTGTAAGGCTTCAGCTGCATAAAGTAATTTGGCTTCCTAAAAATACTCCCAAATTCATGCACCATGCGTATGTATGCCTTAAGCATTGCAGAGTTTTTGAAAGATCACCCCCAAAAGTGTATTCCATAGTGTATTTTGTTTATTTATATTTAAATAGAATTTCTTTGTGCAATATGCATCAAGAAAATTTCTTGTTGGTTTCAGTTCTGATAGCACTCATAGATGACCGCTCTTTTAAATATGTCATAAGAACTGGTTTGATATCTAAAGTGCCCGATTGTAAATTTGTGGAAGAGTGTGCAAATGTGATGTCTCTCTTATCACTGCCAGTGAATACATTGCACTTTCAGAAGTTCAGTTTAGTTTCCCAGAGTGGTGTGACGGTTCAGAGCACCTCATATAAGTGAGGAAACGGTTAAAGAGTGCTCTAACTGGACAGAGGTGTGTTGTATCATGGTTGTGATTGGTGAACCACACTCTGCATTGCAATTGCACTCAATATAGAGGAAGAATCAGGGAGAGGAGGGTTGGCATGGCAACAGCCACCAGTGAAACCACAGTTCAAACAAACTTGCATCCCTGTAGATCTTGTAAGGATAAGGAGGTTCTTCTGCAGACTCTTGTGTATCTGCAGTACCTGTCTGACCGCTCATGATTGAAAGGTTCTTACTAATGACTCATAACAATCTGCAAGGTGTCAAGATGATCATCATCTTCCCAGTTTGTTCATTAAAGCTCTACCGGCTTAAGAATCTGCTTCCACCTGTGATTCTTGAGTTGAATTTGATCCACATGGAAAAGCATTAAAAATCCATTAATGATTGGAATGCAGTGGGTGTATTAAGGATTTTTTTTTTTTTTGGATCCCAAAATGTGTTGTGAAAAAAAAAAAACATTAAACCTTTTTCAACTAAAAACTGAAAACGTTTTATCTGTTTTGATCCTTCAATTACAGCATTTTTTGGGGGGCCTGAAAACGCAAACTTATCATATCATATGATATCTGTTTAAACTGCAAAAACGCAAATTAAATTTGTGTAAACTGTCATGCGTGGTCTGTGTTCAGTCTAATAGGCGCCTAGTAGCATAATACAGCTTCTTTAGTCGTTTCGCGGATCAGTTTGAACAGGGATCGATAACGTTGTCATCTCTTTGCAAAAAATGTGAAGGAAAAACTGTTCTGTTTTTAGTACATTGCATTGTTGAAACATAAAGGTGCAGTAAGTGATATCTGAGAAACGCTGTTGAAAGTCGATCCGATTGAACGGCAAAACACACTTGTAGCCAATCAGCGTGTCTGCTTGTGATGGGGGAGGAGAGAGAGTGAGCAAGAGGGAGATTTGAAGAAAGATTGCAGAAAGAGAGATGGCTAAGAGCCAATATAAAATAAAATAAAATGTCAGAGGAATATCAATTGAAACAGAAGGGTTATGATCAGGCAAGAGCTTTAGGACCCGCGTTATTATTAGAAAAACTTTCCAGCGCTGGAGAGAGTGCTTGAAAATGGACGTCGAGATGGCATTTTTTGTGCTCTACAGGGAGTGCAGAATTATTAGGCAAGTTGTATTTTTGAGGATTAATTTTATTATTGAACAACAACCATGTTCTCAATGAACACAAAAAACTCATTAATATCAAAGCTGAATATTTTTGGAAGTTTTAGTTTTTAGTTTTTAGTTTTAGCTATTTTAGGGGGATATCTGTGTGTGCAGGTGACTATTACTGTGCATAATTATTAGGCACCTTAACAAAAAACAAATTTATACCCATTTCAATTTTTTATTTTTACCAGTGAAACCAATATAACATCTCAACATTCACAAATATACATTTCTGACATTCAAAAACCAAACAAAAACAAATCAGTGACTAATATAGCCACCTTTCTTTGCAAAGACACTCAAAAGCCTGCCATCCATGGATTCTGTCAGTGTTTTGATCTGTTCACCATCAACATTGCGTGCAGCAGCAACCACAGCCTCCCAGACACTGTTCAGAGAGGTGTACTGTTTTCCCTCCTTGTAAATCGCACATTTGATGATGGACCACAGGTTCTCAATGGGGTTCAGATCAGGTGAACAAGGAGGCCATATCATTAGATTTTCTTCTTTTATACCCTTTCTTGCCAGCCACGCTGTGGAGTACTTGGACGCGTGTGATGGAGCATTGTCCTGCATGAAAATCATGTTTTTCTTGAAGAATGTAGACTTCTTCCTGTACCACTGCTTGAAGAAGGTGTCTTCCAGAAACTGGCAGTAGGACTGAGAGTTGAGCTTGACTCCATCCTCGACCCGAAAAGGCCCCACAAGCTCATCTTTGATGATACCAGCCCAAACCTGTACTCCACCTCCACCTTGCTGGCGTCTGAGTCGGACTGGAGCTCTCTGCCCTTTACCAATCCAGCCACGGGCCCATCCATCTGGCCCATCAAGACTCACTCTCATTTCATAAGTCTTGAGATATTTCTTGGCCCAGTCTTGACGTTTCAGCTTGTGTGTCTTGTTCAGTGGTGGTCGACTTTCTGCCTTTCTTACCTTGGCCATGTCTCTGAGTATTGCACACCTTGTGCTTTTGGGCACTCCAGTGATGTTGCAGCTCTGAAATATGGCCAAACTGGTGGCAAGTGGCATCTTGGCAGCTGCACGCTTGACTTTTCTCAGTTCACGGGCAGTTATTTTGCGCCATGGTTTTTCCACACGCTTCTTGCGACCCTGTTGACTATTTTGAATGAAACGCTTGATTGTTCGATGATCACGCTTCAGAAGCTTGGCTATTTTAAGACTTCTGCATCCCTCTGCAATATATCTCACTATTTTTGACTTTTCTGAGCCTGTCAAGTCCTTCTTTTGACCCATTTTGCCAAAGGAAAGGAAGTTGCCTAATAATTATGCACATCTGATATAGGGCGTTGATGTCATTAGACCACACCCCTTCTCATTACAGAGATGCACATCACCTAATATGCTTAATTGGTAGTAGGCTTTCCAGCCTATACAGCTTGGAGTAAGACAACATGCATAACGAGGATGATGTGGTCAAAATACTCATTTGCCTAATAATTCTGCACTCCCTGTATACCCGAGTAACATTCAACTTCAGTTTTTAGTTGAAAAAGGTTTAATATATATATTTTTTCATAACACATTTTGGGATCCAAAAAAAAAAAAAATCCTTAATACACCCACTGCATTCCAATCATTCATGGATTTTTAATGCTTTTCCATGTGGATCAAATTCAACTCAAGAATCACAGGTGGAAGCAGATTCTTAAGCCAGTAGAGCTTTAATGTGTTTTAACATGAACCATCATTCGTTTTGGATTGTCGTTGGTCTTATTAATCTATTACTTGTTACAGAGCTAATAGATTTGGCTTGATGGCTATATTCATTTTCAGAACTTTGTATTTACATTGAAATTAAATCCTGCTCTAACTAGAGCGCTGTTTGAAGAAACTGTTTGCTTTTTTATTTTCTATTTAATTTCTTATACCGTTATAATGGCTATTGTTGTTCATTTAAATATTATTATTATTAAATAAATATTATATATAAATAACATGCCATAGTTTTGGTATTGAGTACGTTAGCGATTTCGACTTCAGTGAAAGTTACATTAATGCGCCACGAGATGGTGGGAAAGTGAGTGAGTGAGTGAGTCAGTCGCAAAGACTTTTATATTGAAATGGACTGAAACAAGGAAGTTGTCTTTACTTTAAACAACTGCGTGATTTTTTTTTTTTTTTTCCCCAAACGGTTCAGCGGAAATTCCCGCCCTGCAACCAATTTTATTGGCTGAGGCTACCAGTGAAGGGTATGTTCAGGGATTGGGTGAAGCCAATCGTTACTGTGATTGACATGATGTTTAGAATTGGCTCCAGGGCGGGATTTCCGCTGAACTGGTTTGGGAAAAAAATCACGCGGTCGAATCACAGCCGTGCTGATATACAGCCATATTGCACGGCTACGAGTGTGATATTGCTCATTTAAGGGCCATTGCAAACAGATCATTTGTAAACAAAACATGGAACCCTTGAAATAATTAAACTATTTTATATATAAAAAAAACTGTCACAGGACTTTTTATTAATTTATTTTTAATATTTAAATAACATGTAATGATTGTATTAAACGTGTTTAAAAACCCCTGGTAAAAACTCACTGGAATACCAGAAAAACAATAGAAAGTTTTTTTTTTTTTCATTTCTTATACTTAAAATTAGCGGTCATATACTGAATGATTCTCAAATGAGAAAAAGCACAATCAATTTATCATACAGGAGCCAGCAATATTAGCAGTACTGCAGTAATCCTGATTTAATGCACCTTAATTCATGGTTTAATGAAAATTATTAATTTTACAATTCCTGATATTATTAACAGCTTTCTAGAAATGTCACCATATGGCCCATGATCCAAGTCTCTTTTTTAATTTAGCATTAAAAATTTGAGGCATATTGCAGGTGAAAAAGTAGAAAAATGCAATATTCGGAGAGGCCGAGTGCGACGACGTATAAATGTCATGTGTTAGTATGCCGTGGAGATGGAAGAGCAGGTGTGAAGTGCTGAGACTCGTTGACATTTAAGCCGGCAGATATTTTGAGAATTTCCTCTTGATTGGTGAGCACTTCATACCTGGATGAGATTCTAATCAAAATTGCTTTTGGGTGTCAGAAATGTAATTACAAAGGGAGAAAATCAAATTTGATGTGGGTTTTGCATTTAATTATTGTTCAAAGAATCTCAGGCATGTTTAGGGCATTCGTTTAATCTCTCTCAAATAGCCAATTATCACGCAGAGCAATGTTTGCATAGAAACATGAAAGTCACCTCAAAATTCCAATTTCATTTGACATTTGATAAATATTTATTTCATAAATGAGTGTTATAATAACCCCTGCAATGCTCTGGCTGCAGAACACAGATAATTTTTTTTAAAATCCATTTTTTCCCTTCCCTTTTTAAAATGCCACTTTTAGGAAATTATCCTTAGGAGATTTGTTTTATAATTAATTGAGACCAACTAGATTTGAACTTTTTATGAAGAAAATGTACATAGTTTTTTTTTCACCCTTCTTGCTGACACGATGCTACGGTGTTCTGGGTGTTGTGATTGGTTGCTTATTGGGACAAGTCAAACAAAACCATGGCCAAGTTTGTAAGATATTTTAGGTGAGGGCCTTTTCTTCAATGCAAGTTTATGTTACATTTTATCATCTGCCAGGCAAAAATTGTAAGTCTGATCACTTAGACGAGTAATATCAAACCTCTTCCTAATATTTTGAGGTATCATTTACTTAATATCCATAATACAAACAGCATGAAATTACACAACAAATGTATAATCTTTAGGGGTTTGTCTAAAAGTATGAGCAATATTTATACTTGCAGCACACACCACTAATAATTACTATTGTCACTATAATTAGAATTATACAAAATTGCACATTTTATAATAAAAAAAAAACTGGTATGATAGTGGTCAAAAATGGAAATCACAAAGAAAGAGCTGTTCACATGCGCAGGTGCTACAAGTTGTGGTCCATCGTGTGTGTGTGTGAGAGAGATATTTCAGATATTTACTGGGACCCCCTTGCACAGATACACTCACCCTCTCCAGACAGTTGCCATGGTTATATCAAAGCTCAGCCTGCAAACTTTGATCAATTATTAACCGTGATAGAGCGAGACCGAGGTAGAGAGAGAGAGAGAGAGAGAGACCGATGCCCTGATGAGACACTTGTGCTTTCCCTGTTTTAATTGGCATCTGTTGTATCCAGATTGTAACGAAGGATTTCCATATCCAAAAGCATGCTTTATTCATTCTCATCAGGGTTCAGGGATGCAGAATCACAGTTTAGAAATAACAAATCAACACTTGCAAGTTAATATAGGGCAGAACAGCAGATAAAGACTCATTCATAGTCTTGAGTCATGGAAGGACATGTTTTGCTTCGTTGGAATGAGGCATTTACTATTTGAATCTGTATAGTAAACAAAGTCGAAGCGACAGATCTGGCTTTATTTATGTCTTTATTTTTATACACGCGGTACTTACATTCACCAAATATCCTTTATGACTCAATCAAAAGACTTGTAAGGTTTATTTAATTATTCAGATACATAATGGAAATGAAATGAATGTTGGCTTGACAAAGCCTTGTTTGAAGGTTTTGTAAAAAAAAAAAAAAAAAATTGGATGGATAGATTGATAGATATGTCAGATGGATGGATGAATGGATGGAACATACAGCCATTACTGTCTAAATAACTGGCAACAAAAGTGAGTACACCCTAATTGAACGTGTCAACTGTGTCCAAAGTCTCAATATGTTGTTTGAGCACCATTGTTATCCAGCACTGCCTTAATCCTCCGGGGCATGGAATTCACCAGAGCTGCACAGGTTGTTCCTGGGATCCTCTTCCGCTCCTCCATAATGGCATCACAGAGCTGCTGGATGTTAGACACATGGCTCTTCTCCACCCTCTGCTTGAGGATGCCCCACTTGTGCTCAATAGGGTTCAGGTTTGGAGACATACTTGGCCACTCCATCACCTTCAGCTTCCTCAGCAAGGCAGTTGTCATCTTGACGGTGTGTTTGGGTCTTTTTCATGTTGGAAAACTGCAATTCGGCCCAGTTTCTGAAGAGAGGGCATCATCTTCTGCTTCAGAATGTCACAGTGCATGTTGGAATCCACGTTTCCCTCAACGCTGGTCCCCAGTACCAGCAGCACTCATGCAGCCCCAGACCATGAGGCTACCACCACCATGCTTGACTGTTGGCAAGACACAATTTTCTTGGTAATCCTAACCAGGGCATCGCGACACATGCTGGACACCATCTGAGCCGAACAAGTTTATCGTTATCTCATCAGACTACAGGACATGGTTCCAGTAAATCATGCTCTTGGACAGGTTGTTTACAGCAAGCTGTTTGGGTTTCTTGTGAGTCAGCTTCAGAAGAGGCTTGCAAACCGACTTGTTGCAGTGTGCGGTGTATGGTCTGAACACTGACAAGCTGACCTTCTGCAACCTCCTAAAGCAATGCTGGCAGCACTCATGCGTCTGTTTTTTTTTTTAAGCTAGCTTCTGCACCTTACGCACAGCATGAGGATACAACTCCTTTGATCGACCTTTGGAAGGCTTGTTCCGAGTGGAACCTGTCTTGGCAAACCTCTGTATGACCCTGGCCCCTGTACTGTAACTCTGTTTCAGGGTGTTACTGATCTTCTTATAGCCTAGGCCATCTTTGTGGAGAGCAACAATTCTAATTCTCAAATCCTCAGAGAGTTCTTTGTCATGAGGTGCCATGTTGAACACCCATTGGTCAGTATGAGAGAATTGTACTCAAAGCACCAAATTTGAACTGCTTTAATACAGGATACACAAATTTGTATGGTCCTGTCAAGCAGACCAAAACATGGTGAACAGGACATGTGGCTTAAACAACGTACAGTTACGTGCTGTCATCACTTATGGTGTACTCACTTTTGTTCTCAGCTATTTTGACAATAATGGCTGTATGTTAAGTTATTTTCAGAGGACAACAAATTTATACTTCTATACAAGCAGCACATTGACTGCTCTAAAATATATCCAAGTTTCGTTTCTATGGTGTCCCTTTAGAAGATATACATATATAAATATTACATATATATATTTAAAAACTGTACTTGCAGCTATTTTATTATATATATATATATATATATATATATATATATATATATATATATATAATTGTATATGTATATACTACTAGTGCACAGTACAATTAAGCACATTTCATTTTCACAAGGGTGGATAGAGATTAGATATTTGAACTTCCTGTGAAGCGTGGCCAAATCAATTCAATTTCCAAATTGTCAACTGAGAGTCAGTCCTTCAATCTGAATTTTGCCCAACCCTGCACCATTATATAAGACCCAACAAAAACAAAACAGTCAAAATTGTCTAACAGCAGGGAGAAAAAGTTTCTTGCTCTTTTTAGCTGACACTCAGTATTCTGGTCCAGAGACCTGCATAACCTTCAGCCCAAGGGACTTTAAAAACACAGATGCCTCCCTCACGTCAAGCGGCTTTTGATGGCTGCTTCTCCGAGCCCGTGGGCTGAATAAAAATTCTTCAGCTCCCTGGAGATGCCAAGTGATACTGGAGCAGAGAAACCACATGTGGCTCTTCCAGAAATGTACTAGATTGATCCAATGAGTGATGTCTGAAAAAAAAAATTATTATTAGAAATTGCTAGTAACTACTCAATTCCCTGACAGCTTTCTCGTCAAGGAGAAAGACTAGGCTGTTGCACTGTGGCTGACTCCAATAACCACAGAACCATTTTCATTACTGCCAGTAGGCTACTTGGCACCACAAGTGTATCTTTATCAATATCTGTTTACAATGTTTTATTAATATTTCTTCATATACAATATCATTGAATTACTATAACAATAATTATTCCCTACACTTTAATACCTCATTCTTACCGCACCGCTGCTTCCACTGCAAAAAAATCACCTGCCAATTTGATTCCATCATTTGTAGGCTATTATTATTGTATTGTACACTGTACACAAGTACGGTTGAGCTCAGTGCGCACACTGATCATTCTTTGTATGTCAACAAAAGCCTAAATTAAATCTGTTCATCATATAAAGCCATCGTGTCTCTTCAGAAGATTTTCATTAAACAGCTCGATTTCATATAGTTTTTTTTTTTGTATTATATCTGTATGAATGTTTTGATGGATCAGAGTTTCGGGTGAATAGACTCTCAATGGAGGGACAGAAATCCCTCAGATTTCATTAAATTATCTTCATTTGTGATGAACGAAGATTGTACAGGTTTGGAACAACATGAGGGTGAGTAATTAACAACAGAATTTTCATTTTGGGTGAACTAAATGTCCTTAACAAAATTGTCTGAAATTTTTGCTTGTTAAAAAGTTAGTACGACCTCACGTTGTGTCAGTCATGATTACACGCTGCCTCCGAAACTTTCGTATGTCATCATTTTTTTGGATTGGGTTACTGCGATTTTCGCATTAATTTGTTTCCACGCATTTTGAGAGGTGTTTTGACAATTCAGAGCCACCGTACAAGCAAACGCCAAAATTCAGAATGGTGTCTGACAAGTTGATCCTTTTCACCTGCAGCACAAAGCAGTGTATGACAAACAAAGGGCAGAATACAAAGAGATGGAATATAAAGATAGTATCGCTAGCCAAGCATCAAACTGAGCCTCTGAAATCATGAAGTAAACTTTGAATCATTCGGGATAATCCCACTTTCTTTTTTCATTTTAAGAGGAGAGAGGACGACAAAGTCATCCTCACTGGTTGAAGACTTTTTGTCTTTGTCTTTTATTGCTTTGTCTTTTTCATTTTGTGTTGTTTTGTGATTTAAATGTTTTTTTTCTCTACAACAGATTAATTAATACGCATCAGACATGTGCAAGGTGTCTGTGCGTGACGAATTTTTAGGATTACGAATACAAAATAGTGCATAAGAAAATTTCAGACTCAGTGTGCAAAAGGCCTTAACCCTTCAATTGTTAGGTTTGTACTGTACCAAAACGTGCTTTCAATAAAATGACTGTACAGCAGACAGGTGAACCTTCTAAAAAAACAGAATAAAAAAACTTTCTAGAAAACTTTTAGTCATAAGGGTGTCGACTTGTATTGCTACCCGGTGCAAGAATTCAAAGAGTAAAAGTTTAGTGGGAGTGAGTTACTTTTGGTTCGGAATGACAAACCAAAAGTAAACTCTCTAATCTAATATACAAAGTGGATCCTTTCTGACTGTCATTGTTTCTGAGGCCAGCACCATGCCATTTAGTTCTAACTTTAGCAAAAATAAAACTGTACATGACGCTCCTAATTAAGTGTTTCTGCGGATTGTTACCAAGGGCACCATTTTAGTGTGACTGCATCTGCTGCGTTCAAGCAGTCACCCCCTCATTTGTGAATCACTTCCTGTTGTATTTGTCACAGTGAACTGCAGCACGAGAGGTCCTTGGTTACAGCTTCACTGCAGTCCAAGATCGTTTTTCTGGGCAATGAGATACTGCGTTTCTGTGCTGATTCCATTGATCCCTTTAAGATTATGACACAGTCAAATGAAGCTTTTACTTCCTGCAAGCTGCAGTTAACTTTTTCAAAGACAGTAGACTAATTATGATTGTCTTGATGTTTTTTTTTTTTTTCCCCTCTTTCCTTCAGTGTGATCCAGGAGAGGCCACTAAACTGCTGTATGACTTGCTGTACACAGAGCCTATAAAGATTGTCTTGATGCCGGGCTGCAGCTCTGTCTCTACGCTGGTGGCTGAGGCGGCACGCATGTGGAACCTTATAGTGGTGTGTTTGCCGTGTGTCTAAACTGCTTATGTGTTTATTGTTGATCTTCGGTGAACATTACTGAGTTTTCCATTGGCAAGTTGGTTTATTAACCTTCCTGATTAAACAAAATGGTAATGATAAAACAGACTTTCTGTAGTTTGTTTACACTCTTCAAAAAGCTGACAAATTAAAGCTGTCAAAAGAGGCTCTCAAGAAAGTCAGAGAACTGAAAGTGTGAGTGAAAAAAGAGATTGAAATACTCAAGATATCCTTAGTAATTATTTTTCCCAATTATTCTTTTTAAATCATCTAACATCTGCCGAGGTTTGCAGGAATTACTTTACTTTAGAAGTAATGTTCTCTCTCCTGACTTTGTTCTCATCGGATAAGTTTACTTGTGTGAAGTTGAGTTTTCTTTATGCAATTTAGGCAAAGTTGGAAAAGTGAGTTGTGAGTTTGCTTTTAACAAATCAACTCCCCAAGGAAACCTTCTGAAAGACTTCAGTCTTCAGTAGGCTTGTACTCAAGTAGATTACGAAAGAGTGTTTATATGTTAACTGTGCAACCAGTTTTAGGCAAATCCATCCTTGTGAAAAAGAAGTACACTTACTTTTATAAAGAGTACTTATTATTATTATTATTATTATTATTATTATTATTATTATGATTATTACAGAAATACTATATACTTAAGTGCAAACTAAATAATGTAATGTTTTCTGCCACTTTAATGGATGTTAATTACAAATAAACAGAAATGTATTATGGTTTATGCAATTAGCTGAATTTAGAGTGCTAGTATGATTTAAGTACATTTTCAAATGTAATGTAGCATTTTTGGTAAACAAATACACTTGAATATAATTTCTATTGCATTTTGTGTTTGTCTAAATATAATTGAAATAACACATTTTTAACGATGACATTTAACCCTCTGGTGCTCTTCAATCATTTTTAGTTCATCTAAAAGGAGTGAAACTTGTCAAATGACAGAACTGGTAATGAATGGGAAGCGAGTTTCATCGAGTGGAAACGTTTGGTACTGCGCCCAGCGTGCAATATTTGTGACAGTTTAAGTTGGGAATTTCATTTTCAAGTCTATGTTCAAAAAGTGGTTAACATGTAAAAAATGGACAACTACTGCTTAAATATAATTTAGTAACGTAAACCCCCTAAAATACATTATATTAAATAATATGAAAAAACATTATCAAACTAAAATATAGTACATTCTTTCAGATGAGATAAAAAAGGTGAGCAAGCACCAGAGGGTTAAATATGTTACCTTTAAATTCAATATTGAGTAACGTCGCAGGTTAAGCTCGCAGAAAACTATAGTTACACTTATAATCAAGCACTTTACATGTGCTTTAGTTTGTTAGTCAACACATCAAAAGAAGTGTACATCTTTAAATCATGACAACAGCTTATTAAAGTATGAGTAAATTATTACTTTAAAGTAAAACTTTTAACTGCCTTTTATTTCTTTAATCTGCAAGTACAGTACTTTTTGAAGTACACATTCAATACAATGAAGCACACTTCGTTTTCACAAGGAAATGTTTTTCATCAAGCAACCTGGTTCATTGCTTGGAATAACAAATATATAGTTTTTAAAGGCTGAAACTAGTTAGCGTTCCTCCGCTGTGCGCTTCTAAGTATTGACACTTCAACATTGGGTGAAGAAACAGACTGGCTTATTTATTCAGGTTTGCGCAAAGCTTCTGGCTCCCCTGGGTTGACATTTACCCTTCTTACAGTGTGCACAGAAATCTGACTCATATTTTTGCTCTGCTTTTGCTTTGTGTTTCACTCTTTTCAGGGGTTTGAAATAAGGTCAACTATATAGCTGAGTAAATCTTTTCAATGTGCTCTCTATCCTTCCACCTTTTTACCTACTGTCTCTCTCCTGCTGTCTCTCTGTAGTTTTCATACGGCTCTAGTTCTCCAGCTTTATCCAACCGCCAGCGCTTTCCCACTTTCTTCCGTACGCACCCGTCAGCGACTTTGCATAATCCCACACGTGTGCGGCTCTTCCAGAAGTGGGGATGGACAAAGATCGCCACCATTCAACAGACCACTGAAGTCTTTACCTCGGTCAGTCCAGAGCTTTATTTTTATCTTTCTATTTATCTTACTACAGTTATATAGTGTTTTTCCTATTGCTACCATGGGCCAGTTGTATAAAACGCTAAGAATAGTCTTACAAGTTAGTCATCAAATTTTTTAATTCGGTTACATAAAAATGTACATTAACCTAATTTGATTCCGAAAAGTAAGACTGACTGTCCCTTGATTAAGTGCTAGTGGGTCATACTAGGTCTTGAGACACTGTTTTAACATAATGGCTGTTTATGCAACTGGCCCCAGGTCTCAAGATTTTTTTTGGTCTTTGTGTGCTGGTGCCAAATGAGATTTTTCTGGTAGCACCTCTTTAGTGAAAAAACAATTCACTGTAAATTTATAAACAATAAAAAAGACAAAAAATTCACATTAGGTAATTTTGAATGCTATTTGGTGTTATTCCTGAACACCGAAATGTCCATTGAACACCCTGAAGAACTAATAATGAGGGTAAATGTAGTTAAATCTCTCTTCTTGGCTGTGTGTAGCACCTACACTTTGAATATTGCAACATTATAAAAGACCTTCACACATTTTTATGGCACATTTCAGCTTTGATTGTTTTGTGAACCTGTCAAAATAATAATAGTAATACAGGCTTTGTAAAGAGGCTGCATTACAACATTGTAACTCATTTCACATTCAATTTTTATATCATGACTGTGTTGCAAAAACTTTGATAAATGCTGTAAGTGGACCTCAGGGGGGGAAATTAAATGTTAAAAACTTATGTGACCTCTTTAAAGGAAGTAATTTCCCAGAAAAGTAGTTTCCTTTTCCTCTTAAAACTGTTAGCTAGCTTAGCTGCCCCTTTAGTCTAAGGTTAATGTCTCAGAGTTAATGGCAAAGACCGTGGTTGATTATTCTCTCCTTAAGTGATGAAGGACTCTTGAAGTCATTTTTCTTCATGTTGGCTGTTAGGAATATTGACCAAGTCATAAATCTCTCATGCATTGATTCAGTATTGAGCTAGTGTAATTCCGCTAGGCTAATGATCCTCTTCACCAGCTCATCTCTTTTTCTCATTTACTTTCATCCCAGTCCTCCTCTCCTGTTCACTTCCTCTTTCTTTTGCCATTTTCTCCATGATGTCTCAAAAGCACTTTTCAAAAAAAAAAAAAAAAAAAAAAAATAATTCATTACCTACCAGGTAACTGGCTTCTATAAGTGAGTGATTTGAAGTAAATATATACATTTAGTAGATATGTCAAGCAATTAAAAATGTTAATCAAATTAATTACACGATATGGTAATTAAGTAATCTAATCGCACATCAAATTTGTCTGAGAAATTTCCCACAAAAGATAATTTAAAGTCATTATTGTGTTAAATGAGAAAAGCATCAAATAGACATTACAAATAGAAGCTTTAGAAAGAAATATTTTCAGCTTTAGAAAACTATATTTTCATTGACAAAAACACAATATTAACTTCATATTTATTGAACTGTTGTATAAAATCAATGTCATATTTGCACTGGAACAAAAACAGCACTTGTGTGATATTGCTTAACTATATCATATGATCTAAATTTGAAACAAAAACTCATGAGACAAAACCCTTTATATCTTGAATTTTAGAAGCATATAACTGCATTATATAGGCTACATCACGCAGTGACCTGTTGCCCTACATCATGTTCATGACCATCAACTAAATGACTGTTAGTGTTTTCCATAACTATTTAAATTAATGTGTTAAATCGACATCCCTAATATTTACCCTTTGCATCTAGAGCGGTTAGTAGGTTTCATATCTCCATCTTTTTTTCTCATCTACCTTTTTTTTTTAGACTGCTCCCGACGGTTTTATTTTTCCATCTCCTTTACTTTGCCATTTTCTACATTGGTCTGTGCTTTGACCATTCATCTTTTGTTCTTCTCTTTCATTCGCTCCTTGATCTTTTATGTGCTCTCTTCCTGTCTGTCCTCCACTCTCACAAACATCACTCCTCTCCTGTCACTCCCGCTGTCTCACCGCTCTCTTTCTCTCTCCAGACTTTGGATGATCTGGAGGAGCGTGTGAAGGAGGCCGGCATCGAGATAAGCGTTAGACAGAGCTTCCTCACAGATCCTGCAGTGGCTGTCAAAAACCTGAAGGTGCTTTGATGAAAAATTCACCAGCCGCTCACTTCCTCTCCTCAGCCCATGTCGGGTAGCTAGCTAGCAGGCAGAGTGCATGAAAATCTTATGTGAAATAAATCAACACTCCGAAGAATCGGTTTCCTCCATCAGATCAAGTGACTGTTCGGATGCTGTCTTGGTCGCTACTGGCAGCTATTATTGAATAGTTAGACAGCATTATTTTTTTGTAAAATGATATTGCATGAAGATCTCATGAGAATAGGGCTGTCTTGTAAAATTCTTGGCTTGTTTTTGTATATGTATAGCCTTGTGATTTGAATATTATATATATACATTATATAAAATCATGCGTGTTTTAAAGGTGATGTGTGTAAGTAGTTTTTTCAAGTCTACAATACTTTCTTCTTTCCCACCTTAATACACAGAAACAACTGTAAGGAATCCGCTATGATTTCTCTGATTAAAAAAAAAAAACATCATCATTCTAATGGAGCAGAAATTACACACTTCACCTTTAAAGCATGTCACAAACAGAGTAAATTAAAGCAATAATTCACAAGGTGTTCTTATCCATGGCAGAATCACACAAGTGGATTATTGCTTTAATATAGAAATGTTCAAGAGTGTCAATTTTATTTTTAATAATTCACAATTAAAAGTCTATTATATGTTGGCTTTTTGCGGTTGCCAAGCAACATAGCCGCCTTGACTGCAAGCTCATCAACAAATCAACATAAAGTCATTATAAATAATCGTTATTGCAGTTTGTTATGAGTTGCTGTTTCCATCCAAGCTGTGAATTGAATTTGTGTAAAATCTGAAGAATGCTTGCATAAAGCCTAGCTTCCATCCCAAGAGAATAAAATTGTCACTTCCATAGAAAATAGTGAAAAATTGAAATGGTAATAAATTCTTAAATATATTTTATATCGTTTCCATCCAGTTTTTATGCACCATCCCAAAATTTGCCTGAAAATATATGGAATGTAAATCAGTATAGTGACACTTTACTATATTTCACACTGTGTGATGCGTCTTTGTCTTGGTGTCTTTAATTATTTTCTCTGAAACATCTCCAGCGTCAAGATGCTAGAATCATAGTTGGCCTCTTTTACGAGACTGAAGCCAGAAAGGTGTTTTGTGAGGTAAGTGACAACTACGATTCTACATCTGAGCAGTCAATTTATTTTAAATCAATTCTGCAAAATTCAGTTCGATGCTTCTACTCAGCTTCAGTTAACTCACTGGGGCTCAACTGAGATTAAATATTGAATAGGATTATTGCTTAAGCACAGACCTTCAAAACATTGTGTCATTTTTGGCAGGTCTTCAAAGAAAAACTCTATGGTAAGAAGCACGTGTGGTTCCTCATCGGCTGGTACGCAGACAACTGGTTTAAGATCAAAGATCCGGCCATCAATTGCACAGTGGAGAACATGACGGAAGCCGTGGAAGGGCACGTCACCACGGAAATCGTCATGCTAAACCCGGAGACCGTCCGCGGTGCCTCCAACCTGGTGAGTGGATCTCAAGACTAATTCAGACTTTGACAACTATGAAAATTTCACAATGGGATCAATCTCCCACAGACCTCCCAAGAGTTCCTCGTGCAGCTGATGTCACGTCTCGGGGGCAAGAACCCAGAAGAAACGGGCGGGTTTCAGGAAGCTCCGTTGGCGTATGATGCCGTGTGGGCTCTCGCACTGGCCCTCAATAAAACGGTGGCTCCACTGAGGGGCAAAGGCTGGGCACTGGAGGACTTCAACTACAACAACAAGGAAATCACTGCTGAAATATACAGAGCCCTCAACACCAGCTCTTTTGAAGGAGTGTCTGTAAGTTGATGAAAAGCAAAAGAGAAATAGCTGTCAAATAACAATGAGATAAAATACTCCAGACATTCATTTCTTAGAGCTGTCAGAACGCCTTTTTAAATTTTAAACTCACAGTGGCACTCATCAGTCTCAGATGATTCTGTTTTTATAATGCACACAATGTGTCTGAGTTCAGGCTCATTATAGGGTGAATCAGCCTTTATTTTTCCACAGATTTTATACTTCTGTTTTGATGATGAATCACAAATGGATTTCTTTTATGATGATTTTATATTGACGTGTCTTTATCATGACATCTTTTAACTATTCATATTTATGTGTATGTGTCTCGTAGGGTCACGTCGTGTTTGACGCTCAGGGTTCACGTATGGCCTGGACTCTCATTGAGCAACTGCAAGGTACAAACAAAACAGAAAAAAATCTTTCTTCAGTCGAAAAAAAATTTTTTTGAGGAAAACATTCCAGGATTTTCCTCCATATAGTGGACTTCAACAGGGTTCAACAGGTTGAAGGTCCAAATTGGAGTTTCAGTGTTGCTTTTCTTCTTCTTCTTCTTCTTCTTCAATTCCAACCGTGTAGACGCTGCTAAATGTATTAGGTCAAAGTACTCCTCGTCTGGGATTGTGTAGAGTACTTTGAAGCTTCACTGAAACTGTGCTTTGGACCTTCAACCCACTGAACCCTGTTAAAGTCCACTGTATGGAGAAAAGTCCTGGAATGTTTTCCTCAAATACCTTAATTTCTTTTCCACTGAAGAAAGAAAGACACGAACATCTTGGATGATATTTTACTTGAGTAAATTTTAGTTTAGGAAAATGTTCTTGCATTGACTAACCAGTAAACATAAACTTTTTCAGTATTTTTATGTGAAAAACTTGCCAGTTTTACAAAGACTATGACTGTTACACCACTTAATCCCAGTCAAACTGTAATTTTGTCAAAAAAACGCATCATCCTGTGGACCTTTGACAGCTCTTGGGTTTTCATGAAAAATTATGATTATACTTATCCCCGCTTACGGACAGTCAGATCGACAGGGGGTCATTAACAGAACAGTTAGGTTTATCACTAAAAATTGTGTTATACTTTGTCTGCTCTTTAAACAGCATTATGGTAAAAATAGAACACTATGGCAAAAGCTTTTTTACCTGTATACGCCCATTTTACTTTGGTCTGAACTGACAGAACGATTAGATAATAGTTTGGCCTAAAACACTGTTCAGTGTTTAGGTTTGCAGCCTTTTAGTCGCTGCCTACAACACTCTGAATCCTGGAAAACTAAAGTAACTCACTCCTGCTAAAAGTTACTCTTTGAGTTCTTACACCCAGTAACAATACAAGTTGACACCGTTATGACTAAAAGTTTACTAGGAAGTATTTTCTACTAAAGCAAGGCAGTATTTGTCTCTGGTAAGTGTATCTATAGCAAACTGATAGACGGCAACATGCCCAGTGCATTATGGGTGTGGAAGTTTTCCTTCTTATTTGGCAAAGGGAAGACAACAGCCTTTTTTCTCAGTTTTCTTTAGTCATGGAGCACAGATTTCAATTTTCTTTGGCTTTCTTCCGTATAGGCAGCCAAGTAAAGTACCCCTTTAAGTGTACTTAAAGAGAGTAACACTCTCTTTAAAAAGTGCACTTTGTAATAATGTCAAATTAAAAGTTTTACTTTAAAGTTAATTTCATTTTAAATCATTGTTTTAATAATCTTTTGTTGAACTTTAAAGAAGAGCACTTATTTTATATGTTGTATTATATTTTATTGTCTAACGTACTAAAGCACATGTAAAGTACTTGATTATAGTTTAACTGTAGTTACTGAAGTTCATATATTTTAAGTGTACTAAATTGCAACTGACATTTTACAAACGTAATAACAAATATATTTAAATACACAACATACAGGTTTCAATAGAAATGACATTTGAATAAATTTGAGTTTAACATGAACGCTTGTCAGTACATTTGGCAGCATTTCATGTAGTTACTGTAGGAATAACTAGAAATTATGCATAATTGTATACAATTAATCCTAACCTATAATAAGTACTTGCCGTTAATTATTATTACTCGTAATTAAATGTATTATTACACTGTAATGCTGACACCTTAAAATAAGTGTAACCGAAGTTATTATGGAATTATATATTAAGATGTACTTAAGTAAAAAAAAAATCACTTTAACGTTAATACTAATTGCATTTAAAATGAATTTAAACTGTAATACAGTTTCATTTAATTGCAGGTAAGTTTTCAAAAAACTACATTCTGTTCTCTTAGTATATTATTTTAAAGTATATTATTTCCATAATAAGAACTCTCTTAAAAGTTTGTTGAAGAGTATTTTTTAAAATTTTATTTATTTTATAATTTTTTTTTTACAAGGGACAGAATATTATTAAATGCACAATTTGAGTTGTGGTGAAAACAACACTGTGATTGGAGAAAAAAAAAACATAATTCACATATGCTGCATGAATGTCCACTGTTTGACATTGTTAGTAGAGAAATCAAACTAGTGAGAGTGTGAAAAGTGGTTTTAGAATTAAAAAAAATGTAAGATTCGTTCTATAAGTAGACAGGCCAAAAACTTCCGGTAGTTAAAGAAAAGCAGATCTATCTTACTTACTCTTCATTTCTGCACTGCCCCAATGACCCATATTTAGTTTCCTGTTTGGTCTGGACTGGTAAGTTTCAAAACTTTTATGTTGTGAAAGTTTGTCTACATAGCACATCAAAGTCTTTGATTTCCAAAGTGCAAGAAGGGTTTTTATACAATATGTTCCCATTCAGACTAACTTTGATCAATGCAGTTGAGCTTGTTTTTTTATCGTCGACCTATTGATGCAGCTTTAAGTCGACTACTTTTGCAGATTTGTTGAGTCAGGCCTCTTTTGAAGCTTTTTTATTGCAGTGCTTGGTGAAAGCAGGTTTTGTTAATGTGACCTTTAGTTGACACACTGTTAATTAGATGCTATATTTAAACAGGAAAACTTTTTAACACAAGCCTTTAAAAATAGTTACTTTTTCATTCTGTCTACCCAGGTAACGAAAATATGTTCTAAGAACATTTTGATAACATTCTCATTAAGTTATGGAAACGTTATTTATGAAAAGTCCATCGTTTCTTCATACGAAGGTTAGCAAAACCACCAAGGGTTTAATTTTTAAGAAATATTAGACGAATGTCCTTGTGAAACATTTCGTGAACAATGAATATGAATGACTTATGTGATAACATTTTGAGAATTTTAAAGACCAGAAAACTATGATGTTTCTGAAAGAACGTTTGTTCATAGCTTTGAGAGAATTCTGCCCAAATGTTAGCCAAAGTTCTGAGAACATTACCTGTTAGCTGGGTTAGTCTGTCCATTTATAATTCACAGACAGATGAGGGTCCCTTTGTTTCGGGTTATTTCGGGAAGATGTCGGCATGAGAAGTGGTTTCGTATTCATTTTTCTTTCAGACATTTGTCATGTTTAATTTCAATTCCAATTTTTTCTCAGGTGGGAGCTACAAGAAGATTGGGTACTATGACAGCACAAAAGGCAACCTGTCCTGGTACGGAAACGACAAATGGATTGGTAAGAGAAACTAACCTTTTTTCTGCACATCAAGACAGCTCTGTCCATTCCACTCCCATCACCTTTCACAGCCGCACACGGCCCGTCGGGATTGAGGCTTACCAGTATTGATTTCTGTCAGCTCAACAAAGCCCTGTCGCGCTCTTTAATACATCGCTAACAATTAGCTGTCCTTTCTGCTAGTGGAGGCCATGCAGTCCCTGGGGAACGGAGCCGCTGTGGCATCCATGGCTTGCTCTGACCTTTGGGCAGCTCTGTGAAGTTTCTCAATTGACAAACTTGTATTGATGAAACTGATGTAAAGCACAGTGTGGATCAAATGAAAATGCCGATAAATGGTAAAGTACAAAATGTTGGAAGAGTGTGAAATTGAAAAAAGTCATTTAATCTTCTTGTGGAAAGGTAAATCAAGGTTTTGTTCAGACAGGCATCAAAAATATTTTGACGTCTTCGACTCTGATCTACTTAGTTGTTTGTTGTCTGGAGCAAAGGCTCAGTGTGTGACTTGTTGGCATGGTTCACTGTGGCGCTAAAAAAAAAAAGTATTTTTCCATTGACTGTCATTCAAAGTAGCCATTAAAGTGTTTTTAAAAGAAGATTCGTATGCTCAGCAAGGCTGCATTCATTTTATCAAACATGATCAAACAATAATATTGTGAAATATTATTACAACATAAAGGGTTAGTTCAACCAAAAATGCAAATTCTATCATCAGTTATTCACCCTTTTGTCTTTCGAAACCCATAAGACTCTTGTTCATCTTCAAAACACAAATGAAGATATTTTGAATAAAATCTGAGATATTTCAGTCCCTCCATTGACATTCCACCCACCAACCACTTTGATGCCTTAAAAAGTTCATGAAGAGATTGTTAAAATATTTGAGCTTCAGCAAGGATTGAGGTGGATTATTCTCGCGTTACGCAACACGTTTGAGCTTCAGAAAGAACCAATCAGGTTCTCTCGTATGTTACATAGCACGTTTGAGCTTCAGAAAGAACCAGTCAAGTTCATTCTCATGTTAGGCAACACGTTTGAGCTTCCTCAAGGACCAGTGAGGTTCTCTCGTATGTTACACAGCACGTTTGAGCTTCAGAAAGAACCAGTCAAGTTCATTCTCATGTTAGGCAACACGTTTGAGCTTCCTCAAGGACTAGTGAGGTTCTCTCGTATGTTACACAGCACGTTTGAGCTTCCTCAAGGACCAGTGAGGTTCTCTCGTATGTTACACAGCACGTTTGAGCTTCAGAAAGAACCAATGAGGTTCTCTCGTATGTTACACAGCACGTTTGAGCTTCCTCAAGGACTAGTGAGGTTCTCTCGTATGTTACACAGCACGTTTGAGCTTCCTCAAGGACCAGTGAGGTTCTCTCGTATGTTACACAGCACGTTTGAGCTTCCTCAAGGACCAGTGAGGTTCTCTCGTATGTTACACAGCACGTTTGAGCTTCAGAAAGAACCAATGAGGTTCTCTCGTATGTTACACAGCACGTTTGAGCTTCCTCAAGGACCAGTGAGGTTCTCTCGTATGTTACACAGCACGTTTGAGCTTCAGAAAGAACCAATGAGGTTCTCTCGTATGTTACACAGCACGTTTGAGCTTCCTCAAGGACTAGTGAGGTTCTCTCGTATGTTACACAGCACGTTTGAGCTTCTTCAAGGACTAGTGAGGTTCTCTCGTATGTTACACAGCACGTTTGAGCTTCAGAAAGAACCAATGAGGTTCTCTCGTATGTTACACAGCACGTTTGAGCTTCCTCAAGGACTAGTGAGGTTCTCTCGTATGTTACACTGCACGTTTGAGCTTCCTCAAGGACCAGTGAGGTTCTCTCGTATGTTACACAGCACGTTTGAGCTTCCTCAAGGACCAGTGAATTTCCAATTTAGGAGCTTCTATTTATGTTCGCTGGTCAATTGTTATATGTGAATAAAAGCTTAAATTCGATCTGTTCATTGTATAAAGTTATTGTGTCTCTTCAGAAAATTTGGACTAAACCTTTCAATTCATATTGGTGAGTTTAACAATCGTTTTTATGAACTCTGCAGAGAAAAGATGCGTGGACTGTCAATGGAGGGACAGAAAGGCTGATTTGGTGCAAAATAAATATTTCTTATTAGCAATGATGAAATAATATTTTTGTGTAAATTGATACATTGATATATATTTTTTGCATTGTAAAGTTCAAAACAAATTTTATTTGACAAATGTATTTGGTAACAATGTAAATATCTTTCACTTTTGATTTTTTAACTAAAAATTCTGACCCCATGCTTTTGAACAGTAGTATTTATATGTAGAAATTATTAAAGTATTATTAATTATATAGTATTATTAAAGTATTATGTGGTAGATTAAGTCCCTTTTAATGCAAAGTTGCATGGCTCCATACTAACTTCTTTACTATAGGAGCACTGTAGCCCCTTGCTAAACATTTTAGGAGCACAAGCAGAGAATTTATGGACACCCCACCTTAAATCAGCCTGCAATGCAGTTATTCACATTTCCACCCATTTTTACTGACAGATGGCTCGGTAATAAATAGACTCAACTTTCTTAACAGAAATTACAGTGTGCAGTTTTATTTTTAAGTTTACATGGCTCCAGTCTAACATTTGATGGCAGTATTGTCGTTCATAATGTCTAAATATTGATTCAAATGCGAAACAAGTGGAAATAAATAAGGGAGTGGAAATCGCTAATAAGGCAATAAGCGCTCTGCAGCCACCTACTGGTTACAGTGGTAATTTAATGTCTTTATTTTTAAATAAGTGTGAGTTTTCCAACATCTTGAAACTTTTAGCTGTTTAAAAGGAGATAATAACATCTAAAAAAGATATTCGAGTTTTGAAGTGCCAGAAAAAACATGTGAAGTATTTGAAGGCTTTTGACTATTTGTGCCATAATTCCATGCATTTAGTGTTAAAATCCATGGTGAATGTTGGTGATTTGTGGATCGAAAAGCTTTCTATTACTTATTCATTCATGGCACAATGTTTCTCTTGGTTTCCACGTCAGCGCCGCTTGATCTGATGTCTATGGTTAATAACAGAGAACTCTGTGGGGAAATTGAATGCGTCTCACTAGATCTCACAGCGATGTTATAAATTCTGTGGTAAATTCAAATGCTTTCTTTACTGGATCTCCCAGCGCTGTGTAATAACAGTGTCTCGTGATCGAGATTGTCTTGTGAGTAGCTGGCCTTGTTGTAAACGCTGTGCTGTCTATTATTGGTTCAAACTGATAAATGGTCCGTGAAGCACAAATGAGTAGCTCAGTTTCGTTCCACTTTTATTTTATTTGCCATTTGATGTTGGGCAACATTGTAGTGGTCACTCCAATCTGGAGCCCTGAGTTGTAATAAAAACTGTGTAATTTACTAACCCGATGCAAACCATATCTAAATATGGTCTAAAACATGATTACAGTCTTTTTTTGTAAATATGTTTCAGTTTGAATGATCAGAGTAGATGAAGTACTTTTTTTCATTATTCGGGATGCAAGGTGACTGTAACGTCACACAAAGTGCAGTATCTACAGCTTTGAATGAATTCACTCATTCAGAGTACTGAATGAACAAACGGACGGTTTCACACTCAGCATATGCATGAATGTGTCAATAATATAAAAATGCCCTTGGCGCTTTTAGTTTCCCATCCTTTTTTGCCAGTCATTCCTAAAGATGCAGTGTGAAGAAAGCAAAAGAAACGCTTCACTTTTTTAAAGCGTCCCGTCAGGTGTAATGTCACCTCACTAGAATAGCTTCGATTAAAAAAAATCAACTTGTTCCTTTTCCTGCATGGATCCTGGGATACTATTCTAGTAAATAATTTGCAAAACACCAAACGCTGCCTTCCCTATTACCCCACAAATTGGTTTTCTGCCAAGAGATGGGAATTGAATTGCCACCACCAAAATCCTGTATTTTCTCTCCCAAGAGATACAGAGGCGATTATTTGCTGGATTTGCCTGGTCCTCTTCTGAGTCATTCTTGATTTAGGCTCTAATCAATCCTTCATGCTGTGATCCCATTGAGTGGATTCCACCAGCGTGACTGTAACAAAGCAGCACTGCCCTACATTAGATGAGTAATGACCTCACACTTCACCAGCGCTTGTTTTTTGAATGGCTACAATGCTACAGGCAGAAATACAACTGCAATGTCTGGAAAAAGACATATATATATATATATATATATATATATATATATATATATATAAATATTGGGGTCAGTAGGATTATTTAAAAGAAATTAATACTTTTATTTAGGAAAGATTCTTTAAATTGATCAAAAGTGACAGTAAAGACATTTACATTGTTTCAAATAAATGCTGTACTACGATCCTGTTTTTTTTTTTTTTAAATACTCTTTTCAGCATTGAAGCATTTCAACAAGAAATGTTTCTAAATCAGCATATTAGAATGATTTCTGAAGGATCACGTGACACTAAAGGCTGGAGTAATGATGCTGAAAATTCAGCTTTGCATTCACAGGAATACATTTAGAGAACAGTTATGTTAAATTGTAATAAGATTTCAGAGTATTACTGTATTTTTGATCAAATAAATGCAGCCTTTGTGAGCATAAGAGACTTCTTAAAAAAAAAAAAAAATTTCACCAAAAAATCATACCAACCCCAAACTGTGTGTGTGTCTATTTGAAAAACAAAACAAAACAAAAGAGACAAGCCCTCCCAAGAGGATCTGGTAAGTCCTTTAAAAATGTCAACATGTGAAAGAAAAACGCTCTCACCAAGTCATTTTTTGGGGGTCCTGAGAAGCATTTGATGTAGAGCTGCAGTAGCACACATGCCTGGGTTGTGTCATGTCCTGATCCCATTCCTGTCACCACTTTTCTCTCTGCTAATGGGCATAAATCCCCACAAAAAGCCATTTGACATAGTTTAAAATCTTTTTCTTCCCTCCGTAGCAAATTTACATCCTTTTTAACCAATCACGGCTATTTTCAGAAAAAACGGAGTTATGGCCTATTTAGTCTCTTCTTCCGCTCTTCCCCCTGAGAAAAGACGAGCATAGAATACGTGACATCGCTTGCCATTTCTTTGCCCTTGATAATAACAGAAGCAGCAGATGTTCTTTCCAAATAATACAGAACCTCATCTGGGATCCACTGGGTGAGATTCTCAAGCGTTTATGGGGGTTTTAATTTTTATTCAAATAAAATGGTAGCTTTTAAACATATAATGCATGTAACCTCAGGTCAGAACTCAGGACTTGAGTCCTTATGTCTTTCTGAACCATATGGCAGTGGCCTTTCTTTTCAACCATCTCTTGGTAGCTCCTGACAACCACTTTAGACTTTCTCTTCCAAATTGCTGTGGAAACTGTTGTTAAGCCAGGTCTCCATAGCAACACCCTGTCCTGATTCTTAGATCAAGGACGAAGGAAGGTTTGCTGTGAGAATGCATCAACCGATGGACACTCTGTCTCTCTCTCTCTATCGCTCGTTCTCTCTGTCTCTCTCTCACTCACTCACTCACACACACACACACACACACACACTTATCTCTCACAGTATTGCTACCACATTGCAGTAGCAAATGTCAGGTGTCACTCTTGACTTGTCAGTGTTCTGACGTTCTGAACAGTATCAACAAACATTGTGTCACTTTGACAAACCCGAGGACCAGCTGTCTTTCACGGACACATTTCCCTCGCGGTCAGCTTTCTGTCCCTGGTAATGGTTTCCTCTGGCAGAGAAAAAATCTCATTTTAACTTTTGCTTATCATTAGATTCCTGTCAATCCCTTGTTTGTCTATATCAAAAAGCTTTACACACTCACACACACACACACAAGACAGCCATCATCACTGTAATTATTGTTCCCACAGGAATCCTGTTTTTGGTTATAATTATAGTGACAGACTGAACAGCAAGAGGCGTAAATTTAAAATTATAGTCACAGTTCCATTGAAGAGTGATAGCAATAGTGTGAGGAGTGATAACAATGTTTTTAAAAGGCATTCACTATGGTACTGTGAACTCTTTTGTTACTTAAAATTCATCTATCATTCACTATTGTTATTAATTAGCATAGATAAAATGTATGTGTTCTTCATGATGTTCTACTTGTTCATTTAGGAATGAGGGCTGACACAGTTTATTACATTTGGAAAAAAAATACTCCTCCAAACTCTATATATAAAAGATTTCCGTGTAAAAGAAAATGTTCTGTTTTCAACATTCTTAATAATAATAAATGTTTCTTGAGCAGCAAATCAGCATATTATTGTGATTTCTGAAGGATCATGTGACACTGAATAATGAAGTAATGATGCTGAAAATTCAGCTTTGATCACAGGAATAAATTATTATTAAACATTTTAAAACATTATAAAATTGAAAACAGTTATTTTTAATTTGTTATGATATTTTGATCAAATAAATGCAGCCTTGCTGAGCATAATAGACTTCATAAAATGCAAATAAAATAAACAGAGTTCAGGTGTGGAATACAGTACTGTAATGTATAAAATAAATATATATTAATCCTATTAAAGCTAAAGTTATTCGGTCAAGAGCAGATTTGACCATGACATTGACATTAGTCTTCCTCGGTAACACTTTACTTCAGTGCTCCACTTTAGACATTCTACTAGTAACTTTGCCAGTACATGTCTACTAACTTTCATTAGAGTATCAGTAGACTATCGGCTTGATACATGCTAATACTTTACATGTCAACATATTCTACTAACCCAACAGTCTACTAATACTCTAATGAGAGTTAGTTGTTGTTAGTGTAGGTGCCAAGTTACTTACAGTTGGTAGAATGTCTAAAGTGGACCAAGTGGAAATAAAGTATAACCTCTTCCTTCAGTCTGCACCCTGCTCTCTTCCACTTTTCTTCCTGTCATATAAACCAAATGTTTCATTCACAAGCCATTTACAATGTGTTCATACCAGATGCCATCATTAGAATATCCGTTTTTAAAATTGTTCTCAACATTTTGGTTAATAGAGATTAACCCGCTCAGAATTAGAACAGCCTTCAGTCAGTTTCACACATTTCTTGTCCCTTTCGTGTTTGCTTAATTAATATTTTTGGTGTATTTGCTTATTCTTTGAGCTTGTAAAAAAGTGTAGTACTCCCAGCTCCATTTAACACATTTTTAAATCTTTAAATTGTGCAGAATTCCCTCCAAAACGAACGCAGAAAGTGTGAAAAGTGTGAAAGAAGTCAGATTCCGTCTGGTCCTGCTAATGTGTGAACGTCGCGACGAGCTTCCTTTTCCCCTGAAATTTTCCAGACACTTTACATGTCAACCCCATCCAGTGGCCCTATTTCACAGAAAATTGTCTATCAAAAAATTCCATTAATATTCTCTTAGTTGTGTTTCTGAAGTTTGACTGCGCAGACGTGGCTAATGACTCTCTGAACTTAGCTGGTATACTACTTCTTTTTTCTTCAAACTCTCAATAAAGTCCATCTCTTACATTTTTCCGGCATGTTTTTATGTATCACCACGCTGTGATCTTTACGCTCTTATCTGCCATTCCATTCTGTCTGCTCTCCACCGGGTTTTTTTATTTCCTTTGATATTTCCTGACTGGTTTCTCCCTTGACAGGCCTCGGCCCTCCAGCAGACCAGACCAAGGTGATTAAGGAGTTCCGTTATCTTTCCCAGAAGCTCTTTGTATCGGTGTCTGTATTTGCCGGGCTGGGAATCCTTCTTGGCATAGTTTGCCTTTCCTTCAACATATACAACAGTAGCGTCAGGTCAGTATCCTGTGTTCAAAAGAAATCCACATGCAAGTGATCTGAAGTGTTGTGTAAAACATTACAATTACTGTCTTATCAATTATTTTGACTAAGTATAATAGGCATATATCTCTATCTCAACTAAACCAACAGCAATCCCTAATATTGTTTCAGATAACTTTATAAAAGATGACATCAAAATTTGATTCTATTGATGTTTGACTGCTAGAAAAGATCTCGTCAGTGTATTTCTACACTGACATTGTCCTTCAGTCTGTGCCCTGCTCTCTTCCTCGTTGGTCTCCTGTCATGTAAATTAAATGTCTTATTTACAAGCCATTTACAATATGTTCATACCAGATGCCATCATTAAAAATGTCCCTTAAATAGAAACTTCTTCTCAGTTTGCAACATTTTTGTTGTTAGAGATGTGAAAAACAGAGTTTAGAACAAAAAATTGGAACTGTCGAATGGCACCCTGAGCCCCAAATTTCATGATTGTTTTGTGTTTTTCAGAATGTCAGTTTGATCCATTTATTTTTATGGCGCTATACCTCCAATCAGCACCACATATCATTTTTATTATGCTGTATCTAGAGTTAATTTAAAAATTCTTTAATATTCAATATTTAAAAAATACTTTATTTAAGATATATTGTCTAAAAATAAGCCATGAAGTAATTTTATCTTGTTTTAAGGGTGAGAAATGGATATTTTGAAAAAAAAAAAACGAAGTATTTTTATTTTCATTTTGCAGTGAAGCGCAGACTCATTACAAAGTTGCAACCCAACATTTGGGTTGTTCACAAAACACAATTTCACACAGTTGAAATTGGAATAATCATGGATAAAAGTTTTAATAAAACGCATTTTGAACTGGGGAAGATTTTTAGAAGATGAAGGAAATTTGATTTTTCATTATTTTATGAGTCCTTTAAATGCTTTTCTGAATGCTTACAAAATGTTTCATAAATTTTGGATTTCTCTTTTTGAAACGGTCTGTGAGCTCAGTTGTCGTCTGTTCTAACCCTCCTGATAGATACATTCAGAACTCTCAGCCCTATCTGAACAACATGACTGCGGTGGGATGCGTGCTGGCATTGGCAGCTGTCTTTCCTCTGGGCATCGATGGCCTCCATGTCCATAGATCACAGTTCCCTGTGGTGTGCCAGGTAGAGTCATAAATGTTATATCACCTTTTATATTGTGGTTTCCTCTCATTCAGCCTTGACCTTTGAGAACACTGGAGATTTGTTGTAAAAAGCACATGGCTGCTTTGGAGCTAAGTTCCCAAATGAGCTCTCTCTCTCTGATTTCTTCTTAGTTTCGCCTGTGGCTGCTCGGACTAGGCTTCAGTTTAGCCTATGGCAGCATGTTCACCAAGATCTGGTGGGTTCACACCGTCTTCACCAAGAAGGATGAGAAAAAAGAAAAGAGGAAGGTAAAACAGTCTTGATTGGATAAAAATGTAACTTGCAATTGAAGGAAAAGCTTAGAAAATTATTAAAAACATTTTCCCTCAAATCTAAATGACTTTCTTTCCCTCTTCACACAGCTTCACAATACTATAATTTAATTATTATCATTTTTAAAATGCTAAAAAAAGCTAATAATAATTATATATGCAAATGAGTTAATTATTTATAACTCATTATAATAATTAAAATTACAAGAGCAGATAAATTATTTATATATATATATTTAGTATATTATCCCCACAGCATGATGCTGCCATCACCATGCTTCACTGTTGGGACTGTATTGGACAGGTGATGAGCAGTGCCTGGTTTTATCCACACATACCGCTTAAAATTAAGGCCAAAAAGTTTTATCTTGGTCTCATCAGACCAGAGAATCTTATTTCTCACCATCTTGAAGTCCTTCAGGTGTTTTTTAGCAAACTCCATGCGGGCTTTCATGTGTCATGCACTGAGGAGAGGCTTCCGTCAGGCCACTGTGCCATAAAGCCCCGACTGGTGGAGGGCTGCAGTGATGGTTGACTTTCTACAACTTTCTCCCATCTCCCCACTGTATCTCTGGAGCTCAGCCGCAGTGATCTTTGGGTTCTTCTTTACCTCTCTCACCAAGGCTCTTCTCCCCCAGTAGCTCAGTTTGGCCGGACGGCCAGCTCTAGGAAGGGTTCTGGTCGTCCCAAATGTCTTCCATTTAAGGATTATGGAGGCCACTGTGCTCTTAGGAACCTTAAGTGCAGCAGAAATTATTTTGTAACCTTGGCCAGATCTGTGTCTTGCCACAATGATTGTGCGTGATTGTGTAGCCTAGTGAACCAAACTGAGAGACCATTTTGAAGGCTCAGGAAACCTTTGCAGGTGTTTTGAGTTGATTAGCTGACTGGCATGTCACCATATTCTAATTTGTTGAGATAGTAAATTGGTGAATTTTTGTTAATTGTGAGCCAAAATCATCACAATTAAAAAGAACCAAATCTTAAACTACATCAGTCTGTCTCCATTGAATTTATTTAATACACTAGTTTCACAATTTGAGTTGAATTGCTGAAATAAATTTAATAACTTAACTTTTCCTCAACATTCTAATTTATTGAGATGCACTTGTGTATGTAAATGTTCTCTAAGTCCATCTGACATCTTTTATCAGGCTTCTGTGATTTCACATTAATGGAAATGAAAGGTTATTAGTCAGTTATTGAAATGCCTTATTTTCAAAAATATCACTTTAGTCGTTTAACAAATTTGACTTTCTTTTTTCGAAAAAACCTAAATTCACCTCTTTGGACAAAAAGACAAAAAAGACTGTCAGTTTTACAGCAGCAAAAGGAACACTGCTGTGTTTACCTGCTACTCGCGAAATCTTGTAATTGCCACTGTAACAATGGACAAAACACGATGATAACTTGCAGCTTGGCAATTGATTCGATTTGTGCTTTCCTATTGGTTCTTCTGTGGACTTAGAGGCTTTTGCTGACAAAGAGAAGTGACGTTTAGTGGTTTCTGCCAATGAACCGGTATTTCTGAATGGGCTACAGTTAGAATTTAGAGGATTCGAAGCAAAGAATTTGATGAACATATACTATGTGCGGAGAGCATTCGCTCTCGTTTGGCAGCTTTTAAATCTGACCTCTTCTTATATAGGCTATATATACAGTATATTACCATGTTAAAGTTACTTGTGGTCTTCAGTAGAAAGAATACCGTTCTGAATCACAAGGGTGAGCAATGGCAAACAATGATGATGGTTGGATTTTTGTGGTGAACTATCTTAAGTATTAGATTTTACATAAATTGCATTTTTTTTTAATTGGAGTGATGACAGGGCTGTAGACTTTGCACAAGACTTTGCATTTTTCAGTAACCCCTTAATCATTTTCGGATAATTTTGCAGAATCTGCAGATGTGACGAGCAGCACGCTTGCGTTATGCAGTGCTGCCGAGTTCACTGTTATCTACTGCATATTAAAGAATCCCACACCGCTGACTCTACAGTGCTAGATGAAGCTTCCCAGCATGAAATAGAGAAGAACTTCCCCCCTCCTTTCGCTTATTCTTGCTGCGAGAAGTTCTGTCCGTTTCATCCTTACACAACACAAACACACTATTAGCATCTTGACACATGTGTTCGCTCTGATCCTGTGTCCTAAAGCAATAAGACACGGCATTAGGGAAACCCTAAGACCTCATCAAACGACAACCAGATTACCCCAACTATGGAATATGGATGAATATGAATGAGCATTAAACTTCTTTTACGGAAATCCGACCTTCAGGGGGCTTTATTATTCAAGCACTCTGCACGACGAATCGAGATGACTTTCAACTCTTCCAATGTCCGTAATGGGGCAATTTGCCTAAGTGGTTCGACAGCACTTGCAGAAAGTTCGGCGCTCAGGCTGAATGTGGTAGAAACGGGGCTCTCGGGTCATTTGACGCCTTCACAGCGATTAAGGGAGAGAGAGAGAGAAAAGAAAGTGTGCTGCGAAGCTCGGTTCTATCCCGTTTTCCTAGTTTGACGGCCCGGAGGGAGCCTACGGCCATGGATTAATGGATGGAATGGGAACTGAAATAACTCCACATTTGTAACACATGACTTTCGTCATGTTTGCAGATGATTGGCATTCCGTTTTCCTGTTACCCACCATGCAATGGAGTAAACACAATTGTTATGGTGTCAGAGCAATTCCATCATTTACCTTGACAGGAAAATAAACGTGAACATCAGAACATCACCTTGAAGGCGCTGGTTCTTTAAAAGAGTTCTGTCGTTATTTACTTACCCTTCGTGTCATTCCAAACCCATATCCTTTTACTTTTTTCCCGTTCAATCTTCAAAAAGGACAAGTACATCTCCATGAAAGTTGTTGATATGGCTTATGTGCTGTATTTCAAGTCTTCAGAAATTATACGATAGTTTGTGTAAAACTGACTAAAATTTAAGTCATTATTTATTCATTGATAATTTTCATTACTGCATATTTTGCAAGCTAAAAAAAAACTGCTTCTCACACAAAGCTTCCATTTATAATGGTTTTTGTGTTTTTTTGGTCTTTTTGAACCCTTTTCACCATTTATCAGAAGGAATCTGGTTCATGCAAATGTGGGTTTGCAGTTTGATGATGTAAAATGACCACAAAATATTGAAAAGAAAAGAAAACTGCTATTGATTTTTTTTCACAAGCTGCACACACACAAAAAATACAGCACGATTAGTGTTGTTCGATTCCCGAACAAATGACTCTTATGACACGATTCATGAGCGAATGATTCTTACGAGCTGCTTCTTTGCTCAGTACGACTCACAAACCTACAAATTAATGGTTTGAAGTTTGAGCATGAGAAAAATGGAGATACATTTTTTTTGTTCAGGATATTTTGAAGAAGATAAAGTAAACAAAAACACTATTTATTTGAAATTCAAATCTTTTGTAACATTATAAATGTCTTTACTGTTACTTTTGATCAAGAAAATGCATCCTTGCTGAATAAAAGTATTAATTTTGTAATTAAGGTATGTAAAGCTTAAATCAGCACTTAAATCATTACTGACTGGTTGTTCACATGATCAAAGATACATATAAAATGAATATACTGCATGAGATGCGTGAATATTCTTCAAAATGTGTTCCACAGAAGAAAAATGATGGTATTTAGAATTTACAATAATGTCTACAGCTGCTGTGACCTTGCATAAACAGAACTTTTATTTCCCCATTTGTAGCAGTTACTTGTTACTGTCTTGATGTTTTGTGACTGTTTATCATTGACTAACGATTATGGTCTTGTTATTTCACCGCAGCACTTGGAGCCGTGGAAGCTATATGCGACCGTTGCAGTTCTGCTGGCTATTGATGTTCTCTCTCTGCTTATCTGGCAGATCATGGACCCACTGCACATAACTGTGGAGGTGTGGTGACACTTTATTTTTTTTTTCCCTGTTGTTGTTACTTAGATTTTTATGATGTGTTTCCTTTGAGATGCCTTGGAAATTTCTGCCGAGCAAGTGCATGGAAGTAGGTGTTAATGGTGAAGGATTGTAGTGCGGTGCTCTGCTGCATTGACCTCAATCTCTGTCCTTTAAAGTGCTCTCTCTCGCTCTTTCGTTCGTTTTCTCACTCTAAGCAGAAGTTCACTAAAGAGGCTCCTAAAGAAGATCTGGATGTGTTGATTCAGCCTCTTCTCGAGCACTGCAGTTCAGAGAAGATGAACACATGGCTTGGTACGTATCCAGTATTCACTCACCGCATCCAGTGCTTTTTAATTTAAACAAACCCCTAATGCTAAATATTCAACTTGAATATGAATATATCATATTTATATTTCAGGGGCGTGCAGTCCATACAACCTACGAATGCTCTGCATACCTAAGCCATCTCAGAGAATGAGTTTGGGATGTTAATATTAATATTAACATTGCTCTGAATTCCCTGGTCATTTGAGGTGTAACATAAAACATACAACTTACATTGTTGGGATTGTACATGTAACTGACTGTAAATGATTTATTTGCCAAATTACAGTAATTTTCTGCATATCTGTGGCAGTTTATGAAGGGATTGAGGTAAACAGATCCACAACAGCTTTGGCAGCTACTTATTATGAGTTGTCACTTAAAGCTGTCCACGAATCACTCGCCCAAGTGGAAAAATGTGCTGTTGCTGACAGATCTCGAATACTACTGCAAATCACATTGGGTTTGATGCAGAATGAACTCGACTAAATCAAATAAAAATATGCAATTACGATTTTTTTTCATGTTTTCTCAAGCAAAGCATAATTTAAAAGACCACTAGCAACAGCCCTGATTTTTTTATTGAATGGTGTGAAATGTAATTTTTTGATTTCACGTTTTTGCAAAAAAGGTGAGTTGAATGACAATATCTTATTCACTTGAATGTTTGAGTGCGCACTTTAACCTGCCAGGATATGTTCGTATTAGTGATGTCATTGTGATTGGATGTAAATGAACTGGTGAATCATTTTTGGTTCAGTGAAGCAAACTGTTTGAAAGAAAAGAATCGTAGCTCCCATCAGTGTTTTCTGTCTATGAGTTTCCTAAGCCGATGCAGCGAGGGGTTCCACTCAGAATGTGTGTGTGTGTGTGTGTGTGTGTGTATATTTTATAATTGTTGAAATATGGTTGATTCTCACTCTACACTAATCTATCTTTGAAATTTAAATGAATAATTATTTGCTCGTTTTTTTTCTACCCGTTCATTTTGTATTCCTCTCACCATTTCACAACTGATTCTTTCCCTCCCTCCCATCTCTATTTCTCCTACTTTTCCTCTTGCTCTGACTTCCTATCAGAGCGCCGCAGTGTAAAATTAAATTTTGTGGGTCAGTGCCCAGGTCTGGATCTCATAGCCTGACTCTCTCACACTGTACAGGAAGATAATATTACAGAGAAAAAACCTTCCCTGAACTCAAAACGAGATTAAACTCTAATGGGACTTATTAGTCCCTCCCTTCTCTCTCACTTCCTTTTCCATCCTTTATTTATTTATTTTTGTCTTTTTATTTATTTCACAACTTTTCTATCCTCAGTCAGTCTTCATGGGTGAATCTCACATACACGCCCAGGTCATGCCACAATTTGAGAAACTTTTGCACTGCTTTCATGACAATTGACCACATTTTCACCAGGCTTTATTACTGAAATATGGAAAAAAGATATGTACTGTAAAACTTTTTGTATTATTTCAATTCTAAAGTATTCATACATCATCACAATTTGCATCTTTTGTCATTTTGAGAAGTCTAATAAACTCAATAGACTCATTCATTAGTCATTCAAAAGTATTGCAAATCATAAAATACTCATTTTACATATTTTTTATTTTTTTTCCAGCTAAAATGCAACTTTAGTTTTTCTCTATCGCTGTTATGTATTTGGTTATGTTAGATTTGCGCTCGGTAAGATTTTTAGAAAGACGTCTCTTATGCTCACCAAGGCTGCATTTAATTAAAAATACAGTAAAAATGGTAATTTTGTGAAATATTACTTATATTTAAATATTTTCAATTTGAATATATTTTAAAATGTAACTTATTCCTGTGATCAAAGCTAAATTTGCAGCGTCATTACTCCAGTCTTCAGTGTTGCTCAAGAAAGATTTACTATTATTATTAATGTTAAAAACAGTTTTGCTGCTTAATATTTTTGTGTAATCAGTGATACTTTGGGGGTTCTTTGACAAGTTCAAAATAACAGCATTTATATAAAACAGTATAAATGTCTTTACTGATCAAGTTAATGCATCCTTGCTAAATAAATGTTAATGTCTTTAAAAAAAAAAATCTTGCTGACTCCAAACTTTTAAATGGTAGTGTAGACGGTGTCAAATGTGGCCATCCACCTCACCGTTTCCCTGCCAAAACTCCTTTACAAGTGTTTTTCAGATTCATTTCAGTTTGAAAGAATCATTACAAATAACTGGTTCAAATGAACAATTTGTTTGAAAATCAGACAATGGTAGGTTCACTATTTTTCAGTTGTTTTTTGTATGTTATACTGGACTCAAAACCATCACAAATACCTCAAGTATCACAGAAATGGAAAGCATACAGTTTCCACATGCGGCCAAAGCTTTAAACAGCCTCGAAGCTTTAAGAGCACTCACTTTAAGTAATGCCTGCTCCCTTCAGGTGTGGTGTACGGCTACAAGGGACTGCTGCTGCTGCTGGGGATCTTTCTGGCCTACGAGACCAAGTCCATTTCCACCGAGAAGATTAATGACCATAGAGCGGTCGGGATGGCCATCTACAATGTAGCTGTAAGTCTGACTGCTGGCTCTTTCTACTTTCACATCATATATTGTTCTCAGAGTGTAGCCTAACCGTAGCTGACAGCTGGGCGAAACACCTGAGATAGTTTCGTCTAATATATAGCTACATATATCATATGCGTATCAGTGTGTAGCAAGAATACTGTGCCCTTCAAGCCAAAACTGTTTAACTATTATATATTCCCCATGTGTTTTACTGTGTTTAACAGCCACAATATGAGGCTCTTTTATAAATGTATGAAAAAAAGACAAAGTTATATAATTGAAACTGCTAATGAGCAATGGTGGAAACTGTCGCCCAGGGCTATAGCATTTTCTGGGCCGGTGTTGTGTTGCTCACCCGTCTCCTTGAAAATTAATTGACGCCCCGCAGGTGGCTTTGCCTCCCCTCACACTTTATATGCTGTCTGTCTGCACTAATGTTACAATAAATGGTTTGCTCATGAAGTACGTCTCTTTACCTGCTAGAAGACAAACGAAGGATTACAATGGCGCTTTACAATACAGGTCAGGCTAATCAAATCACAAAATAAAGCGTGCTTTAATTTTTTTATATACTTTTTTATATAGCTACTAACTTAATTGATTATAATTAATTAGTTATGAAAAAAGTAATGCGTTAAAGTTATTAACCTTTACTTAATTCCTGAATCAGCTGTTTGAACAAATTGAGTAAATGAATAACTCATTGACTTACTATTTAGAGTATCATTTCATTAAAAATTAATAAAGTATTATTTTTATTAATCCATATTAATAAAAAAACCCTTAAAGCTGTAGTTGAAACAAAAACCTCAAAGTTCTATCATCATTTACTCACCTTCATGGCCGTTGAAGCCTAAAAGTTTGTTTAATAAATTCTATGTTGAATCTGTTTGATGTTTTTTCTCATTTAACCAAATAATGACTTTAAAAGATCTTCCGGCGGAAATTTCTCAGCCAAATTTGATGTGCGGTTAATGCGCCATTAATTAGATGAATTAATCGCCACATCATGCAATTAATTAGATTAAAGATTTTAATTTATACATTACCGTTCAAAAATTTGGGCTCAGAAATGATTACTTTTATTCCACAAAGATGCAATAAATTGATTAAACTGAAAAATGAGAGTAAAGACACAATGTCACAAGACTTCTATTTCTATTCTGTTCATCAAAGAATCTTGAAAAAATAGTTTTCAAAAGCATTTTACATAGCACAACTATTTTCAACATTGATAATAATAATAATAAATGTTGACACATGACACCTAAGACTGACGATGCTGAAAATTCAGCGAATTTGCGCAGTTTGACATCAATAATATTTTGTACTTCTATCTTAATTCAAGACACTTTTTGTCTTTTATTCTTACTTTATAGCTGATGATTTATTTTTTATTCTGATAGGTTGAAAAGTGTAAATAGAATTTATTTATACTATATTATATAAATATTCATAAGTGTGTATTAAAATGATCTACAAACTAACAATAAAGACTCTCTGTGAAAACAAAATAATAGTTATTGGCAAGATTCTAACGTTCAGTATATTTATCTTTATCAACCTCGACATGTCGCCTTGCGTTCGAGCCTTTTTTTAGCACATTTTTTGAATGAAGTGTTGATTACTGTCACTCTGAATTGCTCAACTGCTTGAAAACAGTTTGATTCCGGCAATGACTCCAAGTGCTTCGCAGGATGATTTGCATAATTGCACCCATTTGCTCAAACCCAGACTAAAACATCTTAATGAGCAAACAAGTGACACTTCACTGGTAATGCTTTACGTCAGTCCTACAGCTATTTCACATAAGATCAGATGAAGTCCCAGAAATGCACCGTGTGTTAGTAATAACATGCTTCCTTTGATGCTACTCCAGGGTTGTCGTTCAAAAGCAAAGGATTTACTGTATGTTTTTACACTATAGTGATGCAAGATTCAGAAACGAGTTGGGAGATGTCGTCAGGGAAAGTACAAATCTGCAGAAAAAATAGATTTTATTTGAGCTCTCAAATGTAACGAGCAGTTTTCTTCTGATGGATGTTGTGTGACTGAACGGTGGGTTGAATAGCACAGAATACTGTAACGCTCCAGTGCTGTTGAGGGTCAGAGAGGAAATAGACTTTAGTGGTGCTCTGGACGTTGTTTTGACTCCAAACAGTCATGACAGTCGGTTCATTGCTCCCAGTTATCTGTCCGTCGAGTAATTCTAGGCTGTTGAAGGTAAATACCAGCTTTTTTTTCTCCGCACTGTTCACCAGATATGACATCTCCAATGATCGTGGAAGATCTTCATCTCTCTGCTGCCCGCTGCAAGTGTTTTGACAAAATGACCTCTCTCTTTTTCATCAACAGTTCTCGCTCTCTCTTTTTCTTTTCCTTTCATTTTTTTTTTTTTTATGTACCTCTTCACTATCTTATTCTCAGTTCTCATTCCTGGCACTGTTTCTCTTCTGCAATTGAACTTTTTCTTAGTTAATTTACGCCCTCTAGTGGTGGTGATAGTTTGGTACACTAAAGTCTTGATTAGACGGTAAACAAAAAGCTTGAAAGAATAGAAAAACTCTTTCGTTTAGTTTTTTGTTGTCTGGAACAACAATAACAACAAAGGTATTTTTACAAACCCAATCAAGACAACATTCATAGGGGGTTGGATTTTACCGAATCAGTTGATTAACGTTATTCTCTCTCTCGTTTTGTCTCCAGGTGCTATGCATGATTACTGCTCCAGTGACCATGATCCTCTCCTCTCAGCAGGACGCTTCATTTGCATTCGCCTCTCTGGCCATCATTTTCTCAGTCTACATCACCCTCGTGGTGCTCTTCGTGCCCAAGGTCCGAGCATTTCAACAATCCCCTGCTGTAGATCACTTCCACATTCATGCTGCTTCGTCTTTATGGTGGACACAGCTTTCTCATTTTGTCTGATTTCGGTTCTTTCCCTTGACACGGTTTCATTTTTGTCACTGCATAAGTTTATTAGGTTAAGGTGCGTTTCATTTTCAATACTAAATGGTGTTTTTCAAAACGTCTTGGAAAATGCTCTCCTAGAGCTTATTATGCATTGTTGTTGATTATGACTGGACATTCACGGCATTATGCAATTAAATACATTTATGTAATGTCTCGTTTTTTTAGTATATTATAGTTTTTATTAAAAATTTTAATTTTATATATAGGATTTTTATTTATAGTTAGTAATTATTAAATGGGCTTTGTGATTTTTATTAGTTTTATATGAATTATTTTGGTTTAATATGTTTTTATTTACAGTTAGTAATTTTAGTGCTTACTTATTTCAGTTTGTTGCCAAGAAACATTTCCAAAGTTTGTTTAGTTTAAGTTTTTCATGAAATATTTATATTTTATTTCAGATTCTTTTAAATTATTAAAAAAAAGAAGAGAGATATAGCTTTAGCTTTGTCAATAGTAACCCTGCTTTGTGGTCTCTTTCTTCTCACATAAGTTAAATAATTTCTACTCAAATCAGTATTTCATGTACATTTATTTATTAAGTAAGTAACTGTGTAATAATGTACAGAAAACAGATTTTTATCTCTAAGTAAACGCTTCAGGGTGATTTATGTTGTGACTGACTGGCTGTAAATTATGCCTTACTTATTACCCGTCCTCTTCTGCACAATATCACCCATATGAACTATTGATTTGAATGATATTTGATCAATTCTGTGATGTTTCCCTGCGGTGTCTCATAGATTATTACGGTCATTTCTGCAGATACGGCGCTTGATCACTCGTGGCGAGTGGCAGTCGGAGCAGCAGGACACGCTGAAAACCGGCTCGTCCACCAACAACAACGATGAGGAGAAGTCACGACAGCTTGAGCGCGAGAACAGGGAACTCCAGAAGATCATTCAAGAGGCACGTGCTCCTTTTCTCTCTCTCCATCCGTCACTTCCTCTTCTCCTCATGTGCACACAGCTTGCGTCTTAAAAAATTAACACACCAGAAATCCGTTGGGTAGGATGAATTATTGAAATATCATGCGCGTCCTTGTTTTTGACCTTCATTACTGTGCTTTCACATGTTGTTCATTCAGTAAGGCCAGAATATGCTTTATATGTAAGTTAATACACAAAGGAAAGAATAGTTAAAAGAATTTTTCATCCAAAAATGGAAAATAATTTACTTACCCTCATGTGGTTTCAAGCTGTTTGACTTTCTTTCTTCATATGTTAAATACATATATGTACATATTTTATATACATATATATATATATATATATATATATATATATATATATATATATATATATATATGCAGGGCTGGGTACAGATTACAAAATACATGCTTTAAAAAGTAATTTGTAACGTATTTCGATTTTCGACTTTTTCCCTCAGAATTGCATGATATAATGTTGCAATTGTGAATTATAAAGTCAGAATCATGAGATATAAATTGAAAATATTGAGAAAAGTCAGAATTATGAGAAATAAACTCGCAATATTGAGAAAAGTCAGAATTATGAGATATAAACTCACATACTAAATTCACAACTGCAAGAAAAAAAGTTAGTATTGCAAGTTTATATCTCCCAATTCTGACTTTATAACTTTAAATCTCGCAATTGTGAGAAAAAGTTGCAGTGACGAGTGAATTATAAAATGACTCACAAACAACTATCACAAAACATCTAAACAGTCGTGGATCATCCAGGTCATGACAGGACAGTTAAGTTGACTTTTGGGCAATTTTTCTTTATAAATTCAGTCATTTTGTCTTGTTCAGAACAGTACTAAATAAAAATAATAAGTATTAATGATCCCTCTTGAAAGTATTAAAATGTTGTTGAAACTTAACTCCAGAGAATCACCAATTGCTGTTTAAATGACATTAAAATTCAAAGTAATCACTTTGGTAATCTAAAATACTTTTCAGATGTAACTGTAATTAAATACAGTCACTCAAATTTTGTATTTTAAATACGTAACTAAGTTACTTCTTTAAACTAAGTTACTCCCCAACCCTGTATATATATATATATATATATATATATATATATATATATATATATATATATATATATATATATATACATATACATATATAGATAGATAGATATAGATATATAGATTAGGCATAACATTATGACCACCTTCCTAAAACTGTATTGTGTTGGTCACCCTTTTGCTGGCAAAACAGCTCTGACCCGACGAGGCACCGACTCCACTACACCTCTGAAGGTGTGCTGTGCTGTCTGGCACCGAGATGTTCACAGGAGATCCTTCAAGTCCTGTAAGTTGTGAAGTGGAGCCTCCGTGGATCCACCCGGGATATTTTGTTCAGCACATCCCACAGATGCTCGATTGGATTGAGATCTGGGGAATTTGGAAGCCAAGTCAACCTCTAAAACTTGTTGTTGAACCATTTTGCTTTGCGTCAGGGTGCATTGTCCTGCTGAAAGAGGCCACAGCCATCAGAGAACACCGTTTCCATGAAAGGGTGTACATGGTTTGCATCAATGCTCAGGTCCGTGTCAAAGTAACATCCACATGGACTCAAGGTTTCCCAGCATCACACTGTCTCCGCCGGATTGCCTTCTTCCCATAGTGCATCCTGGTGCCGTGTGTTCCCCAGGTAAGCGACATACTCGTGATGTAATCAGTCCAGGCCACCTTCTTCCATTGCTCCGTGCTCCAGTTCTGATGCTCACGCGTCCACTGTTGGTGCTTTCGGTGGTGGACGGGGGTCAGCACGGGCACCCTGACTGATCTGCAGCTATACACATACACAACAAACTGATGCACTGAGTGTTCTGACACCTTTCCATCAGATCCAGCATTAACTTCTTGAGCCATTCGAGCTACAGTGGCTCGTCTGTTGGATCGGACCACACGGGCCAGCCTTCGCTCCCCATGTGCATCAATGAGGCTCGGCCGCCCATGACCCTGTCGCCGGTTCACCACTGTTCCTTCCTTGGACCACTTTTGATAGATACTGACCACTGCAGACCGGGAACATCCACAAGAGCTGCAGTTTTGGAGATTCTCTGACCCAGTCGTCTAGCCATCACAAATTGGCTCTTGTCAAACTCGCTCAAATCCTTATGTTTGCCCATTTTTCGTACTTCTAACACATCAACTTTGAGGAGAAAATGTTCACTTGCTGCCTAATATATCCCAGCTACTAACAGGTGATAAAGAGATAATCAGTGTTATTCACTTCACCTGTCAGTGGTCATAATGTTATGCCTCATCAGTGTATATACAGTATATCTAGAATTAATATTATTGTTTGTATAGTTTCAAATGTGGCACATTCAAAGTCAAGAAAAGTTTTTAATTTATATAATTTATTTTTTTTTTTTGTACAGAAGGAAGAAAGAGTGACAGAGCTGCGGAATCAACTTGCAGAACGTCAGGCCTTGCGTTCTCGCAGACGCACATCCGTGCAGAATCAGAACCAGAACCACAGCATCCCGTCCTCTCAGGCGGAGCCCCCCAGCTACTCCCCCACAACGGACAAACAATCCATGCCTGTGTCCTTCTCCAATTCTTCCAACCTCTACCAGGGCGAGGGTAAACTGAGCCGGAACAACTGCCACAATAGCCGTCTGCCCCTGCTGTACAAATGAGTCCGGGATGGTGGAATCTCAAAAAGGCAATGTAAAGTTGTATCTAGAAACTGGTAGTTTATGCATTTTATTTTCAAATTTGTGGGTTTTTATCTCCGCTTTTAGATTTCTGACCTTCCTGAACCTGACTTCTTTGTTTACTTTTGATAACACCCTATCTCAGCTATAAAGACACATTATTTTATGATGATTATTAAAATATTTTCACTGTATTTATATGAATTAACTTTCTGTTCCAACTACACCACCATTCAAAAGTTTGGGGTTGGTAAGAATTTTTTTTTTTGTTTTTAATAGAAGTCTCTTATGCTCACCAAGGCTGATCAAAAATACGGTAAAAGCGGTAATATTGCAATTTAAAATAACTGTTTTTTATATTATTATTGTAATGTATTTTAAAATGTCATTTATTCCTTTGATGCAAAGCTGAATTTTCGGCATCATTACTTCAGTGTCACATGATCTGAGATATTTCTTTTGGGTTATTTGTTGAATAGAAAGTTTAAAAAAAAGTATTTTTTTGAAAAAGAAAAAAAATAGGTAACATACCATATATACCTGTCAATGTTGATCAATTTAATGCTAACTTGTTGAATAAATGTAATTTATGTATTCATTTCTTTAAAAAAAAAAAATCTTAGTGACCCTAAGCATTTGAATAATAGTGTGTATGAAAACTAATTTCTGTTGCAGTCAACAAGAGCGGTGCTTTTAGCCAGCAAAAACCAATGATGTCAGAAAATATCTTTTTCTCACCCATTAGTCAAACCTTCTTTAAAGGAATATTCTGAATTCAGTACAAGTTAAGCTCAAGTGACCGTATGTGTTTTATGTTAATTAGCATAAAAATGTTTTATATTGGCTTGTCCAGTTTAGTCACATACAACAGAAGTAAATAGGGATGATTTTTGCACCGTTTTTTCTGAAATGTGAAGCTTTTATATATAACAAAACACTTATTCAGTATATTGTTTGAACTGTAAAGTTATTTAAATCATTTTTACACTTGTTTGAGGGTTTCATGGTTCATGATGATGCTTTGTCATGACAACGGTTGTGAAATACAATATAATTTTATCATATTAAAGTCATATTTAATTCACACTATCCATTCATATACATATTTATATACATATAAAATCCATTGTAAATGCCTCCATGTAACCCAGATATTTGCTTTTTTTTTTTTTTTTTTTTTTTTTTTTTTTAAAGAAAAAGGGGGAAAAATGGAAATTTATGTATAATGAAAATTGTCAATTGAGCTTAACTGAACCTGTAATATTCTTTGAAGAGCTAACACTGCTAACTTAAAGTCCAAACTGCTGTCCGAATGCTACAGGTTCTGATAGACGAGCCGAGAGTTACTTAAAATCCCGTTTGTGCTCTGTCATTATTTTGCCCTTGACCGTAGCACTTAAACCGGAGTTCTTCAAGGGGAACTGACTGTTTTTGCAATTGGACTGGCGTAAATCCCTTTGGATAAAGGTGTCTTTTAAGCACTAGGACAGGGGTGTTTAGGAAGGATTGCGTGGGTGCTGGAGCCAGAACCGGTCAAACATTTCTTTGAATTATTTTATTGAGTGACAGCGAAGGAAGAAGAGCTTGTCTTCGTGCTTCGCTTAGCATTTGAAGAGACTGTCACTATAATGAGACAGACCTTGCGTTGCAGCAACAGACGATATCAGATGAATTGCCCTCACTCCTCCAGTTCACAGAGAAAATGAGACAAGGTTTTAGCCGCACCTGTGATTTACTCACTCCTAAATGTATTTGACCCGAGTCTGGTCGATACTCTATTTTCTTCCTCTGCTTTCTCTCCTCTAATCCCTAAGGCCGTGTGCCAGGGTGCTTTTAATGGCTTTTCTGTCCTTGTCTCGCACTCTCCTGCTTCCGTAGTTGTAGAAGTGAAGTGGAATGAAATGGAAAAGAAAGAAAGAAGTTTGTTTTGTCCTGGACTGTATAAAGATGAGCATCATTTTGATTTCCCTCATATTGGCGTACAGTCACAAATACTCCCAATCAAATCATCGCTAATGGCTTTTTTGTTTGTCAAATCATCCATGATGTTTGTGGTTTGTTGCGTCACAGTTTGAGTGAAAAATAAGCACAGGCCTATGAACAGCTTCAGTAGCTTTTGCACTTTCAGGCCAAATGTATCACACGTCTCACGTCACTCAACAAATGATTTGCTTTTCCTTGTTTTTTATTTTATTGTTTGAAATGTGTCTTAATTTGTTTAATTTTTTATCATTTATTTGTGGTTAAAAACAATTTTAAAATATATATATTTTTAAATGGCTTTTAAATAACTTAATACCAGTGCTCTTCACAGTTGTCTCTGTCCGGATTATAGATTTCTTACTCTAAATTCCAGATCATTACCTGGTCTGTGTGATATTTATTTATTTATTTATTTATTTTTTCATGTTAATTCACTATTTAAATATTTCTTAATTTATTTCATTTTTTTTATTGTTTTATTTTTCACAAATTATTTTGTACCTCTTACGAGCACCAGTAAACAAATGAGTGCTCTTTACAATTGTTCATTTGCATTGTAAGGGATGCAACCACTTTTTGTACAATTTTAAGATGATATTTATGACCATTCTGTGACATTTAAATGCAAATGTTATGCTTGAAAGCTTTCCCAATTATTTTTCACTTCATAAACACTGTCATAGTGGCAGAAATAATCAAAAGTATAACCATACTTAGATCTATAAAATTTTATTAACACTCTCCTCTTGTATTTTTTTTTTTTTTATTACAAGTTAAGTCAATGCTTAAAATTTTGTACTTGTGGACAATCTCTCTGTAAATTTGGATTTACTGCAATATTGCATTGATCTTTATTTCCTATAGTAAGACAATCACGTAATACTTGTTTACACAGTAATACAATATTCTGGGATTTTAATTTCGAACAGAGTTGTGCATTGCTGCATGTTTCATTCTTGTATGAAAAGTACTCGTGTATAAACTTACATATAACAAGCAATGACTCACAGTTGGTGACTGGACAGCTAGACATAGTAAAGCACGTCATTTCCTCTAGTATATCAGCATTCTAGTAATGTAGCTCAGGGTGTGACTATACTGTAACACTTGACACACGGAAAAGGTACAATCTGTAATTACTGAAACAGTGCCTTGTGAACGGATGGGAGGGGATCTTTGTAAACATCTGTGTGGAGTCACCTCTGGCATACATGGGATGGTTGTTTTATTTCTCTAAAGGCCCTCCTGTTGCAGCAGTTATGGATTTTCCTTAAATGTACGGTTTAGTAGTCAGGTGTGTACACTGTACCACAAGGACAGATTTTTAATTCTTCTAAGCGTCTATAAACAATGTAATTCCCTTGTAATTTTTCAACTGACAAAAACCATGTATGTTAAGCTTTAGAAAGTTTCTATAAATATGCAAACTTTCTGGATGTCAACATTCAATAAACTCATTATTTTGCACTGAGAGTGCAGCCAGGATTGTTCATGATGAAGCAACAATCATAAGATCTGATGATCTAGACTTGAGCTCAAAACAAAAGATCATGAGGTTCTTTAAAAGAATTTGTACCCGTTGGAGCAAATAGCCTTGTGGGCTAGCTCGGCCCTCTCTCTCTCTCCCTGTCTCTCTCTGTCTCTGTGTCTGTCTGTCTGTCTCTCTCTCTGTCTCTGTCTCTGTCTCTCTCCCTATCTCTCTGTCTCTCCCTCTGTCTCTATCTCTCTCTCTCCCTCTGTCTCTCTCTCTGTCTCTCTCTCTCTCTCTCTCTCTCTCTCTCTCTCTCTCCCTGTCTCTGTCTGTCTCGCTCTGTCTCTCCCTCTCTCCCTATCTCTCTGTTTCTGTCTCTCCCTTGGTCACTGTCTCTCTATTTCTCTCTATCTCTCTCTCTATCTCTCTCTCTCTCTCCCTATCTCTCTGTCTCTCTATCTCTCTGTCTCTCCCTCTGTCTCTATCGCTCTCTCTCTCCCTCTGTCTCTCTCTCTGTCTCTCTCTCTCTCTCTCTCTCTCTCTGTCTCTCTCTCTGTCTCTCTCTCTCTCTCTCTCTCTCTCTCTCTCTCTCTCTCTCTCCCCCCTGTCTCTGTCTGTCTCGCTCTGTCTCTCCCTCTCTCCCTATCTCTCTGTTTCTGTCTCTCCCTTGGTCACTGTCTCTCTATTTCTCTCTATCTCTCTCTCTATCTCTATCTCTCTCTCCCTATCTCTCTGTCTCTCTATCTCTCTGTCTCTCCCTCTGTCTCTATCGCTCTCTCTCTCCCTCTGTCTCTCTCTCTGTCTCTCTCTCTCTCTGTCTCTCTCTGTCTCTCTCTCTCTCTCTCTCTCTCTCTCTCTCTCTCTCTCTCTCTCTCTCCCTGTCTCTGTCTGTCTCGCTCTGTCTCTCCCTCTCTCCCTATCTCTCTGTTTCTGTCTCTCCCTTGGTCTCTGTCTCTCTATTTCTCTCTCTCTCTCTATCTCTATCTCTCTCCCTATCTCTCTGTCTCTCTATCTCTCTGTCTCTTTGTCTCTCTCTCTCAATTCAATTCAATTCAAAATAACTTTATTGGCATGACTGTAAATCATACATTATTGCCAAAGCATACATAAAACAATAATAGAAACATCTGTATAATAGAATATAATAATATCAAATATTATAATATTATCAAATATTACAACATAACTTAAATTAAATTAACAGTGTAATACAATGGAACATCTCTGAACATTTGGTACCACAGTGGTGTAACAAATATATATATATACACACACACGTACTGAGGGTCACTGTGGTGGACGGTAGGGAAAGACACACACATTCACCTGCTGTCTCTCAGGCTGTGGCACATCCACACATATCTTGCAGTCTCTCTCTCCCTCTCTCTCTCTCTCCCCTCCCCCATACTAACTCACTCACAATGTCTACCAGATAAAATCATTTTTAGCTTGAATATTAAAGTCATCTTGGGGCCTCATTGGAAGTTTGTTTAGGCCCCAGCCACCTGGTTGAGAGCCACTGCTTTACTATACTACCTCAACATTAAGGCAAAAATGACAAAAAGTAAAATATAGTAGTACAAATTATTAAATATAGTGAAACACAGTCGGTCAGTGTGCTATGTCGATCCCTATTGTCTAATAACCTTTTTCACAAATACAAAACCTTTTATTTTAGCTGTAAGGGCAACTAAACTTAGGAGTTTTTGAACAAAAATGTCAGTAGACGGCCTTTCAGATCAAAGCACTCCCTGGAATTCACAGTTCTATTGTAAGTGTGAGATCTCCTCCCTTCACGAGAGTAACCGGAGAGTGATGCAATCCTGTTAATTCAGTCCTCTGGGCTTTTTGCTAATCACACCTGGGAGAAAGCAGCAAACATTCATGAGAAAAAGAAGCATTGACCTCATTTTTGATAAATAAACGGAAGTCACACTTTAGGAAGATAAAGAACCACGAGTCACGTACTGAAAAGCAAAAATTCCCCATTGTGTTCATATGACCTGTCACAAGCTTTTCTTTTTGAGCGCAGTTAGGAAGGAGGCGAGTCAAGTGTATTGCAATAATACTTCTTGTTTATTCACTGTTAAAAAGTCACAGGAGTGACTGCTAACAATTTCAATACATTAATTTTCCAAATAATAGCATATTCAATCATTAATAAATATATATAAATAGGACAATAAAATACATTAAACACATTTAAAAAATTATAAATAATTGTATATTCCACAAAAAGAAAAAATTCTTTTGAACATCCTTAGTATTTCTGCAACGAAATATGCAAAATAATAAATGTCACATTAGCTTAAAATAAGTATACAAAGTGTAGTGCCCTTGCTATAGTGCTCATGACCGAGTACATAGTATTCAGTGCATGGCTCTCACTGCATCTAATGTTCTTTAAAACCAAAACATTGTCATGATGCAATAAGGACTTTCATCATTAGTCAAACTAGAAATAAAGCAAATGCCCTGAGAACATACTTTCAGAGTTTTAACATAAAACACTTGTCTTTGTACCAGTGCCACTTGACTCATGTGGCTAATAAATCACAGCGCAAACACTCCAAAGAATGTTTTGGCATAATTTTCGTCGATGTCCGCCACGCGGTTGGTTATGGTTGACAGCTTATCGCCCTCGAATAGCTCAAAGACGGCACCGAGGTAGATGGTGCTGTAGGTGTTCTTCTTGTCTTCGTTTGATTGGCAGATGGATTGGATGGAGCTTTGCAGAGGCATCGGGTCTTTCACTCGGTCCGTTAAACGCCAGATGGTGTGGCTGAGGACGTTCCGAGCCGCATTGTCGCCTTCATCCTTATTGCACATTATAGTATAGGACACCTGGCTGTACACAAAGTAAAGGCCGTCGGCAGGAATGTGAATCTGGTTGTCTTCCAGCTTAAGACCACCCTGCACAAACGACTGATCCACTTCGCCTACCCATTCCAGTGATTCCGTTGCGCTGCCTTTATTCTGACCTGGGAATGGAGAAGATACATGTGTGAGAAGGTGGCACTTCATTTTTGAACGTTTCAAACTAGCTCAATCTAGCCGTGTTTAATATATAATCTTAAAATTTGACATCATAAACTTGTATTGAAGTGAGCCTGTTGCAGGTTTCTTGGGTGTTCGGGTTAATGATCGCTGTCTTTATCTTCAGTAGAGCATTAATCATAAATTTCATTGGAGTGTCCCCACCTCTTGCCACCAACCACAAAGTAAATATGTGTGAGGAAGCTCTATATTACTGTATTTGGATTCCTTCCCACTATAGGAAATCCACACTAGCTAATGTTTGACATTTAGACATTCAGTCTTACAGCAGCCGGCAGGCCGTTGCCAACAAATGGCTTTTAGAAATCTCAGATTTTTTGAGCATCTGATAAGGTGATCTTGACCAAGGATACTCAGCTCGGTTTTTTGAAATGAGATAACCTGTGACGTGTGTGAAGACACAGTTTGAGACTCACCATGTAAATGAATGGCCGCCTTTGTTTTCTCAGCGATCTGCTGTAGCGTTTTTCCTTGCTCTGTGGAAAAGAGGATTTGGGTCAGTTTCACAGTCTGAGTCAAAAAAACGGAAGCTAATTAAAGTGTAAAATAATTACTATTTTTACATTTTGGTGAACAGGTGGCAAATTAGTATAAATCTGTACGATTTCATTCTTATCTCCTCTGACAGTTAAGTTTTTAATTGTACATTTCCATACGAATTCATAGAAAATTGCCACCTCGTGAAATAGTTACGATCAGGTCGATAAACACAGATTTAGCTTTGAAAACTGATAACAGTGATGGAATGCTAGGAATGTTGTTTACCTGGCGGTGTGCTGATTTGCTTCTCTGGATATTTTAGAGATTCTTTTTGGACTGGTTTCTGTGAAAGACGAGTATTGCTTATTAATGACTCGTTTGAAATAAGGTCACACTGTTATGTACTTGAATAATGACTCAACCCACAGTGAAGTTTCAATCTTACCGTCATGTGCCAGGCGAAGAAAACAGCCGCTGTGGCGCAGAGGCCGACAAAAGCGATTACAGCAACAGTCTTCCATATCCAGCTTCGGGAGGGCTTCACTGATACAGGTGCCACCGTTGTCTGATAAACTCCCCCTACGCCGGCTTCCACATCTACAATTCTCGTTTCGTATTTCACCATGCTGTTCGTTCTCTTCTCTTCTCTTCTCTTCTCTTCTCTTAGTTATCTGCTCCTTTTGGTGTGAGTTTTTGAAATGAACTTTTCTGCTTTGTGTACGACTTATAAACACCAAAGATGGGGGAAACTCCAGTGATGTCAGTCAGCAGCCAGCTTGAGGAACAGAGGTTGGTTTGAAAAGGGAAAGAACACCCTCAGCTCTCAAACACCAACTTTCCACCCACACACTAACACACACCTCCAAATGCAGCACTCACACATAGACACTCTCTGCTTGCTCAATAACTATAAATATTACATCCTCTTTATGCTTTCAAAAAACCATTACACTCACATTAAGATAAAGCTGTTGTTCATTGTTTGGTTCACTTTAAAAGTTTAATTCATCTTAAATTGCATATATTTTCCCTAACAGATTAGTTAACTTAATGTACTTTTAAATGAGAAAACTTCATTGTGATTTGTTTATATATATATATATATATATATATATATATATATATATATATATATATAAAAGGTATATATATGTATATGTATATGTGTGTGTGTGTGTGTGTGTGTGTGTGTAAGTGTTTTCATTATTACATTCTCCTGAATCACTTTTCTGTTAAGCATGTTCATTAATGGCTATTTACAGAAAGTCAAGCATTTAATATTGTATTCGAAGTACAGGATTACATTAGTAAATAATAAATTTCATAATCCTTTCTCTAACCACGCAATAAAACCTGATAAACCAGCTCCATGTGGTTAATGTTAATGTGCCACTGGCACTTTCAGTTTCGGCGTGGTGATGTAATAACAGCCAGTCCAACACGACCAACTACAGCTGACTTCAGTTACTTCCTATTGGGAGATTCCATGCCGTGAAATTCTTCATGGCCTTTACAGGCTTGTTTTTGTTTTCTCTCTCCTTTTCTCTCACGCTCTCTTTCTGTGTTAAAAGCTACTAAGCAGGTTTGATATCTGGGTGTAAGTCTATTGATGTATTTCTTTGTTCATTTCGCAGTCATAAAAGCTTTCTAATAGCTGCAAGACACAGCCCTAATAAGCAGGAGCCATTTCTAAATGTTACACAGACTTTAAGATCTAATCTTTTGTTTGTGGTTTCTTAAAAACCCCATGAAAATGGTGTGAGATTATTTCAATTCTTTTTTATTTTCGCAATGTGCCACAACATTCCCCACAAAAAAAAGGGATGTGGAAACGTACTGATTAAATCTGCAATTGCTAGAAAATGTCAACCGCATCTTAAAAATAACCTCACAGCTGAAGGAAAAATCCTGATAAATTTGCGCTTATTGTACTTTCTGGATTTCTGGTGCACCTGGAAAGGACTTCGATAAGGCCTTATTTGGAGTTGGAAATATATCGAGCACATGAATAACCAATTTAAGTCTTATTTACATTTGGGGAACTATGGCATTCTATGATGATACATGAGGTGATATGTGAAGTAAGGTGAACATGGCGAAAACATAGATATAGCCTATTTTCCTATGATGTCTATCTATCTATCTATCTATAGATAGATCAGCAGAAAGTTAAGTCTGTAGGGAATGGCATAAAGATTCATTTTAGTATAATTATTTCGTTTTGTTTAGGCTACTTCAGTAGCTATGTAAGCTCCGACTTTTTATGTAGCTGACTAGATAAATCTTTTATGACATGTGACTCTCAAACCAGCTTGCTTACAAACACCTTCCATACAGTATCCGAGTCGCAAATGTGAATGAATTCGACGTCAAACCAATATCTGTTAAATTTCTCCTCTCGTGCTAGCCTAAACGACTAAAGAAAAAAAAATCAAAAATAACTGGATCTAAAAACTCGTCCGACTCCAGCGACTGCCCGGTACAGTTCTGTACAAACCGCACACTGTTCATCATAACGTATAGGATAATACAGAAACGATTGATCGATGTAGGCTACAAATAAACATACCTTCTAAAATACTTTAAATTACAGAAGGCATGGAGATTGTGTACAACAGGTTTTTCAGCAAAGTTTTGATCATGTTTATATATATGTATATGCATATATATATGTGTATGTGTGTGTGTGTATATATATATATATATATATATATATATATATATATATATATATATATATATATACATACATATATATACACACATATATAAATATGTATATATATATATATATATATATATATATATATATACACACACACATATGTATATATATATATATATATATATATATATATATATATAAATATATATGACCATGCATCAGTGGTTCTAATTCATTATTTTGCATGCCTGCAACATGTATAGGGTATTAATGTGTTCTTTATGCTGTCTTGCTGTGTTAAGTTATGTGTGAAACAATGCTATTACAGGCCTATTGCATTTCCTTTCCTCTAATCACCGAGAAAGGAAATGAGGTATGTGCCACACATCGCTCATGCTTTTCCCCTTCCGCAAAAGCTTCAGTCAAACACTAAAGAAAGCGAATTAACTCATTCCTCTCTTACTCACAGTATCTTGTTTATTTGTTCAGAGTGAGTCATTCAATTCAAACTGCTCTTTGCCATGTTATGAAATTATCGCTATACGTAAATAGTATGTATGTACATGAACGGCATGGGAGGACTGCTTCCGTGATTACACCATGGCTCACGCACTTTTCCATGTAGTAATTACTCATTCTGTTGTTGCCTAATTAAGGAAATATATTTGAAACTGTTTGCTCATTATTCCTCAGTTTTGTTGAGGATCCGACTCTCGGGCCTTGTTTGTGGTTTCACCTGTAATGATGCGATCTGTGTCAGCATGAAGTGATATTTATCAGGTCCTGTTCTGTAGCCGTGGAGCGACATGACATTTACGTGAGGTGATTTGGGTCTGTATGTAGGCACTGAAAGGTTACATAAATGTAAATTACCTTCAACATTATTATATTTCTTGCCCATGTTCAATGATGGCAACAACAAACAACCCTTCTGGAGTTTTCCGATGTAAACAAAGTGTTATGTAAATGACATGAGGGAGTGGAGAAATGACCACCAGATATATGTAGGAGTAAAGCAGCTTTGACTGTAAAGGAATAGTTTACTCAATGCAAATCTGTCATCATTGACTCATGTCTTTCTAAACATGTTTGACGTTCTTTGTCTTTAATTGACCACAAAAGGAGATGACGGAATGATCATGTACACTGTTGAGCTTGAAAAATTACTGAAAAGCACCATAATTTATTCCATACAATTTGTGTGCTATATTCAAGTCTTGTGAAGAAAAGAAAGAAAATTGTCATTATTTATTCACACTCATGCCATCCATCTTTGAAATGCAAAGAAAGATGTTTTGGTAGCACTTACAATGTACTTGCCTGAGAAAATACTGGGTAATATAAGGTAACTACATAGGTTAAGTTTAGGTTTAGTGGTAGAGGGTTATTACCTAGTTATTACCAAGTAATTACCGTAAGAAGCACATTGTATGTACATGGGGAACAGGGCTGTAAAATAAAGTGCTACCGATATATTTGAAGGTTAATTTCACCTAAATTTTAAGCATCAAAAAGTTTGTAAAGACAGCATAAAAGTAATCAGTATGGCTAGATGGAGCAGGTTATTTAATTAATATAGTTATATTAATGTAACAATTTGTTATATAGTTACAGTTCAATATATACAATATTATATTATACAATACATAAATACATACATATAATAGTACTTTACATATATGTATATATAGACGCTTGAACTGAGGGACTTCAGCGATCTGTCACGACACATTTATTGTTTGAAAACTAAGACTGTTTCATACAAAAATATCTATGTCTTGTCTGTTGACGATATATATATATATATATATATATATATATATATAAGCACTATTATAATGTTTATTCAATTCTAATATATTTTATTTTATTGTAATCTCACACGTGGATCTGCTTTTTTCCTTTTTATAACAAAGTTTTCTATAATTTCTATAATAAAATACATATGTGATATCTCATTGAATATTTAGCATCAAACAAACAATATAATTCTTATTCTCAGTGAATACAGATTTTTTTCTTATTCAATAAAAAGATTGAAAAAATGATTACACAACCACCAAATAGGTGGCGCTGTGCACTAATAGGTTATGTAAATCGCCATTAAACAAAAGAAGAAGAAGGAAGTAGACTGGCTTTTTCTGAGAATCTGTTTCCATGGTGAATCATCGGTTCGTTGCTCTGTCTTGTGTGTTAACCGGTCGGCTGAACTTACTTCCTGATGTGTTTTTGGAACCAGCATACCTTGAGTAAGCAAGATTTGGATGAATCAACCGAGAGTTCAGGCTATATGTGACGGTAAGCTAACCTTACTTTCTGGAATACCCCCCTGGATAGACACAATGCTTATTTACCGAATATCTTACCCTCTAAATCTCAAGACATACTTTTGTATTTTAAAACTGAATTGTTGCAATTGACCCTTAGCAAAGACCCGCCCCCCTTAGTTACCGTTGCTATGTCCTACAAGCCATGGCGCTCTCATGCCACACTTCATGTTTTCACACAGTGGAAAATACATTGTGGAGCGAAGAGGACACTGACAATGCGTCGACAGACAAGACATAGGAGGTTACTTTTTGTATGAAACGGACTTCAAACAATAAATGTGTCGTGACAGATCACTGAAGTGCCTTAGTTCAAGCGGCATGTTAACTGATAATCTTTTCCTAACTTTTACATGAATGAACATCAGAAGGTATGTCGTTTCAACCATGGAAAGATCTCAATACACACCATTTTCAAATCCATCAATGTTAATCTACTAACTCTCCTGTCTGGTTCACTTGTCAGACAAAATGGCAGATTCAGCATTACGATTGGTCAGAATACCCGTCATTCAAACTCCCGGCGAAGGGTGGATCGGTTACGAGAACCAATGGCATCTGCAAATAGGAAAGAGTTTAGAAAAGAGATTATTAGTGAATAACAACTTATATTTTTGTCTGTTTCTCACACAAAGCTGAAAGATGACTTTAGAAGTATTGAGTTTAGTTGTATGGACTACTTTTATCATATTTTGTCTCCTTTTGTCATTTTTGGAGCATCAGTCGCTATTCACTTTCACTGTATTATATGTAACTTCCAACAAAAGACAGATAAGCAGGTTGGGAAACATAAGGATTTGACACAAAGCTGACAAGAAGTAATTTACGTTTTTATTCATCAATGATTTTGTGAGATGATGCCATTTTTTAGATTTATTTTTATATTTCATGTTTTCTTACAAAAACGAAACAACGACAAAACAGCATTAAGCACATGTGTGTGGCTTTGTGGAGAGTCCTGGATTTGCTTTAAAATTTTCAATGTCATCATAGAGGCTCAGATTCACATGCCCTGCAAATTTGTGACCATAGCAGGTGCTCCGTGTAGAAAACTTTAGAGAGCGCCGCATTCAAAGAGCACCTGTGAAGTAACATGAAAGGGCAGATCTGTGAGAGGGGGAAGTGTGGGAAAACCCCATTATTTTAGGTCACATTAATGTGGTTGTGCAGTGGTATGTTTGTGTTGATTCTGTAAGGAATCCCTCCATGCTTTCCACATTTATGACTCCTCTCTCCATTTTCCCTTTTCTCTCTTCCCCATAATGCTCCACGGGGGAAGGGATATGTGACGTAGAGCACGGTTAGTTTCACAGCTCCACTCTGCATATGGGTTAACACCTTTACCACAAAGAAGAAAAAAAAAAGCACCATTTCTCTTCTCAGAGCAGCAGGAGTTTCTAACCTGTAACTCTCCATGCCACCATTATTCTCACCTGGCACCTTGTTTGTGTCGCCATGTGACACATAAAATAGATAGAAATGCATGAGAGGAAACTTTCAGAGCGTATTTGCCAATGTGTGTTATGAGTACACCGACTTAGTAACTATTTCAGTTACTATGAAGTTTTGAGTCAAAACTCCAATTACATTAAAATATGTATTTTCTCTTCAAGTGGTTTTGCATGTTGTTTTCAAAGATCTAGTTTTTGTGAAATTTGGAAGTAAAATTCCAAAATAGTCACATTTTTTTAAATGCTACAAATGTATTAAAAGAAAAAGAAAAAAGAGTATTTACTAGCAAAAGAAAAATCATATTTTTGAATGTTATCTTTTAAACTACCTTTTTTGTTTATTGCATTATATTTGTGCTATTTAAAGGGCTAGTCAAAATCTTCTGTCATTAATTACTCACCCTCATGTCATTCCAAACTCATAAAAGTTTCGTTCATCTTCGGACCACAAATGAAGATCTTTTTGATGAAATCTTTTGATGAAAGCGTTCTGTCCCTCCATTGACACTCTATGCAACTACCATTTTGACGCTTCAAAAAGTTCATGAAGAGATCGCAAAACTGGAGACTTGATCGTTTTATACGATGAAGAGATTGAATTTAGGCTTTTATTCACATATAAACATTGATCAGAACGAACCTGTCAGTTCTCTTCAGAAAATCTGGGCTAAACTGCTCAATTCATATGGATTCGTTTTATGATCTCTTTATGAACTTTTTGCAAAGGCTGTTCCAATAGAGGGACAGAAAGCTCTCAGATTTCATCAAAAATTCATTTGAGTTCCGAAGATGAACGAAAGTCTTGCAGGTGTAGAACGACATGAGCCGAGGTAATTAATGACAGAATGTTCATTTTGGGAGTGAACTAACCATTTAGTTCTAAATTTTACTGTTTATTTTCATTGAAAAACCTACAATAACGCCGTTTAATGTTAATTCTCTTTGTGAATTAACCCATTTAGTCTGACAACATGCGTTCTAATAGCTCAAAGAGTATAGCTATAGCAATGGCAAAGTCATGGGTTTGATTCCCAAGGAATGCATAAACTGATAAAACGTAAGTAAAGCATCTGCCAAGTGCATAAAATTAAATTGAAATATTTACCACTATTGGAGAATTTTGGTACATTTTATTGTTTCAAAATGTCCATGCATTTAATAAACTGAATTTTTTTTTTTTCTTGTGGAATAATGGTGGAAATGCCTTTTGGAATTTTAGCCAAGACTTCATGGTTTGTTTCTGCTGAAATCTCAGATATAACCCCACTCAGAGAAATATCCACTGGAGTAAAACATGTGAAAATATAGTATATGTATATTGCTCAATTGAGTCTGTGCATGAGTGCAAAAAACCACAAGCTAACAGGAAACGGTTGACAGTGTACAAACAGACAGTCACAAATAAAGGTTCAATTCAATTGCTTTGCATACCACTACAGAATTATGCTGACAAACAGTGTGCTAGGTACTTGGAAGTAAAGTTTGCATTTTTTTAAAATCAAAATCTGGTTTTAATGACACAGTTAAATAGTCCTATGTTCATAAATGTACCACAAATGTGCAAGGGGCTGGTTCATCACTGGACAGAAGGGAAGCATTATTTACGAAAGTGAAGATATGAAAAAAATTAATTGCTTGAACATTTTCAGTGATACTGATGAGTTTGGTGAAATCAGTCCCGTGAAAAGCAGAAATCTATCTAAAAAAATATATATAGCATGATTTGCTTCTTCAAAAGAGTTTCTGCATCATTCAACGACTTCTAGAAAGAGAGGAAGTAAATAAACTAAGACTAAAATTGTCAGACGCCACACTGTGAGCATCTTACAACCAAGGCTAGGCACATTAACGAAATCTTTCTGACATGTTACACTGTGTGTACAATATGAGTAGCTTTATTAATAGCAAAACCATTCGATAGAAGCATTTAAGGCTTAATGTTGCATGAATTAATGTGTGTATTTGGCTTTTCCCCCATATTATTATACCAAAGTGAAGTTCCAAATGCTCTTTATACATTATGTAACTCATCCCCACCTCACTCTAGTTTGTTAACCATCATATGATGATTGAAAACACAAAGGTGAGATGACTTTTCAGTGTGGGCCGAGGAATAAACCAAAAAAGAGGATTTATAGATGCGGGGAATTCAGAATTGTGACTCACAGCACATGAAATTAGCTGTCAGTGTCTTTTGCGGTTACAGTTTTGTCAGCGAGGGTAGATTTTTGGAAATATATTTGACTTCGTACAGTATACTCCATCAAGATTAAAGATTTAAAATGTCAAGATTGTTTCAGGAGACCAACTGAAAAACCAAAACTACACCGTGCACTAAATATTGACCTTGACATACACCGTTCTCCCTGACCTTAACATTAAGTTTGGTAGTTCTGCAAAGCGGGGAAGCTTCCTCATACTTTTGGCCTTCTAGATATGATGCGCGTGTACGCAATCGAAACACAATGTTTGTATCTGCGGCGAAAGTGGGTTTAAGTTTCGGTGGTTGGCTTTCAGAAGGCCAGGAGGAAGGCCACTTTTAGATACCGTTCCTCTGACGAATGACTCCCTCGTGTGGCTGTCAGTAGTACATGGGATGCGTGCGTGTGAGTCAGAGGTCGGACAAAAACTGTTGTGTTATTCTTCACAGTTGAGTTTGAGTTCAATTCAAGCAGGGATACAGGATGTGTTGCAGTGAAAAGACTTTTATTTAGCCTTAGCTTACAGGTAGAACAACATTAGTTCACAAATAAATTATTTCATTTCAGATCATTTCAAACAATCATGTTGACTACTGTTCATCAAGATTTATGAATTAAATAAACAAATTTTCAAGACTATTTACAGCACTTTACTTTTAAAAAAAAAAAGAAATTAAATAAAATTCAAATAAAATAAACAAATTACCTGAGAAACCATTTGCAATTCAGCAATAAATCTCAAAATAGTTCAACAATTACTCTAAAGTATGTCATATAATATAACAATAAAAATGTATATTTTAACACATAAAAAGACAATATTCCCTTTGAAACCCATAATGGGTATGAGAACTAACCATACCAACATCTTTTATTATTTACTTTTGTAAATATAAATACAGACAGTTTTATTTCTTCAGCCGAAACAACCGGACTCGCAAGAACTCTTAATAGGAATGGTGAACTGTTCCTTTAAACCCTAAATCCGAAAGATTTACATTTATTACTTGTTATAAAGGAAGATTTCCCAGTAAGTATCGAAATCTTCATTTGATAGGAGCAGGTTGCCATTTACTATATGCAGGCTGATGCTCTCTCCCGCTGTCAGCATAACCATCCGGATCATCGTCAATGATCCTGGTTCATAGCGTGTAACCTTGCTCAGTCGTCTGTCTTTTGTCGCAAGACCTTTGTTTTTGAGCAAACAAACAGTCCCCGGTTGCTTTCCCTCTGTTTTTGTTTGTTGACTAGATTTTTTGAATGTTACCTGGGCATGGATATAGTAAAAACCGCTGGTTTTAATGTTGACAGTGCCATTATTTAAGGAGAGGGAGCTGCTCTCACAAGACTCACTGCATATCCAGATTTTTTCCGTGTCTGAGAAAGAGAATGGAAATATTAGTGTGCAGTCCGAAAACCTTTCCCAGTTATTAACACTTTACTGTGTGCTTTTGGAAGGAACATTACTTAAAATAATTAATATACAAAAGTTTATAATGCAAAACCCCATTAAAGATTCTCTCCTGTGTTGACATATTTAATAATGAGTTGGAGCAGGACATTTCAAAAGGGATTGGCTGAATTTCAAATATCATACTAACTATCCTATCACACCATGTGCTATTCCAAATTCAGCCTCAGTTTACCTTACATTCATGAACCATGACTAGCCAGTTTTGATTGCCTTAGATTTCTTTAAAAAGTGTTTACTTTTATTCTGGCCTGTGTAAAAAGTTGATAACAGAGGAAGCAATGAGTACAAGAGGGTGTCTATCTATCTATCTATCTATCTATCTATCTATCTATCTATCTATCTATCTATCTATCTATCTATCTATCTATCTATCTATCTGTCTGTCTGTCTGTCTGTCTGTCTGTCTGTCTGTCTGTCTGTCTGTCTGTCTGTCTGTCTGTCTGTCTGTCTGTCTGTCTGTCTGTCTGTCTGTCTGTCTGTCTCTCTGTCTGTCTGTCTGTCTGTCTGTCTGTCTCATTTATAGTGTCATAAAAGATTTTTTCATTTTAAATTCGAACACAAATGCGTTAAAGAGTCTTATTTTTTTATTTAATTGTCCTTTTCATTTTCTTGTGTAAACATTCCATTTGTGGGGGTCGGACCTGCCTTTCATCCCACATATATATGGAAACACTTCACACAGGACGTGAAGTAAGGTCAGGGAAGGAGAGACTTTTAAAGGAACGTTTCCACCTCCTTCCTCACACATAGTGTCGTGCACATTTAGACTAGTTATATTTCCACTGATTCACAACGCCTCTGCGATAAACATTCAACGTCGCCTCAGAAGTGTCACTGTGGTCACTGAATCTGGTTCATCTTATAAGCAAGTGCAGGAAACAGTCACGCGAATGAGATGAGTGCTTTAAAAAAAGGTATAACCTCCTACTTGGATGGAGCGAAGGTGAACCAGGTGACCTCAAGTTACCTCACAGAAAACGACGAGGCCGAGCTTATTTACAGATGTGAGGTGCATATTTGATTGTGGTAACTTTACTTAAATCACTTTTAGGCCACAAAAGATTTCTTTAAAAGCAGAGAACCACATGCCAAACTTCCTCAATGCAGCAGAGACACCAGAGACATAATGACACAACCAAAAGTCCCACTATCTTTTGTTTTCATGATATAGAGAGAAGCGAGAAATGCAGAAAAAGTGCAAAGGGGAAAGTGCGAAAGGGGGAAATGGGAAAGAGAGAAAAGATAGAGGTCCACACATGCAGGAAGAAAGATGTTACCTCACCTCTGATAACACGGATAAAGTCTGTAAAAGATGGACTGTACGGGGATCCTGAAAGTGCAACATAATAATTTTCAGTTTACAATTTAAAAAAAACTATTGTTTAAAGAGATACAAACTGTCCCTAAAAGAAAGATGATAGCTTTGGAAAAAATCTATTACCTAATTGACTATGGACAGAGCTGATACTTTTAATCTAATGTTTACATTTCTTTTCATATTGGATATTACACATGATAAAAAGTTCAACATTTCTCACCTTTCAGATGGTCAGGTTTGGAGTTGTTTTCTGTAAAAGAGTATTAGATTGTTACTTTCATGACGAAGGTATGTAATGTTTCTTTACATTGTACTTTTTAGAAGTGGAGAAAAATAGATTAAACAAGCAAACCTTCCGAAATTCTTGTCATGTTTGTTTCAGGCTAAAGAAAAAAAGAAAAGAAAATCTTGTTAATCTCAAAATGACAACCCAATCTCACAGGAAAACGTAACTTTTAAGTGGTGGCTATTTCATATGAATAAAAATGTATGATTGTTTGAATAAAAATAAGCATAAAGGTCCTCCATAAACCACCACTGGGACAAAATCAGATCGTATACAAAAAAAAAAAAACGCATGAAAACGAATTTTATACGAATTAGCCACCAATTCACCAAAATGTAAAATTGTTACAATACAAATTGCCATGAGACTGAACAAGACAACTGAGAAATATCGTGTAGTATTGCAGTAAAACTGAAGTGTGCCATTTTGTTTTATACAAAACTGTACTGTAAAACCATGACTTGAGCAGCCCAACCACCTACATTTGCTCAACCTATAGCATAAGGTGGGACCATTGGGTATGCCAACACCAGATGGGCGAATATTCTTGAAAACAGACGCCAGTAATGTTTTTCTACATGTTAAGAGGCAGTGTGGTTGAATGAGGTCACTCTACCTTTTTTGCTGCAAGATATACAACCATAACCAAAAGAGCTGAAGTCATCAGGCAGCACCAGCCAACCAGGAGGCGGAACCTTGGGTTATTCGAGCTGGTCATCTCCGTGACTATAGCAGAGACCAAGAAAAAGGAATCAGATGCATCAGTGAAACCAATGATGCATTCACAGTGAAAGGTGTGGCCTGCTGACCTAAATGCATAGCAATACATCATGTGGCGAGCAAATCTATTAAAACACTCAGACCATCTACTCTCTCCCCACACCGGTTTCTAGTTTTACATGAATGTATGGCTAAAAGAGCAGTGGTATGTTTGTGTCAATGGTGAATTCCCATGTTGCCCACAAACATACCCAGTCCTCACAACCCACCCAGTGTTCGCTACTTTGAAGTTTTTACATTTTTCTGTATACAGTAAACTGAACACCTTATCTTCCAAAAGAAATGTTGAACTGATGACAAAATTGGTTCTTGCAAAGAAAGTCTTGTCAATATCTACACTGTCAATAGAAAAGCAAGCGTGAATTTCTTTTCCAAAGAGTTTCCCATTATTGTTCCCCTCAGCTCTCTGAGAACCAATCAGCAGTTCAAAATGAACCTTCATTTATCAGACTCACCAATTATCTAATCAGTCTAGTTTAAAAATAGCTTCATACTGCATAATAAATCTATTTAAAACAGGAGACTCCTTGAAGCCTGTAGATGGCAATTCTGTTCAACAATGGAACCAAATGTAGGATTGGGAGGATCAAAAGTTACATTTTAAGAACTGGTTATTGGAAATTGCATATTGAGCAACTGCTAATCCGAATGTTATGGTTGTACGCATCCCCCTATGGTGGGTATGGCCCTGAATGGGTTGTTCAGCTGTATGAAGATAGACTATGTATATTTGTCACTGGCCTATGGCTAAATTCAAAACCCCAATGGAAATTAATTGTTCAATTAAAATCTGCTGTAAGGAATGTAAAGAATGACAATCAAATGTCAGTATTCACTAAGCATAATCACTTAACAATACCATCAAATCTAAGTATTAGATTATGATATGAGAGAGATTGCTTCACTCACCTTAGTGTGTGCTGTAGTGTGAAATGTGGCTGTGAGAGTGAATGAGCATCTAGACATGGTCTCTCCCACAGGGTTTCCCCTTTTCTTGCTCTCGTTTTCTAGCCCTGGACCTCTCTCTCTCTCTCTCTCTCTCTCTCTCTCTCTCTCTCTCTTTCCCCGTCTCTCTCTCTCTCTCTGTGTGTGTGTGTGTGTGTGTGTGTGCTTCTCTGTCTTCCTCTGTTTCTTTTGGTAGTGGCTGTGGTTGGAAAAATAAGAGAAAGTGGATGGTCAGAACATCACAGTACTTGACAGAAATGAAGTTTGAAGTTGCTAAAAGTGATTGAACACACACTTCGGCTTCACTGTGAAAATATATCAAATGCCCTTTTTTCATTTCTGCCTGTTTGTCCTAACAGGTGCAGGGATTTCAGCGGCAACGCAATGGAGATGAAATTAAGATAAAAGGTCAATGGCACGTGGCTGCTGTTTAGGCAAATACATGTCAGTCCTAAAACATTCACATCAAGCACTTTCTCTTCTGAAAAAGAGGAAAATGCGGTTTGCCTATGAGGAGATATTAGGGGTTATGATATGTATGCATGATTGTGGTTTTTCAACTTGCTTTGAGGGGAGGGAGGTGGTGATAATTATACTGATTAGAAGTTGTTTTTTCACCCAGATCCACTGCATTTATTTTTTTCTTCTCTTGGATATGTTGGGACATCCCCAATTCAGATGCATGTACTTTCCTATGAAGACATGTATACCACATACTCCTACACCGCCCACACAAAGACAAACACTTGTACTGTCCCTGTCCCTCTGCTGTGAATAGTGAAGTGAGCAACCCTGGTGTTACATCAACAGATGAACATAACACATTCCTAGAATATATGTGGCGTATATAATATGTATATAATATCTGAATGATTACTGAAGAAAAATAAGAATACCTCTAATAGGGTGAGCCCTATTCGAAGTAGATAGAAAATTTTTAGTTAATTTAAGAGATAGGCCTATATACATATATCTGCTGAACACAACAAGATATTTTGAAGATCGTCGGTAACCAAACAATTCGAAAGACCCGTTACTGTCTTTAGTTACTGTGGCTATGTCCGACAAGCCATGCGCTCTCACGCCACACATCATGTTCTCACGGGGTGAAAAATACATCGCAGAGCAAAGAGGACACTGATTCACTGTTTCATATTTAAAATATTGTATTGTTTAAGGAAGTTTAAACAATAAATACTGTATAGGTATAGTGTCTCTTTAATGTGTCGTGACAGATCGCTGTAGCTCCTTCAAGCGGCTCGTGAACCGATCATCTCTTCATACTAGTTCATTTATAGCATCAAATAAACATTAATGGACATCAGAAGGAATGTTGTTTCAAGCGCGAAAAGACGTGAGTACACACGATTTTTCAAGTTCAAGTTCACCAACGTTAATCTACTAACTCCCCTGACTGCTTTGTTGGACAAAATGGCATATTCAGGGTTATGATTGGTCAGATGACCTGTCAATCCAAATACTGGTGAAGGGTCAATTGAATGGGCCCCATTGACTTCTTTAGTATTTTTTTTTCTCCATACTATGGAAGTTCAGCAGAAGAAAGAAATTCATACAGGTTTGGAACAACTTTAGGGCGAGTAAATGATGACAGAATTTTCATTTTTGGGTGAACTATACTTTTAAGGACTGTTAATTCCAAGAAAGCTAGCTATAACGAAAACTATCTTGGTGTCCTCATCACTGGACGATAACATCGTGTTTATTTTAAAGGGTCAATTCACACAAAAGGTAAACTCACCCTCACCCTTCATTCTTCTTTGGAACACAAATTAAGATATTTTTGGTGAAATCCAATGGCTCAGTGAGGCCTCTCTTGCTAGCAAGGTAATGGACAGTTTCAGTTGCTCAGAAAGCAACTAAAAACTTATTTAAAACAGTTCATGTTCAAAACAAAAGATTTGTAAAGCTTCGAAGCAGTGTTTTGAAATCGGCCATCACAAGATATTGTTGAAAAGCCGTTGTTTTGTTTTTTTGCCACACAAAAAGTATTCTCGCTTTATAATATTAAGGTTGAACCACTGCACTCACATGAACTGTTTTAAATATGTTTTACTATTTTTAAAAAATACATAAAAATATATTTTTGTGTGAACTAACCCTTTTAGTACAAGCTCTTTAAAGTTGTTCATCAGCTGGGAAAAAAAACCTGAAAGTGGTTCCAACGATCTTTGAAATTGTGGATAAGGGACGTTCATATCTAGGACCACATACTGTAACTATAATATGGTTGTGGACTTCGCTATTCTCATATAATTTGGAGTTATAGCGATAACGTCAGAGAGGAGCGATATTGTTGGAATCAGTTTCAGAATGTTTGAACAGCTGATGATTGATAATCAGAATGCTATTGTTCGCTGGTGTGAACGAACAACAGCTCAGGATGTTTTGACGCTTAGGGTCGGAAGAATAATGTTAGAAATGCCCTGTTTGACTTGTCAGGCTGTCATAGGTTTTAAAAGAGATCCCAAATTTAAATACAGAAACCCAAAATTTAAAATATGACATTAAATATGATATTAACTCTGCAGGCTATTAGGTATCAAAGATATGCTAGCTAATACTACTAAATACTAGTAAAAGATGACCCGCTGAAAATTACTCTCATTTTGACAAAACAACCAGTACTTTTCTGAAATAACTTGGTATTTGAATATAATTACCATATTCATGTACCATGGTACTAATGTATTTAAAAGAATACAAGGAATTGTTTATTGTAGAATAGATTTTAAGTACTTCCATTCCAATTACTGTACTGAAAGTCTAGCACAATACCAACTATGCATATACATGTGTCATAAACTGCATTTAGAGAAACATGAGAAACATAAGAAAGAGAAACATTTGTGTAAAAGTGTAAAAAGAGATCCTTTTCGAATTAATGAAGGTGGGGACTCAGATCTTAATGAGAGGGAAACTCAAGCAGATCTTTGCTGGTGATAAGATCAGATGCTGAGATAAAAATAGAAGGTCAATAACCGATTGTAGGTGGAGATTCTTTAGTGGGAAACTCTCATACTTGCTTTTGGTACTTTTTTCAGGCCAGTCTTCATAACGTGTTTTGCGAGTCTCTCTGTTTTCATTTGTAGGGGAGGGGGAAAAGACACATTTAGAAGTGCGTGTTTACAACAGGTGAAGGAGATGAAAGAGAGAGGGAGACAGAAAGGAGGAAAGATTAATATCAGATTTTGGGAGCATTTGTGGCATATTCTCTTCAGTTTTCCATTTGAGAAACGGTTTGGTGACATTCCCTCATTGTGGCTAACCCCATATGAAGTTAGCAACAATTATTATTAAAAGCCCTGTGCTTTCCCCACCGTTGTAGTGTGCAGCTGGTACAATTGAATCATCTATAGATCTAAACCAAGGTAAAACCGAAACTGTCCAGTTGACTGTAGTTGACTGCTGTTGCATATAATGCTATAGGCTTTATAAATAGTTACAGAGGGAAAACTGGAAATCATACACCAAGGGTGCGTTCACATTTCTTGTTCAGTTGGTTCGTTTGGTCCACACCAAAAAAAAAAAAAATGTTCACAATGTTCCAATTTTATCACAGAACCATAAGATACCGAACCTAAAGGCATAGGGACACGTTCACAACCTGATTAGACAGATTTGATGACGTCTTGCCTATTTTGAGACGGAACTTTCCCGATCATCCAAAACAATGCTGTGTGCCGAGATAAATGTGCTTGTTGTGTCTGTGTAGGCTGCAAATGATGGTATTTTGGCCAGCTGGGAACTCGTGAAGAGCTTGTAAAATGTGTAAAGGAATCAAAACAGTAGCGGGATTCCTTCCGTCACACACGAATGATAAGACGTGTGTCTCACAATTATATGACAAGAAAAACCGATATGCATGAGGATTCTGTCTTTTTTTAGGGTCTCATCTTCCTGTTTTTGGTTCATTTACATGTCTTTGGTCCATGTTGCGTTCAAATATCATTCGAACCGCACCAGAGGTCGTATGGAAGCGGGCCAAGACCCATAATTTCAGCTGTCTCGGTTCGCTTGTTTAGTGCGTACCAGGATTCGTTTAATCGAACCAAACATGACATGTGTGAACACACCCTAAATGACTGAGGATCACACACTACCAGACTTTAAAGTCTTTCTGAACACAACCAACTCAAACAGAAATATGCAGCTCATTTTTAGGAGACGTGTGACAAATGAAAACAAAATCGGCTCAAAATATCAAACATGTTTGATATTCTCTGATTGAACACAATCTCAGCTCAACTCAGACTGCCCAAAATCTGACAACTGGCTTTGACTTTCACCAATTAGCATCAACTCATCCAGACTGCAAATCAGGACAAAAATCTTAAAGGCGTCATGACATGAGAAATCAAATTTTCCTTGATCTTTTGGTATATAAGAGGTCTTTGCATCATTAATACAGCCTGCAAGAACCATAACTTAAAATGCCCTTGTCGTCAATAAAAAAAGTATTTATATAATCAAGCTGTAAAAAGCTTCGTTTGGATCCGAGGTGGCATGTGACGTCACAGGGGCACAATCATTTGGATGAGACTACCTCTGGAGCGACAACAACGCCTACTTTTACATCATTGGCCCCACCCACTCGTGTTCAATCTAAATTAGTCGTTTACGATAAGATTGTGATATTAACAAAATTTGCGATGCCATGCAGATGTTGTGTTGTTCCTGGCTGTGGAAAAACATCATCTTTGCATAAGCTGTCGAGGCAAACCTGATGTTAGAGAAAAGTTTATTCAGTTTATTTTTAAGGAATGTCGTGGTCACGTCAGTGCTGACTCAAGAATAAATCACAATATGATACTAGCTTTGCCCAAAAACTTTTGCTCAAAGATCAGGCATAACCAATTTCATTTTAAACCGGTAATGACAGTTAAGTTCATAATGAATAATCCTAATATTTTTACTTCAAACAACGCTCTCTTTATAATGGCTGAAGCTGTCGATCACGCAGCGCAAGTTTATCTGGACACTTGCTGTTATAGTGATGCTCTTACACTACACAATGAATCTATTACTGTATTGGCACGGTGTTTGCATTTTTAGTTATGGTGAAAGCATTTCGTTAGAGTGAAAAATTCTGTTGCAATGACGAGATCACTGCATTCACACGATCAACAGACTGTCATCTGCTCAATGCTCATCACTGTAACCTGCAATGCGATAGGAATAGGATCAACACATCTAAAAATAATGCAATAATCAACAATTTTCACGATTCGTTAATTTTGACAGCTGTAATAACAAAAATGTAGTAAAAGTATTTGAGAGGTTTCCATATGTAATATTTATTTCAGTTGCAAAGATGTCAGCCAATCACAGCAGTGGTTACATTGAAGTCTCACAGCAGACACAACCCTTCAAACAGAGCGGGTAGAAATAAATAGCCATTTATTATTGACTTCTTTCCAAATAAACAGCCATTTATTTCTAAATTATGACCATTCTTTATGGTAAAATCATATTAACATTAATAAGTGCACCTCAGGAAACACTATGAATTTTTTTTTTTAAATTAATAAACCATTAATTAGGTGCTGAAAAGGAACCCCTAAAGTGATTTGTTGCTTTCCACATAGGTGGCAATTACTGCTCACAATTAATTACAATGCAGTAAGACATTAGTCATGTTACTAAGCTACAAAATAATTTATCTTATTTGAAATAAAATATTTTTGACACTTAATTGAACTTGTTTATAATTAACATTTCTCTTTCTAGGTCTGCCATCTCAGGTTTCTAACAGGTCATGGAAAGCCTATAAATATCAAGGAATTTTACAATGTCCAAAGCCTGGAAAAGTCTTTCCTGGGACAGGTGTTCTAATAAAATCGCAAAGGTCACGGAAAAAGTCTATAGATTTACATTTTTGCAGTTTTACTCTAAAATGTTTTATTGGCTCGATCTAGCTTCTGGTTAGAGCTCAGTAATAATGTCTGATTTGTGAGTAAATCATTGTTTTGAGTCACTTGTTTTCAGTCAAATCAACTCACAAATTTGTCTGACTGATTCATAAGCAAATCAGTATTGAAAGGATTTCTAAAAATGTTTTATACAGTAATCTGAAATTGCTGGAAAGGTCATGGAAATTTGTCAAAATGTGTGGGAACAATTGAAATGAAAACTGGAATAATCTGCATACTGCTCATAAACTTTCATCGTATAGATATTCAAACTCAAAGGCGCCTATGGTTGTTTGTTTTATGAAATAAACAGCCACTCATGTCACAATTTCCAACTTTTTTTCCAGCATCTATCTTCCTCTCAAGTCGACTTCTTTCCATAGTTGGTTTCTGGTGAGGCTATTTTCAACATGTTCTACAACAAGTGTATGTGTGTATTGCTGTGGAAATTATTAAAATATAATTAAATATTAATAATTAAAAATAAATTTTTATATTATATTGTAACAGTTCATAAGTAAGAGAAGAAGGAGGCGGGATCCGGTGAACGTTAAACATAATAACAAAATCAACAAACCATAAAATGAAAGTATAATGGCGGCAGTTCCTCACGGTGACTGCCGCACACACAAACATAAAACACAACATAAAAGGCCTGGTCCTCTCTCGTCCTTCACTGTTGTCACTCCAATTTTATGCTTCCGGAGCTCCTCCTTGAGAGACACGAGACCGGTGCAGCGCGCAGTTGGCGCTCATCATCACTCGCGTCACCGGCCTCGCGGCTCTCTCACAGCTCTCGCCCCGCCCTGCTTGTAACGTATATTATATTATATTATATTGTAAATCAATTAAAGCAGTCCACCTCCTCAGGATAAGATCAGTCATTGTGTAACAAGCAGAAGCCCTGTGACTTCTCGGTCACATTGAAGTACGATTGCCACCAATGGTCTCTACGATCAGATTAGCCCACAATACTTTTGAGAAACACAGCCCAGGACCTGTGGGAGTGAGAAATGACTTTATTACCGTCAACTCATTATTTAAAAGAAAAAAAAATGAAAAAGAAAGCTCCAATGTTTCCACTTACAGTCTCTCTGCATCTCAAAATCAGTTGTTGGTTGTGTTGTGAGCACTTCCTGTGTCTGTTTGCCTTTTCTTGATGAATCGCTTGTTGTATTCCTCACTTGTAAGTTGCTTTGGATAAAAGCGTCTGCCAAATGAATAAATGTAAAAATGTAAATGTAAATGTTAAAGGGTTTTTTGTCAATGAATATTTGTCAGTGAATAGTTTTTTTTTTTTTTTTGCTTTAATCAGTTGTAAACACAATATGTTGGTAACTTATATTTACACTGCATTTGCTGCAGTGTATCATTACAATTTACAATGTAAGGGTGGGTATACTGGTTGACCCATAAACACACACACTTGCCTGACTTTGCGAGCGTCCTTGCAAACAGTCTGTTAAATCTTTAGTACACAAACAGTTGAGAAAGAAATCGTATGTGTATCACTATATTAGATCCGTACATCCGGTCTTAAAGTGACAGTAGCCTAATAATAAACCTGCTGTCTGTGTCATTATTAATCAAAGAACAAAAGTGAGAAAATCGTTGATCTTGTCTGAATCACTCTTGCCACTTTAATAAGAATAAATTATATTTAATTTACACATTTACTATGCAATGTGTTTTTTTGTACATTTATAGTTAAATATTTTTTATAGTGCTTGAGGTTTTTCAGGTACAGTAGGTCTATTTCATTAGTGCCTTTGTTGTATTCTAGTTTTTTGTCCTATTTTATTACTTGTCTTCAGTAGTTTGGCAGTTTTTTTATTTTGCTGGTTAGTATTTGTTTTTTGTGTCATTGAATGAGATGGGAATTATGGTGTTTTAATGGTTTCAAAAATGTTGATGTGATGATAACCTTATTTAAAGCAAAAATAAGTGTACTGCGATATATATTGTTATCGTGAAATGGAATTACTCATGTCGTGATGTAAGGCTTTGGTCATATCATCCACCCCTACACTAGATTTGCATTTCTTGCAATGCAGCAAACTTGTACTGAAATAGTTCAAGCAGAGATAAAACATAAAACAAACTTTTATAAAACATATATGATCAGATTTTAATTTCTAATTCCATGAATTTCATCCTGTTACACATTCAAGATTTATAAAGACTGACATGAAAAAGTGTTGCGTAATCAAACTATTATGGTTGAACTAAACCACTAAACCATCCAGCTGAATTTCACTTTTTTCACAGAGAGCTAAACACATTTTTATTCAATATACATTTTCAAACAATCAGATGATGAGATCACATGTAAATTAAAGCGTAGGGGTAATGAAATTATAATAATGTATTCTCCTGAAGTAATGGAGGCATGCTATACTCTATGGAATTAGAATACAGCAACACATATTCAACATTTCATACAATGATCAATTCTTGAAAAATGATCATAAGCAATCAGTTCCAAGTGCCAGGTTTAACAGCACTGAGCCACACCGAGCTACACTGATATAAATCATTCTTGAATGGGTCTTCTCATCCGTTGACGCCTCTGCACTGTTCCACAGGGTCACGTCTCTTCCACTCGCTCCCAATTTGGCTCACCTTATTTAATTTTTGTTCCATTTTCCGTTACCCCCTCAATGTACTTATTAATATGCTGCATCACTGTTTTTCTCTTTGCGTAGCATAATCAGTCAGTGTTGTTTATCAGAACTGCAGAAATAACTGCTAATAAATATTTAGTGGATGTTAATCTGACTGTAAATTTCTATCGCAGTTGTTCTATAATCTGTATGGATCTCAGTGTTGACGTCACAGTGAATATCCACCAAATGATCAAGTCTACAGATGACTGATGACTGTTATAAGCAAAAAAAAACATGACTGTCTCTTTCCAACCAGAAAATAAATACATAACATGAACGGAAATTGTGGTCTTTGATTTTTCCGCAGAGAGAGACCACTGCTGAAGGGGAAATGCACATCACTGAAGGGCACACAAATACACATTTTACTGCATCTATATGCACAATAATATATGAGTGTTAACTAAAATCGGAAAGATTATTTATGCACAACCAAATGCAAACTGAACAAATAAGAAATGTGAAATCCATTAAGAGTTTTGTGTTTTAATGTCTCATGATGGCACAGTGCATTGTTTGTAGGCAACATCAGCGTTTTGTTTGATAATAGTGATATTTCAAGTTCTTATCTTCTGAATTTGTTGGATGTGCATTGGAAGTGAGGTTTCTCAATGCCAAATAAGGCCTACAGAAATGCCAGGAAGTCTTTAGCATGCTATCTGTTTGTGTAAACAATGACCGTGTAAAAATAAAAAATAATTATATTTTTCCACTGAACATAATCATTATTTATTCACAAATTAAAATGAATTAATGTCAATATCATCATTTAGAATTTGTAATCTTGCAGTCCTTTAGAGTAGAAGTTGTTGATGTGGGCGCCGTGACGTCATCGTATACTTCCTCGAGCTTGTCGCGCGACACCGGCTAGCATGATAGCGCGAGGCTGTTAGCTTCGCTATGTCAATAATGTTTTAACTAGTCGGTTTTATAGCAGCAAGCACAAAATACAACCACACTGTTAGTAAACCCATAAACCTTAACGTATATGCAAAACAGCGAATTTCAACCAGGAATAACCGCGTCTCGAGGTAGGATAAAGATTGGCGAGCTAACATGTTCTCGAGCGCACTTTAATTTGTCTGATTATTACTAATTGTTGTTTGGTTTATCACTGACAGCCAGTCGAAATGGGAGAATAAGCTATGTATTTTTAATAAGCGGACATATGCTGGGTTTAAAATCCCTGGCTGAACACTATTTTGATGGTTATTTAGCAGCAAATGACTGTTAGCATGTTGCTTGTAGCAGGTGTTTGAGACTCGGAAATAATCTTTTTAGTTTATACTTTAGTTAATTGCTTGGCACGGACTTGAAAACACGTTTCTAGAATATGCCAAATGTGCTTTCCCCCTATACAAGATAAAGCAAGACATTTTTGGAAAGGTGCTTTGTGCTTGACAGGTTGTGGCCTGTGCGAAACACAACACGGTATATCTCGTGAGAGTGATATATCTCGTTTATATATTCAGTGGAAGCAGGTATTGTCTGTAATCTTTCTTCATGGTGGTTATTGTTTTCTCGCATAATACAGACAGAATGGAAGAACAAACAAACAGTAACATAGAAGTGACTGTGAAAACCCTGGATTCCCAGAGCAGGAGTTACACAGTTCAGGCACAGGTGAGCTGGACTTTTTTTTTTTCTTCAAATTTTATTATGCACATTGTCAAGTGCCCTTTATGCTGATGACCTAATGTTATGCATTCCACCACAATTCTCGGTGATGGGCGAGTTATGTGACCACAGACTTAGACAGTGGTCCATTGGCAATTGTTTTTCAAAATGACAGCTTCTCCTTTCACTTTGTAGATGACGGTGAAAGAGTTCAAGGAGCACATATCGCCCTCCGTTGGAATTCCTGTTGACAAACAAAGACTCATTTACCAGGGCAGAGTACTTCAAGATGAAAAAACCCTAACAGAGTACAGTGAGTTAGTTTGTATAAAACCACCAAATCGTACATAGAAACTCCATTTTTGCTAATGTGTTACTTATTGAATGTAATTCCATAGAAAGCAATTCATCCCACTCAGCATGTGCTTTTTAATAATATCCCGTTTGTAGTCTTGTGACTTTTTCTGTACTGTTCCCGTTCATCCATCTCTGTCTAGACGTGGACGGAAAAGTCATTCACCTCGTAGAGCGGGCCCCACCGCAGACCACCCAACAGGGCTCCGGCTCGGGTGGCGTACCAGGGTCCTCTGGGGTGGCGCAGGGAGGAAGTCAGAACCCAAATTCAACCAGTAGCTCCCAAGGGACCCCTCTTGGGCCTACACATGACCGCAACGCTAACAGCTATGTCATGCTGGGTACTTTTAATGTTCCAGTTAACATTATGGACCCTCAGCAGATTCAGGTAGAGATTTTTTATTATCAGGTGGTTTAATTTGACTGTGTTGCTTGATTTATTTATTGTCCTTTTGGACATTTAATGTATTCTCCTTCCTCAGATGTCCATCCAGCAGATGATGGCAGGCCTGGGAGACAATGCAAGGAATCCACGAGTCAGTACCAGCACCGGGGTGAGTCCCATTGAAAACTAAAGATTTTTTTTTTTTTTTAAATAAATTAATACTTTGATAAGTTGAACTTTGTAAAAAAAAAATAAAGTAAACTTTAAGTTGATCAAAGGTGAGAGTAAAACATTTGTCAAATAAATGCGGTTCTTTTCAACTTCCTGTTCATCAAACAATCCTGGAAAAGTACAATGCAAAAATATTAAGCAACAACTGTTTACAACATTGATAATAAGAAATTATTCTTGAGCACAAAATCAGAATGATTTCCACAGGATCATGTGACGCTGAAGACTGGAGTAATGATTCTGATGACTTTGCCATCTTAGAAATAAATTACATTTTAAGGTGCCCATATTTTAAAGGTTTCTGATTTCATTTTGGAGGTCTCCTATAATAGGTTTGAATGCATCCAAGGTAAAAAAAAACAAACACTTTTTCATAATATACATTTCATAACACCTCATTTCTCAAAGACCCTGTTTACGCCTGGTATTAAGAAGCATTTTCATTAATCTGTTCACATGTGGACGACGATAAATACAGGGCTAAATGGGGTCTAAGGTCCTGTTTCCACCTAGTATTAAGATGTGTTTTGGTCTATCTGATCGCGAGTGGACGACGCTAAATACAGGTGTAGATGGAGTGTAAAACATTTGGAGCTTGACCACTTCTAGAGGTAGTCAAAAATGCATTAGTGGAAACGCTCATGTGGTTAAATGTGTTCGAACTACCACAAAAGGCCTCCTACTCTCCGCCTTCTGACCTCACTCGTAAACATTGTAGAAAGCACGCTAGCCAGATGGGATTTAAACTTTGTTGGCTGAAGACCTACGTTTAGTTTGAAGAAAAATGTACCAAGCGGAATGTTTGCTCTTTCCTGATTTCCTGAGGTATATATTCAGACAAAAGTCAACTCATAGTTACCTCGACAGTTTTCTGCACCCCTTCACCACCCCACTTCCCACTCTCTGCTGGGGTCCTGTGGATACAGGGAAAACTCTGGATTTGGGCTAAATTCCAAGCTCAGAGCCCTCGATCCACTTATCCACATACCAAATCCACTTTTTATATACATATTTTTTTTTACTCTTCGATTAGTGTGAACTAGTGGAAACTGCTGGCACAGGTAAAATGATATTTATTTTTTTATTAAAGATTTATTTTGCCGTTTTATTGTAGTTTAAAATCTATAAATCAAAATATGTATTGCATTTATGAAAAAAGGTTCAGCACACAAGGCAATCGTTATTATCTCAGTGATGTAGGCTACAGTGTCTTTGGGTGAATTGCTATGGCGGATTGGCAGCAATGGCCATTAGGATTGTTTGTGATTTTGGTCTTGGTGACTAATAATCAGTCCTCTTGACTATTTTTAATGTTTCACAGATTTAGGAGCTAGTTAACGCCAAAATGCTTTGTGAAATACTGTTAGAGCAAAAATTTAAGCCCTCAAATTAGGACTGACACACCCATTATTTTTCAGAGTTTCTCCTAAATCTGCAAGTAAGGAGCTACTTTTAGCCTTATGATGTTTTGTGAATACGGCCCTAGGTGTAAACTTGTGAACTTCCAGAGGTAGTTGAAAACGCATTTGACCGGATTGCATTCATAGTGTCAGCTGAAGACCCAAGTTTGGTTTGGAAACGAAAAACACACCAATCACAATGTTCTCTCACCATCTTGAACTGACGACTGAGGAAAATCCCAAATTCAGGATCTCAGAAAATTAGAATATTACTTAAAACCAATACAAAAAGGATTTTTTAGAAATCTTGGCCAAGAGTACGAACATGAAAAGTATGAGCATGTACAGCACTCAGTACTTAGTTGGGGCTCCTTTTGCCTGAATTATAGCAGCAATGCGGCGTGACATGGAGTCGATCAGTCTGTGGCACTGCTCAGGTGTTATGAGAGCCCAGGTTGCTCTGATAGTGGCCTTCAGCTCTTCTGCATTGTTGAGTCTGGCATATCGCATCTTCCTCTTCACAATACCCCATAGATTTTCTATGGGGTTAAGATCAGGCAAGTTTGCTGGCCAATTAAGAACAGGGATACCATATTCCTTACACCAGGCATTGGTTGCTTTGGCACTGTGTGCAGGTGCCAAGTCCTGTTGGAAAATGAAATCTGCATCTCCATAAAGTTGGTCAGCACCAGGAAGCATGAAGTGCTGTAAAACTTCCTGGTATACGGCTGCGTTGACCTTGGACCTCAGAAAGAACCAAAGTGGACCAACACCAGCAGATGACATGGCACCCCAAACCATCTCTGACTGTGGAAACTTTACACTGGACCTCAAGTAACGTGGATTGTGTGCCTCTCCTCTCTTCCTCCAGACTCTGGGACCCTGATTTCCAAAGGAAATGCAAAATTTACTTTATCATCAGAGAACATAACTTTGGACCACTCCGCAGCAGTCCAGTCCTTTTTGTCTTTAGCCCAGACGAGACTCTTCTGACGCTGTCTGTTGTTCAAGAGTGGCTTGACACAAGGAATGCAACAGCTGAAACCCTTGTCTTGCATACGTCTGTGTGTAGTGGTTCTTGAAGCACTGACTCCAGCTCCAGTCCACTCTTTGTGAATCTCCCCCACATTTTTGAATGGGTTTTGTTTCACAATCCTCTCTAGGGTGCGGTTATCCCTATTGCTTGTACACTTTTTTTCTACCACATCTTTTTCTTCCCTTCGCCTCTCTATTAATGTGCTTAATGAGCTCTGTGAACAGCCAACCTCTTTTGCAATAACCTTTTGTGTCTTGCCCTCCTTGTGCAAGGTGTCAATGGTCGTCTTTTGGACAACTGTCAAGTCAGCAGTCTTCCCCATGATTGTGTAGCCTACAGAACTAGACAGAGAGACCATTTAAAGGCGTTTGCAGGTGTTTTGAGTTAATTAGCTGATTATAGTGTGGCACCAGGTGTCATCAATATTGAACCTTTTCACAATATTCTAATTTTCTGAGATACTGATTTTGGGATTTTCCTTAGTTGTCAGTTATAATCATCAAAATTAAAGACATAAACATTTGAAATGTATCAGTCTGTGTGTAATGAATGAATATAATATAAACGTTTCACTTTTTGAATGGAATTAGTCACTTTTTGATGATATTCTAATTATATGACTAGCACCTGTATGTATGTATGTGTATATGTATGTATATGTGTAATTTGAATTACATTTGTCTTTGAAAATAAACAGAACAAGAGAGAACTTTTTCATTGTATTCTCAAAGACAAATGTAAGAGACTTAAAACTTAATGTTAACAGATTTTCTTAAGCAAAAATTCTATATTCTATATTTCTTTACATGTGTATCTTTATACTCTTTCTTTTTTCCAGACCAATGGCTCTGTGAATGTTCAGATAGATTTGGACCAGTCATTGCAAAGTGAGCCCAGACTGCGGCTGCTATTGGCTGAGAACTTGCTGAGAGACACCAATGCTGTGATCCAAAGACTGGAGGTAAGCGATTTTGTTGAAAATTATTTTGCTTGGATAATTGGATGCCCTGGTATCAGGATGAATAAGTAATTCTCATGCACATTTCTTGATGATTCTTTGATTATTCCTTCATCTCTGTATTTATTAAAAGGGGCAGCCTACAGATGCTTCATCTTCCCAGGACGACTCTGCACCTCCACCCGCCTCCTCCACTTCCACTCCATCTCCTTCTGCACAGCCCATGGATACTTCTCCTCCTCCGTCCAATACCCCACCATCCTCCTCCTCCTCCACCCAGACTGAGGGTGCTCCAGCCCCTCCAGCTGGCCTCAGGTAGGACCAGTTTAGTAATTTAATAAATCTTTATTGATAAATGGCTAATTGTTTTCCCATTTTATTAGGCCTATACAGTGTAGTTTAAAATGAATGAAATAAACACACTTAATTATTTTTATTAAGTGTGTTTTAAGTAATCATCGTTTTTTTTTTTTTTTTTTTTTTTGTATTGACTATATTGTAAAACCTTTTTTTGTAATTTTTCAAGCAGGATCACTGTTGTTTTATGCTAAAGAGCTGTATGTGTTTGTAAACGGCACAAGTTTGGAATGGCATGAGCACAATTTTCATTTTTGGATTAAGCGGTGGACTATTCATTTTTGTGTTTTGCTTTATTTTGTTCTTCTTGAACCAGGGTATTAAATTGTGCAGTTATGAATCAAAATATACACCATCATAATCCATAATCCATCCATCATAATGTGTCTGTCATTGTTTTAGCCATCAGTTATTCACACTTGATGTTATTTTAACGAATTGGGACATTTTAGGTGTGTGTTTTCAATAGATCTGAGAATGTCCACTTGAACAGTTGACTATTAGTTTACTCTAAGTCTGGTAAAAGTTTGTAGGTGCTCAAACTTCCTCCTACCCTGTCCCTGTCATAGCTTCATGTGGGGAGAAATCTGGTGATTTCTAAAGTGTGTTTTTGTAAGAATTACGGCTTGGTAATTATGATGCATGTGACACAAAGGAACTTGTCCTACCCCTATTATAAATAAGAAAACCCCAAATGAAAATTAAATGTATGATTCTTCTATTATTTTTTTTTATCTTTAATTTTTCCTCAAACTATGACTGTTTACTAAAAATGTCCCCATTTAAATTACTAGTGAATTGCCACAAGAAAGATTGATTTTGCGTCTTACTGAAGAATGACTAACAAATTGGAAAAATGAAATGTGACTTTCTGTCTTTCAGTTTCATAAACACCTGACAACAATGTTGCTTTTGTCTCATTTTACCTTTTGGTTTGGCCCAATAATGAAATTTGTTGGAAATGTACAGACACTTTAAAATCAACCGCCTACAACGTGAGAAGTTCTTTAAAATGGGAGACAAAGTTTCAGTAGTGAACGAGTAGGCATGACTTCAGTCTACCTTGACATTACAGACATTTGACATCAGGTTAAGAAATGCGGGTTTGTCTCTTTGATTAACCTCACTGCTTTAGGAAAACAACAACTTGCTGAGCTGTAAATAGTTCTAAATATATATTTTGATTATTTTTAGTTTAGAGTCAATGCAAACTGTCACATGATCCTTCAGAGCTCATTGTAATATGGTGATTTGGTGCTAAAATATTTCTTATCTATGTTGTAAACAGTTGTGCTGCTGTATATTTTTGTGGAAACCGTGGTATACTTTTTCAGGATTCTTTTTATGAATAGGAAATTGAAAAGAGAAGCGTTTATTTAAAAAAAAAAAAAAATTGTAACAATGTAAAAGTCTTGGTCAATTTAATACTAATTTGCTGAATAAAAGTATTAATTTGTTTAAAAAAAAAACTTACTGGCCCCAAACTTGAATGATAGTATATACTAAGCTAGCTAACTTGCATGCCTAACTCACTCCAACCAATTTTTAAGAAACTGCTGAAGATACATATTTTTCATCAACACTTGACCCATTAATACTAACACTTTCTATTCTTCTTCTTTTTTTCTCATAAACAAACAACCCAAAAAAATTGTGCTGTGCTTGACTAGATCTGGAACTTGTCACAACACTTACTTATTTGATGCCCTTTTTTTTGGTTTAACTGCTTTTATTGTTCCCATTTGTTGGATAAAAGCATCTGCTAAATGATTAAATGTAAATGCAGCTTACAGTTTAATAATTTATGTAATGTTCCTAAATAAGTTTTCCCCAATTAAACTGTAAAAGTCCCTTTTTACTTTTCTGTTTTTCTGTAATATATACATTTTTGTTTATTACCTGGTTCTCTAATATGTCATGGTTTTCTCCCTAGGTTAAATATTAACAATGGTCTTATTGTTCAGTTCAGAGATTGACTCTAAGGCACGTGATCACTGTTGTTTTATCAAAAAGCTGTGCAGTTCATATAATGCAATACATACAATAGCACTCCACATAGATGATGAGTCATTTTCTCGGTTTCATGATTTAAAACCAATAGTGGGAGTTTAGCAATGATAATGTCTTTGCTAAGCCACTGAAAAGCGAAGCTCCCACTATTTCTGTTACTTCTGTATCCTACTCACCAGTTTTAAAAGTCAAACAAACCACCATTCTTACCTCTAGTGACTTGCTTTTTGAGTGTCATACTAAAAGGTTATGTTTAGTGTAAGCTGTCTTGTTTAGTTGACTTAGCAGAGACTGTATCGTTTGATTTATTCACTATAGGGGTGGGTGATAAAGCCTCAAAATTATGTCACGATATTTCAAGAATATTTGCGATAATGATATTTATGACAATATAGAGAAACGAATATGGAATGTTTTATTGGTGATTGCAGCTGGCAGGCATTCTCTGCTGTCCCTCTTTCTCAACAATTTAACGTTCCAAAACTGACTTTGTTTTAGCGCAGTAAGTCACTCATTTTGGTAATTGTGACTCAGAAGCTGTTTGAGACTGAGAAGCGGCTTGTGCGTACCACTAATTTAAATCATTAGCACAGTTGCCAACTCTTGCGAGACAAAAAAGCAACCACAGCTTTAAAAACAAGCCCAAAACAAGCATTTTTTTTATCATGTAAAAAATTATACCGGTATTATCTTGGATGGTATAATTCTCACTGGCAGTTACTCAGTGATATAAATCGAGCATCAGCTTTTCTGAGCCTGTGTGGTGTTTTTTTCATTATCACAATGTTTTAAAGCGAATTGCATTTAGAAACGTTGCTTTTATGATGATGCTGTCTTTCCATCAGCCACCCAAGCCCAGCCGAGATGGTGGAGATGTTAACAGAGTTGAGGAGAGTGGAGGAGAGACTCCAGCCCTTCATTCAGAGAGCCCACCTCATTCTGGAGGCGGCCACAACTGCAGACTACAACAACAATGTAAGAAGCCCACTCCTCATAAATGTTGTCCCCTCTGAAGACCATAGGCAGACTCCATATTTACTTTAATGTGAATGCAAGTGAATTTGGAAATAAAGATCAGTCATTCACCAACAGAACATTAAAAAGAACTTTTCACTTTTTCAGTGGACAAACATGAAAAAACGAGATGCAGTCATATATCAATGTTTTGTGATTATTTCATTTTCATGTCATAATGTTAGCTTAATCTCCTATTAGTATTTTTTATTTAAGTCTGCATTAATATAGGTTTCTACTGTTCAATTAATAGTTTTTGAGTAGTCTAAATAAGTACAAACTTTGAAATTGATATTTTTAGGTTTCTACGAGATATATAATCCTGAATAGTTAAATAATCTTGAATAGTTTTTTTTTTGGAAAAGATCTATATTTTGAAAATAAATGTTTCATGAGCAGCAAATCAGCATATTAGAATGATTTCGAAAGGATCATGTGACACTGAAGACTGGGGCAATGATGCTGAAAATTCAGCTTTACTATCTCATGAATAAATTCTATAATTTTAAAGTCTGTTACTTCAATTACACTTTATTTTATTTTGCTACTGAGTAATATTAATTAACTACATATTAGGGATGTGATGGTGAGGAAATTCTTCCTCTTTTCGGCAGACTTTTCCCACTTTTTTTTTTTACCTCACAGCCAGTGGACACACCATTATGAATGCCATTGCGGCTGTTACTTTCACTTTCACTTTACCAACAATTCTTGTGCTGCTATTGCTTGAATGGTGGGTTCATTAATATTATTTCAAAAAAAAAAAACACAACAAAACAGTACAATGACAAACTCACTTTAATAAGGCACTTTTACATTTCACTTTAAAAACAAATATTCTGCCGGCATCTTGTCAGTCAAGAGTGAGGTGAAATCTGACTCCTTCTGCTGATCTGTGCTGCGACTCATTTTCAGCTCTTGCTGAATTGAGCAGATTCATTCAGTTTTTAATTGTAGTGTCTGTTCTGTAACTGAAATAAAAGATTTTTATTACAATTAAACATAATGTCACAAGTCATGTAACTGGTGTTGCGGCTAAACACCCGTAACACTGACTATCGCAGCAAGCCTACTGCATATACTTACTATTGGGGTAGGTTTAGAGTTAGTTGCAGGCAATTATACATATTTTTAGGTATTACTATAGTAACTACACATAACTTCTAACAAGGACACTGTAAAATAAAGTGTTATTGAAACTTCTTTGTCTATCTTTGTTTCTTTTTATATGAATTAAAGGAATGTTGTTGGTTTATTTTATTAATTTAATGTAGGTTGATTAATTGAGCATTTGAGCATGATCTCATTGAATATGTAAAAGAGTTAAATCCCCTCCTTTTTTTTTTTTTTTTTTTGTAAAACAGACCCAAGAGAGGGATGAGGACCAACGCATTCTCAACCTCGTGGGGGAGGCCCTCCGTCTCCTGGGAAACGCCCTCGTTGCCCTGAGCGACTTGCGGTGTAACCTCCTGAGCAACCCTCCTCGACACCTGCATGTTATTCGCCCCATGTCCCACTACACCTCCTCTGTACTGACACCAGGAGGCGTGCATCATCTCCCTATGCAGGTAAAGATGTGGTCTGTGAGACTTGTTCAGTGGGAAACATGTGGGACATAACACTGAAAGTGAAAGTGTTGTAGAGCACTTCATAGATGAGTACTGAGGTGTTTTTGGAAGATGTGCATTTTCCAAACTTTCAGAAAATACTGAGACCACAGGGTCTATGAACATAATTTGTTGAAGTAGGCCTAACGAAAACAAATTCATTTTTAAATTGACATTTAACTTGCCTGCAGTTGAATCTTGGAACAACTGTGACCATGTCAGCCAATGGCAGACAACCAGCTGATGGGCAACCTCAGTCAACTGGCCAATCAGATCAACAAGGCCAGGGACCAATGCCTGCCAGTCAGCCTGGTCCAGCCAATCAGCAGGGTGGACAGCCAGGTCCCAGAGTCATCCGGATCAGTCATCAAACTATGGAGCCTGTAGTGATGATGCAGATGAACATTGATGGTGGGTTTCGTTTGTCTGTTTTGGATGGAGGGGTGTAATTTAATGAATTAAATGAATTTAGTTTGAGTTGTTTAATATGTTTCAGACTCTGGAAACGCCACACAGGTTAATGGACAACAGAACGCTTCTGGCGCTGGACAGCCTGGTAAGTCCTAAGATTATCTGAAATTCGTCCTCTGAGGGACACTTAAAGGGTTAGTTCAACCAAAAATGAAAATTATCTCTTGATTTACCTAGGTGTATATGACTATCTTCTTTCAGATGAACACAACCAGAGATATATATCCTTGCTCTTCCAAGCTTAATAATGGTAGTGAACAAAGGGGCATGTTTTGAAGCCCAAAATAAATGCACCCTTCCATCATAAAAAAATAATCCATACATCTCTAGGGGGTTAATAAAGGCCTTCTGAAGCGATGGATTTTTATTAGAAAAATCGCCACAATCTCAAGCTCCTCTTCTCTTATATACCTCTTTTCTCTTATTGTTCACATGAATTGAAATGTGCTATACATAGTCTACACATCACTTACATAGATTTTTCTATGGACATCTTAAACCTTTATATCTTAAACCATTGTGCTCCCGTCTTTTGCACCATCTCTAGTCCTACGTCTTGTGTTTTGAACCTCAAAAATGTTCAGTGTATATGGCCGCAATGATAGTTTGACAGGTCTTGCAAATTACCTGGCTCTTTGATACATCATCTCTCCTGTATCCAAAATATTCCCAAACCATGGATGTTGATTTTGTATTTTTGGATCCTTAAGTCCTTATCCTGCCCTGAAATCACCTTCCATGTTTCTTTCTTGCTTTCTTCAGGTTACACACTGAGGGGCTTTCTGCAGTTTAGAATTCGTGGATGCTTGCATCATGATTTTATTAAAATTTTGATTTATCGCACACACCCGTAATGTTTCAATTGGAGTGTCTATGTATGTTTTGAAACAAATTAATTATACAATTTGAAATGAAATAATTTTGAGTGATCTGCACCAACATGAGCAGGTTTTTATATGATACACATATGTTTGCATGTTGCAGGTGCCCCCCCTACTGTTCAGATTCCTGGTCTACCTCCAGAATTCATGCAAGCCATTATGCATCAAGTCACTCAGCAAGCCATGGCCATGGCAAACGCTGCCTCATCTGGCCAGCAGGGCCAACAGACCACCCCACCTACAGCAAACGTTGGCTCTGGCTCCACTCCACCCCCCATGCCTCCTTACCCTCCTCAGGCCAGAGTGGTATTCACCAGACCCTCTTTTACTCACAGGATGGCCAGCCCCACTTTCACCACAAGGGGGCGACTCTCAACCTCAGAGCAGCTGTTCCACCGATGATGGGCCAACAGCCAGGACAGGTGAATGAAATTCCCATGATATTCCTAGAATATAGCAGTCTAAATACCACAAAGGGCATTTTGGGAACATTATATATAATAACAAATAACTAATTAAAAATTAACTTTAACTCTGAGTGCTTGCAAATCTAGAGATGAAAGGTGAATCGTTTATAATTTTATTATTATTATTATTATTATTATTAAATGGTTAAGATACTTTCTCCTATCCCACCTTAATAAAGAGGCAACTACAACAAGCTATATACAGCCATTCACAGGTTGTGTAAATGTGTGTGGGGCTGAGCTACACATTGTCACAAAAAATTCCAATTCAACTAACCATTCTTTTGAACGTAACCGTAATAAAATAATCCTGATAAAATGTATAATGGTTTCACCTACAATATTGATAAGAATTTTTTCTTGAACATCAAATCAGCATATTAGAATGGTGTCTGGAGTATAATGCGACACTGAAGACTGGAGTAATGATGCTGAAAATTCAGCTTTGCTATCACAGGGATAAATAACACTTAAAAAATATTTTAAAATATAAAACAATTTAAATTTTGACTTACTGTTTTTGCTGTATTTTTAATCAAATTAATGCAACAAAAATATATGAAACAAGTGTTTCAGACATGCCTTTAGAAGACACCTGTCATTGACAACAAATTGACTTCTAAAAATTTTTTTTTTTTTTTCTGTAATGGCCTATACGCTTGCCAACTGCCTATGTATTTCCACAAAAATCTCCTCAAAAGGACATTCTCCTATAGCAAATTGTGGTTGTAATTTCTGTCATATTGCAAAAATAAGTGTCGATCACAAATAATTACAATATAGTAAATTTATATGTATTATTAAATATAGTAAACATAACATTTTAGTATATTATTTTAACGATGATGGTAAAAAGTTCCATAACATTTAAATAGGTTTAGCGTGGGACACTTCCTCATTTTTATTTTGTGCTTAATTTTCTCACCTTTTCCATACAGTGCTCTGCACTGGGATTTGTGGTTGGCTAAATGTGGTCGCTATTGTGCATTATGATAGTAGGTCTTGCTTGGACTTGTTCATTGTGTGTTGGTTTTATAAGGATGCATGTATTTCCCCTCAGGCTGGACAGTTCCCTCCCGCTGCTCTAAATCAGATGATCGGTGGACTGGTCGGGCAGCTTCTGACAGGGGCTACTGGGCAGATGGGTATATTTGCATAATATTTGCACTTGCGATAATACTTGCCCTGCATTTTGTGAAGTCAAAACCTAATGAGCTCTTAATAACTGACATGTGAATAAGCTCAAATGAGGTCACAGTCCTCTTGATGTGGCTGATTTTCTTCATTGCCTGAAGACATTTTTTGAAATACTAATAGAAAATTTCTTCGGTTAGGGCATTGCATAATATATCGCGCTGTTCTTTGTATCCATAGCCAGCCAAAATACCACATCCTCCTCACAAACATTCACCTTCTCCACATCCGCTTCCACTCCATCCACCACCACAACGACAGCCACCAGTGGCTCTGGGCCCACGCAGTCCAGTAGTACCAGTACCAGCACTCCCCAACCTGGATCTGCACCGCCACCCCCTCAGGAAAATCCTTTAGGGGGAAACCTGGAGCAGTTGTTGGGGTCTCTACTGGGAGGTGCTGTTGCCGCAGGTGGCCAGGGCCCTTCTATAACAGTCACCATGCCTGGGGTCCCTACCTTCATCCAGGGTGTCACAGACTTCATGCAGGTAAATAGCCCCCTTTTTCCATTTTAGTCATTGAAAAATTCAAGGAACAGTTCACCCTTAAAATAACATTTCTGTCATTTACTAACACATTTATTTTTCCGATGGAAAACAAAATAGGTTTATACGATAAAAGCGAATCGGGACAAATGCTGTTGAGCTCCAAAAACTGCACATTGGAGGAAACACATTTTTTTTTCTCTGTTACATATTGCGATGGGATAAAAATCCTATAATTTTCATCAGATGAAATTTGGAAATAATGAATCATCCTAGAATGATTGGGGTGATTTTGTAGGAGTGCATGAGTGCAAGAAGCAATGCAAACGTTAAAAGTTAACAGACATCTCTTATAGGCCACACTCAGACTGTTTTTAACTCATTCAGTGTGACTGTGAAATAATAATTATGATTTTATTGTGATCATTAAAGGTTCAGTAGGTGATCTGGGAAATGCTAACATTAGCCTGCTAGCTTTGAAATCATGCGATCCCACCCTCCCTGCAAATCGCTGTCCAAAAAACATGAACACATACACAGCTGCTCTCGGCAAAGCATCCTAAGAGATGGCGTTAAACTACCGCATGTCTCAAAGCACATTATATTACAATAATAATGAATATAAACTACTTGGAGAGCTTGTACCTGACTGCTGCAGATTCATTTCTGTGTTGATACTGTTGACATGGAAACGTATAATTTTTAGTCTGACTGAACAGCTCCTGTTAGAACGTCACAAGTTGCCATCTCTCAATTATGGTAGTTACAGTGTGAACGCAGCATAAGTTCATTGTTTTGATTCGGTAGGACCTGTAAAAGGTGGCTGTTGTTTGTTTATGGTGCTTCGTGACTGAGGTCTGTCTGTGTAAACTCTGCACAGTCTGCACGAACAGGGTTCCCTAGGGTATATAAAAACATACGTTGACAGGCAGGTAGGAAGGACATTGTGTTATTACATTTGGACCGAATATAATGATTGCATGAATATTTTATGGTCCTACCCCTTCCACAGGTTTATAAAAGTAGAATTTAGAGTGTTTAACATAGTGATTGCTATCAGGACATGAGGAGACGTTCAACCAGTATAACACAAAATGCAAAGAATACAATGCTATTTCTTCCTTTTCAAACATTAAACCATCAAGCTTTTATATTAGTGGTTTGCCAGCACCTAAATGTATACATCAGAATGAAGTGTGTACTGTTCATTTACACGCTTTCTGCTCATGATAGTAATTCAGTGGTCAGAGCAGTTGTAGAGTGTTTGTTTTTAGTGTCTCAGAGCAGCTCAGTTAAATGAACCAGGCCACTCTCAGACACCAAAACAGCGTATCATGAGCTGCAAGTGTGTAAACGAACAGTAACGCGCTTTACTTGGAAACCTGCATCACATGTATTTATTTGTGATCTGATAATCGCCTTATTGCGATATCAGTTTTATTCCGATGTGTTGTGCAGTCATACCAAAACATGTATATGAACCAGTTATCTTGAGCAATATCTTGAGGCTCTTATTTGCTGTTTTTGGTTCTCGACTCTTGTTTTCTTTAAGCGTTTTCTTTGTTTCTGCCATTTTCTCACTGGTATTTGTAATGCATGCTTGGTGTGTATAAGACAGTTTTATGCATCTCTGTCATCAGGCTTCCCAAACACTTTTCTCTCAGCCTCCCACGGGACAGCCTCCCACTTCGACACCCACCGCTCCTACAGCCCCACCAAACACAGCCACCGCTCCTGGAGCCACCGCAGCCGGTGAAGGTTTGAATCCAGAGCTCTTCACTGGGATAGTGCAGGGTGTCCTGTCCACAATGATGGGCTCTCTGGGTACCCCTCAAAATGAAACCGAGAGCATCGCTCAGTTCATCCAGAGACTCTCCCAGACTAGTAACATCTTCACTCCTGGTACTGGAGATGCTATGGGTAAGCATGTGGTTGAAGGTCTTCTTTTAGTTTTTTTTTTTTTCCATTTTGTGCCAGCTGATTGAAGAAAATAAAGATTCTGGGTATGTGTTTAGGTTTCTTTGGCGATCTTCTGGCTTTGGTGTGTCAGAACTTTTCCATGGTGGACATGGTGTTGTTGCTCCACGGGCAGCACCAGCCTCTGGGTCGTATCCAGCCCCAACTCGCCCAGTTCTTCATTGAGCATTTCCTGCAAGGCCGTGAGCCCACAGAGGCCAACATCAATGTAAGTTGTACTTTTCATGTCACTTTCAAGCTGCTTTCACTTTCAGTGATACCCAACACTATTCTTAGAATACCCCCAAAACTTGCCCATTTTGTTTGCCTCCTCAACCAAACACTCCTGATTTGACTAATCAGATCATCAGTAAAGACTCCAAAACCTGAAATGGGTTTGTTACATAAGGGAAACATCCAAAATGTTGAGTTAAAGCAGTCGAAAACATATTAACTTCTTTTGGAGTTCCCTAATCTAACATCCTGAAAATCCCACGGTTTTACTTTGACTAAAAAGAAATGCAAACCAGGAAGTTTGCTTTTGGAAGCGGTTTTCCATTTGACCTTGTCTGCTTTTACAAGTGATAGATAATACGACTTCAACACAAACACACATAGGAACATCAATTTAATGAAGCACAAAGACTAATTAACAAAGTAATGGAACACGATTACTGTTGTTAACATATCGGGGGTTTTCCGGTCATGAAAAAACCTGGAAAAGTCATGGAATTTTAAAATTCCATTGCCTGGGAAAGTTACAGAAAAATAAATAAACCATAAAGTTTTGGTAGAGTCATGAAAATTAGTTTCAAAATATTTATGTGATAGAATATATGTTTAAGTGTTAGTGTTGGTTAAACAAACTTTGAAACATCAACACAGATAATCATACAAAATTGCACTTATAAATAAATAAAATGCCCCTGGAAATCATTTGCAAGGGCACCCATATTGGTTCATTTCTTACCCTGGCATGGTGTAATGTCTGGGAATTTGTGTAGGTGTAAAGTTCAGAAATTAATAAATAGACTGTTTCTGGGGAATTTAAATAGGAATGTTATCTTGTTGATGATTGATGGTTTTTCCATGAGATTAATGGTATATAGGACTAGGAGGCAAAGGTATTTTTAAATCTTCTTAGCAAATTTTGTATTCCAAAAGTTTGTCTCTTAATCTGTTGCTGTGTTCAAACACAGTATTTTATCTAACTTTCTTACTGTGTGTCAGCATTTATGTGTGTCAGGAACCGTTAGGTCATAAATATCAAAAGCCTAAAAGTAATGGGAATTTATTGGTAGAAATGTGTATGAACGCTGACATATGCTGTGTAGACAAGATGTTATCACTGACAGCATTGAGAGATTGTACACAGAGCAATCTCATTATCTTTAAGCATGCACGCAATTTACCTCCGTAAAATTATTTCAGTAAAATTTGAATGCCAGTCCATACATTTCCCAGTCATACTTGCTTTTTGAAATAATTTTAATATTTATTTAAAGGTGAATGTAAATTTTTTTTGCAATAATTTTTTATAAATTAATAACTAGGATATAATATTCTACAGAAGTATTTAAGTGCGAAAAGGGATTTCAAAATGCAGAAGTGAAAAATTGATTTGCAAGCTAAAAATGCACACATGGCAATTTTTGTCCTCTCCTGTACACAGTTTTTGCTTCGATTTTTTTTTTTTTTTTTTTTTTTTTTTTTTTTTTTTTTTCCCTATTTCTGTTTTACTTCATCTTTTGTATTCTCTCTTTCTGTTTTTATAGGCAGCTGCTGATGACTTAATCGCTGAACTTGAGGAATACATCACAGAAAGTTTTGTAAGAATCTCTGAATCCATTTTTGACTTAAAAATCAAGCTATGAAATGCATCTGTGACAGTCATTTTCACCAATCCCTCAGTTTGTAACAAGCATAAATGTTGTATACCTATAAATGCCTATACACTACCGTTCAAAAGTTTGAGATCAGTACTCAGTACTTTTTTGTTATTATTTTTGGAAGAAATAAATACTTTGATTCGGTAAGGAGTTTAACGTTCTATTCATCAAAGAATTCCGAAAATATGATATGTCATGGTTTCCACACAAAATTGAGCAGCACACTGATAATAATAAATGTTTTTTTTTATCACCAAAACAGCATATTACGAATGAATTCTGAGGAATAATATGACCGTGGAGACTGGTAGACTACAAACACAAAATGTGCTTTTTACACTTGGATGAACTTAGATGAAGTTGATTGTCTATACAAATTGAAAGCATAGAAAAATGACGTTGCTTAGCTTAAAGAAAATGATTTAAAGTTGCTTAGCTTAAAGTGTTTACTTCCTGTCAAATCCCATCTAGTCAACCGTCGCAGTCCGTGATGGGGTGGATGTTACCCAGACGAACCGAGCTTTTCTCAGACAGCAACTTTCAGGCATCGCCACCCACATTCTGCATTGCACCGGTATGTCTAGGCGAGAGGAATCGTGAGAAGAGATGAGTCTCTAATTAGATTCATAAATGCATGCATTCATTTTGAATACTGTAAATGTTTGTTTTATTTCCTCAGATCAAACATTCGGACCCCGTCTCCTTCAGCTGTGCAATCGTGCTCTGTTTGAGTGTCTGGCCCTCAATCTCTATTGTCTGAACGGAGAACAAAGTGCCCTTACCTCCGTCATCAACCACCGCATTGTTAGTACCCACAACAACGAATATCTGATTCCTACACCACCTTCGTCTTGTTTATTCGTTTATTGTTCATTCTACGACCTTTACGCTGTGTAATGAAAATTGTGGAGGAGATATTTCCATGTTGGTGGGGGCTTGCGTTTATGCAGGAAACTATTTTGATAAAGGTGTTGGAGTTAGACTTGAGAAGTGTGGTTTGCAGTCAAGGAAGGCCTGAAAATATTACTTATTAAAATAGTTATTAAATTAAACTGCTTTAAATAGTTATTGGAATGTAATGAACTTTTAATTATTTAATTTATATCTAAATATAAATATGTAAAATAATTTAAATATAAAAAAGGGAATTTACTGCACTTTTCTCTCTCTCATATTTATGCTTTTAATTAAAATGTTTAAATGGTTAGAAATTGCTCTTAGTGACTGCAATTGCTGATTAGGTTGAACCTCATTAGGTTCGAATGTCAAAATGTGTTTTGGTTGCATCTATACCTGAATCTATGTAAAATGTTTATGTAAGTGTGAGTACTTTGAATGAAGCACTAATGTGAGTTTGCATGTCTCCTCTAAACAGAGGACGATGTCAGCTGAGGTAAATCCTAGCCTGGTGAACTGGTTAACCAGTATGATGACCATGAGGCTGCAAGTGATTCTGGAGCACATCCCCATCACAGAGGAACAGATCACCCATTACGTCATCCATACACAGGTTTGATTCCACACCTTCCAAATGCTGCCAATTATTATAGTGGATTAGTGTGGTGTAGTGATTGATGTTTGCACGAAGCGTTTCAAAGTTTAAACCTTTAAACTGAATTTCATTTTATGATTGAAAATTAAGTCATTAATCAAGGTATTTCATGCCAGTTTGAATGTGTCCTGCCCATTCTATTTTAGGCATTGTTTTAGGCATCACAGCAAAATTGGTTGTGTGTGTGTGTGTGTGTGTGTGTGTGTGTGCACTAACTTGGATGGGTTAAATGCAGACGACAAATTCCGAGTGTGAGTTACCATACTTGGCCTTCACCGTCATGTTACTGTCACTTCTTCTAAAAATACTTCAGTCGTTAATGTTGACATAAAGGTTATGATAGTAACTGACAGTCTACAGTAGTAGAATTATGCTTTTCTATGGCAACACTATCAATGCCAAAATGAATCTGCAGTGGTCAGGTGGTATATCGGCCATGGCGTGTTGGAGAAGACCAGTTTACAAGTTGTAATTATGAGTTCTAAAAGCGCATGAAATGCTTTTTACAGGTCAGAATCTTGTAATTACAGTAATTCCGACATGGTATGAATGTACCTATGTTACACTGTGGAAGTTACATGGTAGGAGTGTAATGTTAAACAAACATAACTGTTCGGTATGTACCTCGGTATTGTAGTCACTGTTTGGTACGGGTTCGGTACAGCAGAGGGAGAAAACGAAATATGAAATTGCTTTTTTCTTTTTTATTACAGAGGTTTATTGAACAAATTGTGTCTCTCTTTAAATAAATTCAGTTATAATTAACATTTTATTAAGGATAAAAAAATCTCTCAGCTAATGCTGTAAACTATATACAGCGAGCACTTTCCTACACATTAATGTAATATTAAAGGTTACAATTAACAACAGAGCCAAAAATATTAAATTCAGTTGCTATTTTTTTTTTAGATAATAATATAATCAACACTCAAAAAAATGTAAATTCCATACAAGGCAGGTTTGCATTAACTTCTAAATTAAACTATAAAATAATTTTTCTTCTCCAATTCATTCTTGAAATATAATCATTTACACAGTTACTGTCATAACTTGTTCATGACAAATTTATTTAAATTTATATTAAATAATTAAGACATTACTAACAGTAATATATATCAACTAATATAGTGCATATATTTAGTGAAATGCTCCCCTTCATTTCTCTAGTGAACTAACATGCTGTGGACACTAAATGACTTGCCTGAGGTAAATATAATGCTGTGTGAGATTGTCAAGCTGTTTATTGATGTCTTTCCACATTTCAAACACAGGTTGAGAGATTACACAAATATCTAGATCGTCTGTTCTTCTTCGTTTTGTACTGTTGTGGCTGTCGCCAAATAGCATTGTATTACCGCACATGCCCCCTTCTGGATTGGAGTGTGGATCGCCTGTGACCAACTGTATTCGTTATCTTACTGCATGCACCAAATCGTGACGGGTTTGGGATGAATAAATGTATCTTTACACCCCTGTTAAATGGGTTTAGAATGGTGTTTCTCTTTGACTTTGAGAATTCATATGTACATCTCTCTTACAGAGTGAAGAATCGGTAGAGAGGCCCACACAGGATCCTGAGCCTCAGAACGTAGAGGTATATAAATATAGAAAGGTGGTTTGAAGCTGATTAACAGATTTAGGTTGAAATGCAACTAATTGGATGTTGAAGACTTAACATGTATTTACATGTCTCTGGGTATTACTCTGTGGTCTTACCTATAACCTCTCCCATACATGTTTCAGATGGGGGACAGTCTCTCTCCAACACCTGCTACTACAGCGGAAGAAGCTCTGGCTTCCTCCCAGGAAGCTGGAGCAGTGGGAGTTCCAGCTAGGGAAGGCGAGGGAGCTGTTGGAGGAGAGGACGCAGGAAGAGATGCTGAAGCTTGGGCAGCTGCTTTGCCTCCCGTGAGATATTTTCACATATCTAGTATCTTAAATCAAAATCGGTCACCTTTCTTCTACAGGAAACCTCTCCTTTTTATCGTTTTTTTTTTTTTTTCCATTTTGTTGTGGGCTTTAAATGAGCACCTTTGATCATGAACTCATTGCTTCAAGGCATCTGACGACATTTGAATTGTGTGAGCGTGGGCTTGATGAGCTTTATTGTTTGCAGGAGTGGGTTCCCATCATCAGACAAGATCAGATCAGTCAAAGGAAGATAAAGGCCCAGCCTCCTCTCTCTGACGCATATCTGTATGGGATGCCAGCAAAGCGCAGGAAGGTAAACATTCAGTTTTATGCAGTTCCACGTTAACAATGAGATTGTAAGTTTTATTTTGTTTTATATTCATTTAGACTGGTTTGGCATTATAATGTAAAGTTTCAACCTTGCCCCTGCTGAAGCATCACAATAAACAAATGTTTTCTTGTTGTGTGTCTCCTAGATGGTAAAGAGTGATGGGCCCAAATTGTCACTCTCTGAGGCAGTGAGTCAAGCCGCCAAAACAGCTGGCGTAACGCCCATCACAGCTCCTAACGCCCTACAAGGAGATCTAGAAAAGCCAGACCTTCAGGAAGCGTACAGTGAACAGGTGTGTTACAAACATACACTGACCTGTGACAAATCTTGAATTCTGTTGCTAATGTATGGCAGGATTGTGAAACATTCAGATTTGAGTTGAGGCAGCAAACGAGATTCAAAATTTTATTTTAAATTTGAGTTCAAGGTGGTAGAATTAAAGTGTTCAATCGTGATGGAAACAAACGGTAAAAATACAGTGTGAAAGCTTTGAAGTAGAATTTGAACTAGATTTTTGCCTGAAAAAATGTCATACATGCGCTACCGTTCAAAAGTCAGTAATTTTAAATAGTCATTTTTTTAAAACTCTTATGCTCAACAAAGCTGCATATATTTGTTCAAAAATAATTCAATACTATTACACACAATTGTTCAATACTATTACAATTTACAATAACTTTAATTTATTCCTGTCATATTAAAGCTTAAATTTTCTATTACTCCAGTCTTCAGTGTCACATGATCCTTCAGAAATACTGATTTAGTATGTATCAGTGTTGTGCTGCTCAATTTTTTTTGTGTGTGGAAACCATCACATGGATTCTTTAATGAATAGAAAGTTCAAAAGAACAGTACTGATTTCCAATGGAAATCTTTTGTAACATTATAAATGTCTTTTCTGTCACTTTTGATCAATTTAATGTCTTTGCTGAATAAAAAGTTGTTGTTGTTTTTTAATGTACAATATGTGACAACCCTCTGATATAATCTCTTCTTTTTATCAGCTGAAAAACGACATCAAGAAACGAGTAAAGGAGGACCCAGATTACAATTCCAGGCGGTTTCCTAACACGCATCAAGCCTTTTCTCCGGACTCATAACTTTTTTTGAACCTGCCAGCTTACACTTGTTCACCTCAGCCTGGTTTCTTGCGTGAGGCATGTTTTGTTTGCATAGTTATGTGTTGTCAGACGACTTCACTCCTGATTCTATCAATACCTATCTATTGTATGTGTTGGTCATGCGTGGTTGGCGGTGTTGTGCGCAGTCCACGCACACTGAGCACCTAGGTGTCTTTCTTGTCAACACAGACACGTGTGCAAAGGGCCAGCATATGATGTATCGAGCTGTTTTTATGATTCGGTTTGATGAATAACAGTTTTGTAACTGATCCAGAGGAAATACATAATGATAACAGAAGGACAGAACCGATTCTTGCAATGATGCTGTTGTTTAAAGCTTTGATTATATAACACTATGCCTTGCCTTTCAGTTCTCCCATGACTCTGCTATGGCTTTATCTATGGTACACTGCAAAAAAACAATAAGAACCATGTAATTTGGAACCATGAATGTAAGATGCTTGAGATTAAACAATTTTGCACCAGTTTAGTGCGTTACATGGTCTTTTGGGAGTAAACTCAGTGTAATCAGTCATTCAAAGTTTAACTTTATTGTCATAGAATAAAATATACCAAAACAAAACTATTCTTTAGAATGTTTTATAAAAGTGTAATTTTCTAGAAGTGAAAGGGATAGTTCACTCAAAAATGAACGATATTTCATTTACTTGCTCTCATCCCATGAGACTTTGGTTAATCTTCAAAACACAAAAATTAAAATATAAATTTTTTTATGAAGAGGTTTCTTTCCATCCATTGAAATTCCAGGTAACCAAGAATGCTATAAATGGGTTGTGAAACAAATCCATATGAATCATCCATTCAGCTTTAATCCAAGTCTTTGGACGAGATGCATTCGCTTTTTTGAACTCATCTTAACAATGATACACATACCTAAGGCACAGCACGTTTGGTAAACACAGAAACTCAAAAACAAATGAGATATCTGTATGGTATGCCGGCAAAGGGCCGGAAGGTAAACATTCAGTTTTATGCAGTTCCATGTTAACAATGAGAATGTAAGTTTCATTTTGTTTTCTATTCATTTAGACTGGTTTGGCATTATAATGTAATGGTTCAACCTTGTCCCTCCTGAAGCATCACAATAGGCAGTGAGTCAAGCCGCCAAATCAGCCGGCGTAACACCCATCACAGCTCCTAACGCCCTACAAGGGGATCTAGAAAAGCCAGACCTTCAGGAAGCGTACAGTGAACAGGTGTGTGTAATTTTGCTGTGATAAAATAAGATTTTTTTTAATGATGACGATCATTCACAAACATGCGCTGACCTGACATGTTGCTTCTGTATGGCAGGATTGTGAAACATTCAGATTTCAGTTGAGGCAGCAAACAAGATTCAAAATTACATGTTACATGTTTTTGGAATGTTTAGACACAACAGCATACTTCTTCTGCTTGTCATCTGTTTAGACTTTGTGTTCACTCTTAGATGTTGATTATAGCTGGTCACTCCCACTGCTGGCGCTTCCTATAGAACCAGCTGTATTAAAATCAGTGGACTTGCCTGACGTGTCAGTAGTCGAGTTGCTGATAATGGGGATAATGTCATTTAACTAGTTTGTCTGTGGCCTTCACTAATAAGAAAATGCAGGTAGGTGCATTTTGGTTTTGATTTGTTGAGAAGTCTGAAATCATGATATATTGTGAAGGAACAAGCTGACATTAAACTCCTGGTGTACTTTGTCTTGCAAATACTCAATGTACGTGTAAGAGAATTCTAACAATTCTAACTACATTTCTGTGTGTATTTGTGAAACTGATATAAATAAGTTATGGGTATGTTTATTGTCTTTGAGAACAGGAACCAGTGCACTAGGACTTTATCAGAATTCACTTCCAATTGTGTAAGTGGACATGTGACGACGTAATGACAAAATGTTTATTTACATGTGCTAAAAGAGAAGGAAGAGAGTACATTTCATGTTCCTGCAATGTCAAACACCTCGGACAAATATAGGATGCTATTTTAAAGTGGTAAGCATTTCATACATTTTATTTTTAGTTAAAAATGTAAAATAATTAATGAAGTTATTAATATTTCAATGTATTATTTTTTTATTTGATTGTCAACAATTGACAAGGCAAGGTTGATCTTATAAATTTGTAGTTACCTTCAATTCCATAAAACTAATTGTAAAGAAGTTTCACAGTTACGGTTGTGCTCAAAAGTTTACATACCCCTTTCAGAATTTGCGAAAATTTTTACAAAATAAGGATCAGGTATGTATATATCTATACGTTTACATAGACACATACAAAATATATATATATACATATATACATATGCAAACGCAGATGAATTCTACATGTTTCTCAGAAGACAAAATTCTGAGCAATATTTTGCAAGGTGTTATGTATGTTTATGTTATTAAAAAATGTAGTTCTTCAGGTTTTGTAAAACACTTCTGCAATTTAAAATTTACTTGGTGTTGCACTGTTTTAGGTACATCAACCCATTACTTTAGAAAACTAATCCGGAGAACTGCAGGATGGCTGAAAGTGATGACGAGCAGCATAAATTAAGGATTCTTTCATGGAACGTTAACGGCTTCAACCGCAAAAGGAATGAGGTTCTTCGTCATTTAAGTGTTCTAAAAGCTGATGTAGTCTTTCTTCAAGAAACTCATGTGGGTCCAGATAGAATCTATTCAACTGGGAGTATCAAAATTCAAGATTTAGAATGCGATTACAGTCTGGCAGCATTCACTGTATTTAAAGGAAGTTCAAGAGGGGTGGCCATACTGTTCAAAAAGAACCTCGGATGTGGTGGTTTCAGTGTTGATGGCGACGGAAAGGGAAGATTCATAATAATCTCGTGTCAAATTTGGGGCCATGATTTTGTATTTATCAATGTGTATAACTCAAACGATGAAAAAATCAGGTTTACGGAGTTCACACAAATTGCGACCCACATCTCGCCGTCGGCGTATCTGCTGATCGGTGGGGATTTTAACACGGTCATGGACGCCGACCTTGACAAAACATCAAATTTACGAAATCGAAGTCACCGAAGATCTTATGACGCTCTCCACATTTTTTTGGAAACCTTAAGCTTAGTGGATGTCTGGCGGTGTCTTTACCCAGAGGTAAAAAGCTTTACGTATTTTGATGGGAAAGGTCAGTCAAGACTAGACTACTTCTTTTTGCAAAGTCACAACTTAACAAGCGTAACAGCTTGTAACATTCACAAGAGACCAATGTACTGGGATAAAGAAGAGTACATTTCTGATCACGCCCCGTTGTCCATTCAAATCCAGACACATGCACCAAAATGGCAGTTTGATTCTTGTCTTCTTGAAGATAAAGCAAGTATGGAACAACTGTCAAGCACAATAAAAAATATTTCACAAATAAATTCCAGAAAGAAAGAATACCTGTGGCCAGGAGTGAAGGTCAGGCTTATATGCGAGGCAATAGTTTTACAAAGATGCCTAAAACTGCCAAGATGTTCAGATGCGATTCAACTTCCTCGAGAGGTTGAACAGATGGACCAAGGAGGTAGATCGGCTCTTTTCACTCACGTATTGGACATACAGTTATTGAATAACAGCTTTAACATGATTTCTTTTTTTTAGTGTGTCCAGGTTCATCCATTGAGGTTCTTCAAACACCAAATAATTCATCCCAGAGTCTTCTGAACTTCTTGAATCATCTACACCAAACTGAGAGATTTGATGAGATTAAATCCATCCTGATTACGGTTCTAACTGAACCAGTTTCGAGGAAAGAGATTCTGGTTGCTATTCTGTCTCTGCCTCAGTCTGAAAGTCTAACAGCAGATGGACTAACAGTACGTTTCTATAAGCATTATGCTTGTAATATTATTGACCTCTTACAAACATTTTTCAATCAAATCTTTGACCTCAAACCAATGAAACGCACAGTTTTTGAATCACTCTGCCAAGACAAATACGATCACACTTACAGCTATGAAGTTCAATATCACTGCAGTCCGATGACAATAATTAATGTGGATTATAAAATTCTGGCTTTGATTCTAGCAGCTAGGCTGAATGGCGTTATTAAGCATATTTTAAATCCGGGTCAAAGCAAACAACACTACATCAGTGACCAAATCCCAGTGATTATTTCATTAAAACTGGATCCAGGTGCACTGAAGAGGCCATATCTGTTTAATAGCTTGAAGTCTGTGGATCTACCCGACAGATTTAGATCCGTGTTGAAGCTGTTGTTGATGACCGATCACAGATCACAAGGTCTGAGGGTAGGATGTCCACTGACTCCTTTACTAATAAAGATCTGCCTTCTTCCTCTGATCAACTCCATTAACTGCGAGAGCAGGTTTTTGGGACCTAAAGTGCATGGAGAAACCCTCAAGTCTTTCATTGATGAAGAGACGGCCCTTGTGTTTCTCTCTAGTTCTAATGAGGCTTTGGATGGCTTTGAAAAGATGCTCAATGATTTTATTGAGACATCAGGCTTTATCATAGATAAACAATGCTCTGAGGTATTCATAGCAGGTCCTGCACGCCTCAGTTTAAGCAAAGACAAACTTACGTTTTTTAAGAAAATGGATGCTGCATTCTGTGGTGGTGGTGGTGTACAGGAGGAAATGGTTGTCGAATCATCAGAATAATTGTGTAAAAGGATGTTCAAAATGATTAAATACAGGATGGGGCTGCAACTTGACACTGTTGTGGCAAATTTGATGTTTCTTCTGTTCAGATCTCAAGAAAAAGTCTCAGAGTCAAAGATCCAGGTCCCAGGAATTTAACTTTAGTGAAAAGCAGCAAAGTGAGGTGCCAGCTTCAGATCTGACTCTCTCCAGCCAGGGCACAGTTTTTATACATTTCTTATCTGTTAAAACACAACAAAGTAGTATAATTCTCTGGGATGATCCACCCCTACAGTTCTTTTCCATGGGCCCATTTACAGGCACTCGCCTTTATAGTGACCAAAATAATTCTACAATTGTTTTCTATAGGATAGATAAAATACTTCATCAAACCAATACATCATAACCTGTCAGTATCTTTGTCATGACAACTTGACATTACCAAGACATAACAGTGTCATGACATTTTAATGACAAATTCAATTCGTACCACTGAAAAAAAAAAAAGTGGTCAGAAAAATATTCATGACAGTTATAATGGTCTCAAGACAGTCAGTGTCAAAACCAACCACATGACAGTTTAATGTAATGTTGACTCATAAAAGTAAAAAAAGTAGTTTAGTAAGTTTTATAATTAATCTGTCATGTTTATGACAGGTTATGATGTATTAGTTTATGTCAAGTTGTCATTACAAAGACCTTTACATTAAAGATCTTTACATTAAAAATGACATAACTGAGCGAATGACTTGTCAGTTGTCATAAACATGCAGAAACTCTCCTTCATATTCATGACTTGTCATGTCAGTCTTACGCAGGGCCGATTCTAGACATTTGGAGGCCCCCCACTCCACACCCTTCCTAATAAAAGACTGAAAACAAATGTTATTAAAATTTGTATATTTTATTTTTTTTATATGCTCATATTAACTAAGGTAATCTCTTATTTGCATGTTGGGAATGCTATAATGTATATGTTTTTGTTTGTTTTGTTTTTTGTAGTAATTTGTTCAGTAATTTATTTACAGTAGCCTAACACACTACAGGGCTACAGTAAAATTCAGTAAATAAACATCATTCCTTAATCATTTTGGACAGGATTTCCCCCTCCTATTGATTTATTTGCAGTGGCATAAATACCTCAAATATGCGCTATACACTCTTAAAAATAAAGGTTCCAAAAGGGAGTTTTTACAGTGATGTCATAAAAAGAACCATTTTTGGTTCTCCAGAATCTTCCAGTGAACAGTTCTTAATGGAACCCCTTTTGTTTTTCTTTGTGTGAAGAACATTCTAAGGGGCCGTTCACATATCGCGTCTTATCGCGCAAAATGGAAGCGGTGCGGTGCGACGCGGCGCGCTGTTTTTTCCAGGCGCATCTGTGAAAACATCTCAACTTTTCAGAATACCGCAAGCGCACCTTTGGTCATGTGACAAGAACCATCCAATCAACCCTTTCCATTACCCTAACGGTCGCTTAATCACCTCAGAGTCGTTGTGCAGGAGAGATGGTTTCACGGCAAAAGCTCTGTTTGGGCCAATTTTTCTTAAAAGATTATCAAACTGGTCCTTGTCAACTCTGAAATAGACTTTGAATCTCTCATCGTCCAGACGGAGCTCTTGGATGAGTTTGTGAACTTCTCCGTGGAGCACCCAAACACTGCGGGGGTTTGTTTGCAACGACAGACGCTACAGCTATTAGGCGCGATATGTGAACGGCCCCTAAAGAAACTTTTTTCCACAGTAAAGAACCTGTTATGGAAAGGTTCCATCATGGATTTCAAAGGTTCTTCATGTAACCACAGATTCCAAAAAAGAACTTTTATTTTTAGAGTGTATCAGTCTATACAAACCAACAGCAAGTGAAAGTGAAAGAGACAAACTACTGAGCAGAAATACTTAATTACTTCAAACGCTTATTTTTTCATTAAATATAACAACAATATTTATGTTTTGAAAACTGAAATTAAGTATTAGAGCAGTAATGTAAACAGCAGAATTTAAAAGGTACTTTTTTGAAACATTAGAAAAAAACACTCTAGTGCCGAAATATTCTAGCTCTTTGACTTTGAATATGAACTTTGCTTTTTACTTCAGTGTCTTGCTAGTCGGCTCCCGACGCGATGTCATTCATTGTATGTGTTCACTGTTAGCGTCTAACGGCGGCGCTCGCGCGCTTTTAAACTCGTAAACAGGTGTTACACCAGATTTTGTGACCATCGTATTCTGTGACCGTAGAGGGCGTGGTTATCATTGTGCTGCGTCATATACGCAAATCACGTGAATTCTTACGATAAAAGACATTCGCACGAGAACGTTTTTTCTGTATTTATATATAATATAAATATAATAATAATATATAGAGTATATACACAACATATTATTCGATAAATATTATTCTGAATTGCAAAACAAACGGAAAAAAAAACGTGAAAACGATCACGTGAACGCGCGCCAGCGGTTCAGAGGTGTTCGCGCGAATGTTTAATGAACAACAATATGATGGAAACACACATTTCTCTGCAACTACTACTACTCTGCAAACAACCACATTGCGTTTAATCTGGACAAGCAAATGAGCATTTACGAAGTGAATAACCTGCATTTCTAAACAACAGTTTCGAACAGATTTCACCTTCTTTGGTTTATCGTCAGAAATTACGCGATTTGCGTATATGACGCAGCACAATGATAACCACGCCCTCTGCGGTCACAGAATACGATGGTCGCAGAATCTGGTGTAACACCTGTTAATGATCTACCCAGAAATGACTGACTAACAGAACGCGTTTTTTTTTTTTTTAGAATACAGTTCAATCGACCCAAAAGAGATGATGACAACTCGCACAGCTCCGTTACGCACTGCACTTCTTCGCGTGCCTGTTTTCGCTTCGCACCCCGCGAAAGATGTTCGTTTCGGCACCATCATTCAATGACTTAAAGTCAGTCAGCAGCAGAAAAGTTGCATATTCGTACCTTTTTTCATTCAAAAGGTGGGACACACTTTGATACGGTGACAACAGTTGATTTCATTACAGGTGAGAGTCGCTGTCAGTTCATCTATATCCTATAGAAAAAGAGCAGTATTTTGCTCCTCAATGTTATGGTAATGGAAGCTACAGGAAAGATAGCTTTTTAGCTGACTTCCTGGACAAGTGGAGCAAAATATCACCTGTCAGTCAGAGTGGAACAGCTGATGAACAGCACCTGACCTCACAAAATCTGAGAAATTATCTTCAATTTTGCAGGCTACATTGCCCACAAAGTCATCAGGATTGCCAGCCAACTTCACTGCTCCTCCACCCTATATTTGGTTCATATACTGATTAAATATGGAGTCTAACATATACGTTATTTGATGGCGCGTTAATCTCGATTTAATCAGTGTTGTGTAAATTATTAAAGAATCACTTTTGTCACCTACTGGTGAACTAAAGAGCCACCAAATGTAAATAATATAAAAAAGTCTGAACTGAATAAAACAATTGGAGTGAATGAGGTTAATCAAAATCCCCTCTAACTAGATCTCAAAGCTGTTTTTTTTTTTTTTTTAAATAAATAGCCTATATACATGTACATATGCAAATAAGTATAACAATTAAAAATGTTGTTAGGCCTTGTTAAGATATCTTTATTTATCAAACAAATGTGTAGATTATTGCTGAAGATAACATATACACTTAAACAAGACGTTGGTGCAAACATGTTGCTAGTTTGCTTTACATTTAATAAATTCTATGTACTTTACATGCTTAAAAATGACCTTGATTCATTAAAATTGAATTAAGAATTGCAGTGCACAAATAAAATACAAAAGTCATAATCTTTCAGTTAAATAAGAATACAAAGAATTTAATCACGTTAAATATTCTCAAGCATTTGGTGGTTTAATGTGATCCAAAAGGCTGTAAATGTGAATATGTGTGGCATTTTCTCCCTGCAGCCAGCAGAGAGCAGCACTAGCACATCTCAATTAATACATCTGTGCTAAACCGGCTGGACAGCCTCTGGGAGTGCCACACCATTGGCTAATATGAGGAATACAAACAGATGATGTAGGAGTTCCTGGTCATATCCTGATCTGAATTATGTGGAAATTGGTTGGGTGTAGTTTTAGTTTTAATGTGCAAGCTTATTACTGAGCGTCTGAGTTTAACGTAATGACATTATTGTTTGATTTATAAAATAGGAAGTGTTTGTCCTTTTAAAGTTTCCTTTTTTGGTTTGATTCATAACCTAAAAATGGAAGATGTATGTCTTTCGTTTTTCATTCCAGTCCAACTCTTTATCTTTGTAAGAGTTGTTCAATTGGGATCAAAGTTCAAGCCCAGTCAAACTACTTGCATAATCAGTGATGATAACTATTTGTGAAGATGGAAAGTCATAATGGCTGTTCCACAAATAAATATTTTAAAAGTAAACTGAACATTTAATTTGTGATTATATCCCAAAAATAAAGTAATTGGGTTCGTTATCAAGAATAACAACACAGCATCAATGAAAAAAGTTGTTTCATAAAAGACAAAAAGTTCATTAAAGAACAGACATTCAAAGTGCTCTATATGAAAGCACCAGGATTTTGCCGGTGATCCTTCAGGTTTCTGTATCTGTATGCTAGCCAGACGCCCAGAATCTGAAACCGTAAAAACATAACATAAAATGAACATTCAAAAGAAAATGAGAAAAAAGCACCAAAACTTAACTACATCGCCTAAGCTCTGTGTTAATACATTCCTTCAATATTTCATGTTTTTAATCTTCCATGTTTTCAGAGCCAAAGGACGTGCAGTGTTTGCTCACCTCTGTAAAACTGAAAAACAGGCTGATTCCTCCAACAAAATGCAGAGCGTCGTCAGCATAGGCCTGGATTATCTCTGAACATGGTTTACATGTTTTATCACTGAAACAGGTCTGAAGTCACAGAGGAGACAGAAATATAACTGAAAATAATCTTTACAACCACAATAAAAACTGTATATTAGTATCTAAACAATATGATCTCATACTCAGGTGATCTTCACATCAGACTGTTTACTCAAGCAGTTATAGAGTCACTTATTATTTTAGTGTAATTTTAGGAACTTACTTATGAGCTTCCAACAAAAATGAAAGCTTTAAAATACAACAGTGCTTTTTAAAACTACATATTACCCAAAGCTTGCTTTGTAAACCATGTGACTTCACATTCACACACTATTTGTTCAGGAAGTTTCTTTCCAGAAGCATGTTGTTTTCAACTCAAACTCAGAAGACACTACGTCTTAGATAGAAAAACAAAATAATAGTTCTTACAGCTTCACAGGTTTCACTGTAGTTAATTTGAAGGAAGTCACAGCAATTCAACGATCTTTCCAAATCCTTCTGCATTGATTCAGATTTATTCCATCCTATCTCCAGGAGAAGGTTCTGCAGGAGGACAAAACGTCTATTTGAAACCAAGGAATGAGGAAACTGGTATCACCATGTCAAAGTGTTAATACAGACTATAATTACCTGCTGTTCTTTACTAACAGCCAAGCAGGCACATGATACTGAAAACTGCACGATGAACACCAGAAAGAGAATGAGCATGTACTAAACACCAGTTAAGGTTGTTTCTCCATCATTTAGCGCACATTTAAAAAGCTGCTGATTACAAAGGAAACCATCAAAACTGGTGAATGTGAGTTTAGGGACCAAACGACTGCATAATCTGAGACTGTGTTGAACAGATCAACACAGATATGAGAGAATTTCTTGAATGAGTAACTTAGTTGGAAGGATACAAAGAACAAGAGGACTTGATGATGCTTCACAGCCCCACACAATCCCACAATGGCCACGACGAAGAGAAACAATCCCACTGCGATGACGGCAGCCATCACACTGAAGCTGGACACCAGCCCGAACCATTTGCCCCATGCTGCAACACCGATCATTAGAAGACTGACCATCTGAAAACAAGAAAAGAAGGCAGAGAAATTGATGGTGCAATTATGAATATCAGCATAAAAACATAAACATTCATTTGACAATTTACAGCAAGAGTTAATGTACATTGTTGTTATCGTAGTAAAAAATGAAAGGAAGATGTAAAACAGACTTTTAAATAAAGACAAGAGTTAGTGTTAATATGAGTGAGAAAAAGTCTTACTGTTAGACTTACCACATAAATAAGGTTCAAGATACACAGAGAAGTTTTTGAGCAAACAAAACTGCCACAAGCCATGATGAAATATCTATTGGACACTCGAGCCGCAAATGTGACTCTCTGCTCCAACTTCAGTCTGACTGTCGCTAGAGGTTGTCCAGAATTTGCTCAGGTAGACACGCCAACCCCATTGGTCTATTCTTTATGCAAATAAGCAAAGTCCCACTTGCAGTGTTAACTCAAGGTGAAGTATGGCAAGCCGTTTTGGATTTTATTCAGTCTCAGGATATGATCTTGTTATATCAACAATTACATTTTCACTAGTTAACATGTTAATTCTTGATATCAGGAATCCACTAGAAACAATGACAATTTTTTGATATCAAGAGTTATACTTCCACTAGTAACACCATTAATTTTTGATATCAACAATTCAATTTTCACTAGTTAAAATGCAAATTTTTGATATCAAGAATTATATTTCCACTAGTAAAAACTATACCTCTTGATATCTGTAATTGTATTTTCACTAGTGAAATCTCACCATAGGCCTCCATTCAAACTCTATTGTTGAAATCAACTATTGAATTCCTGATATCAAGAATTCACATGTTTACTAGTGAAAATGTAATTGTTAATATCACAAGTTTATATCCTGAGAATGAATAAAAGTCAAAACGGCTTGCCATAGGGTGAAGCCATTATAAGGGAAGTCCAAGTCATTTTAAAGTAGTAGTTCATATTCTTCATGAATCATGTGTCTGCAAAGAGACGGTTCTATTCAGAGTTAGTTGTTAGAACCGGTCGACCTGAATCAGTCCAAACAGTGAATGAAATGATTCTGTCCGATGTGCAAAAGAATAATTTTGTGACAGGTTTCCGATTCAATGATTCTGCTTCTTTTACGAATCGGACATCTCTAAAAGAAATTGCCTTGAGTTGTTGTGTCTAATAAATCTCTTTTATATTTTTAAATACACAATATTATAGGCTTGCATGTGTTATTATATTTTTATGTTACTTATCTCACATGAACAATGTATTATTTTCAATCACTTTAAAATGTCACACAGGTGGTGGGATTATTTTTTTCACATATATCTTTAATTGATATTTCAATTTTAATATAACGTTAATGAGACATATTTACCCGAACATGTCTCTTATTTTGAAAAATAAAATACATCGATGAACAGAATGAAAGTTCTAGACTTCACAGGATCGAAACATCACCAATCAGAGACACGGGGGTACACAAATCGCGAAGCATGTACAAATGGTCTTTCACTTCTCCCATACCTAGTAAAATCACTAAATAGTGTATTTTAAAAAGCCAATAGCGTGTTATATTACAATATATAATATATATTTAAAATATTATAAAAGCACAACAGAAGGCGACACTTTTTGCGCCCCCCAATTTTTCTTGCAGGTGGTTCAGTCCGTTTGCAGACACTAACGCCAGTCAGTGGATCAGTCACAGTAGAACAGAGCTCTCCTAGCAGTCATAGCTCATTTATATCTTGCTCATTAATACCAGAAGCGTCAATTTGATTAAAATAATGTCTGCACCAAAGAAAGGAGACCTGACAGACACAGAGAAAGAGCTTCTTCAGGTTATCGCTGCAGGTAATGATAGCATGACGCTAACAAGCTAACTGCAGATTAACACAATCACCAGTTCGGAAAATTATATCATTTACAGAAATCTGCAAGCTATGTTGAATGCTTTCTCTCTGTGCTTTTAATTTACTCCTTGTTACATTTTAAAACGTACATATGTGATCAGTTAAACTGTTTGCAATAGATTGTATTAAGCAAAGTATATATATATATATATATATATATATATATATATATAAACCAGTAAAATAATCCGAAATTATTCAACCATAATTATTATATCATGTAGTCTTGTGAAGATATCATGATAACCACTTAGCATTGCATTTGCAGTGCAATATGTATATTTGTTGAAATATAAATAGTGATAGATGTATAAATGTGAGTGTAAATAATTGTGGAGGTCGGTCAGTCTGATCACTGTGGTTGATCATTTGTAGGTAATGTGCAAGAAGCGTCCAGACTGCTGGGATCCAGAGATGTCAGGGTCAACTGTCTGGATGAGGTGAGGAAATGAACTGTTGTAATACATTATAAAAGAAGAGTTTAAAACATTGTTTAAATCCCCTCTATGTGGAATGGAACGAATTACATGAGGTGAATGCAGTTTTTAATCGAGGAATTATTAGTTATTTTGAAAACGGAAATGACCAGGTTGTGTATACGAGATGCCGAATTGGACATTCAAGACTCACTCATTCATATTTATTGAAGGGGGAAGAGAAACCGATCTGTGATTTGTGTAAGAATTTCACGTGTGTAAAACATATTTTAATAGAATGTCCTTTTTTAAATAATATTTGACAACGGTTTTGTACAGAGAACACATTAATGGGCATTTTTAAAAAGGTTTCTCCTGGAGTAATTTTAGAATTTCTGTCGAATATTCAATTGAAAGACTCTATGTAATTGTTGTTGTTAATGGTATATATGGCTGATTTTGTATAGTGATTGTTTTACGACAAAATTGTTAAATTATTGTATCTTGCTGATTGCCATGAATATAGCCATTGCTGCTGATATGGCTTTAAATCATAAATAAATAAATCCCCTCTATGTTGGTGGCAGTTCTTTAAACAGTCCTGATGACCATCTGTCCAAATCAGATGTCACTGACACTTGTGGGCTTTCAAAGCATCTGCCTGGAAGTGATGTTAATTGGCTCGTCTTTCATGATCCTTCTGCTGCAGTTGAAAACAAACAAAGGAATAAAAAGAATTATGAAGCAGTCACTTGTTGGATAGCATTTAGACTGAATGAATCGTTCCACCTTCAGCATTTTAAGCAACAAGTACACTCGTGTATTTTACAGGCTGTTTACAGGTTAATTTTTTGAGTGCTTTTAGGCGTCATCAGAGTTATAATCTAATAATGTTGTTTTCATCTCTACTTCAGTATGGCATGACCCCTCTCATGCACGCTGCATATAAGGGCAAGGCAGACATGTGCAAACTGCTGCTGCAGCACGGAGCAGACGTCAACTGCAACGAACATGAACATGGATACACCGCACTCATGTTTGCAGGCCTCTCAGGTCTGAATCACATTTTTTTTTTTGCTAGTATTGTTAGTTTGTCATAATGTGTCCTGAACATATATGTAATGCCAGCGGTACAATATGACAATACAGTAAATCATATCCATTCTATTAAACAGGAAAGACGGATATCACTTGGATGATGTTAGATGCTGGAGCCGAGACGGATGCTGTGAACTCCGTCGGCAGAACAGCAGCACAAATGGCTGCTTTTGTAGGTATGCCAAAGATGTGGCGTTATGGGGAAAATGATGTGCTTAACTGGCCAAATCAGTATGATTATACAGTTCAAAAGTTTGTGGTAAAAATACTGTAAATTAGCAATATATTTTTATGATTTAAAATAACTTATTTTCCATATGAATATATTTTAAAATATAATTTATTCCTGCGATGGCAAAGCTAAATTTTCAGCATCATTACTCCAGTCTTCAGTGTCACATGATCCTTCAGAAACCATTCTAATATGATGCCTGACAGTTGTGCTGCCGAATATCTCCTTGTTGAATACAAATGTTCATTTAAAAAAATTACTGTCTTACTGGCCCTAAATTTTTGATTGGTAATTAATGTCAGATTCTGAGAAGGAAGTGAGTTTTTTTTTTTTTTTTGGTTTGTTTCCAAAAGTGAAGATTAAATGACGACATCTTTTTCAGGGCAGCACGACTGCGTGACGGTTATCAATAACTTCTTTTCCCGTGCGAGGTTGGATTACTACACAAAACCACAAGGGCTGGAAAAGGAACCAAAACTCCCTCCTAAACTCGCTGGACCGTTACACAAAATCATCATGAGTACCAACCTCAACCCTGTGAAGGTACTTTTTTTTTTTTTCTTTTTTTTTTTGGGTCTGATCCATAATGTTATGAACAGCACTCCAACATATGGCCCCGGCTTACCCGGTCTTGTTCTTCTCTCTCCTCTCCTGTTGTTTTTTGTCTGTCTCTATACTGTCCTATCAAAATGAAGTTGGAAAAGCCCAAAAATCTAACTTTAAAAGCTAAGATTTTAAGTTAAGATGCCACATATGGTCATTCTCAAATTTTCAAAAGGATCAAACCCAAAACATAATTCATCCTGTTGAGACTGGATGTTGTTGTGATTTGTTTGGCTGCAGATAGTGATGGTGGTGAAAGAAAACCCTCTGCTGATGGACGTGGAAGCACTTGAGAAGTGTCGCAAGGTCAGTTGCATGTTAATGCATTATGCCTTGAGCTAAGTTCATTACAATAAACTTGATTAAATTGAAATGTCTTTAACACCATCTTAATAACTCCTTACGTCTTTTAATCCCGGCTCGTAGTAATTCTTAACCCTGCTTATAACCTCGGTTAAAGGGTAGTTTAACACTTGTTATTCAGAAGCAGGGTTAGCACCGACTTTTCCTCTGTGTTATATTATCCCTGTTTTCCAGATCAGGGTTTGTGCCGTTTTTGGACAGTCACGGAAACACTGACTGAGCGTTGTATATGAACACTCATATCTGCGTTTAAGGGGGAAATGGCAGAAAAGAAACCTTTTCATTCTTACCTTTATTGTCCGAAACAGTCTAGTCAGTAATGTGTAGTATGAGGACACGGATTGCTTGAGCAGGTCATGTGTGGCTTTCATCCAATCACGGCAAATATGCAAATAAGAATGTTAAAGGTGCAATGAATACCTTTTAGGAGGATCTGTTGACAGAAATGCAATATAATATACATAACTATGTTTTGAGTGGTGTATAAAGACCTTACATAATGAACCATTATGATTTTATTATGCTCTTAGTATGAGCAATATCTACCTACACACACTGCTTGTCCCCTTACATGTTAAGTCGCCGGCATGTTGCTACAGTACCCCTAAACTGACAAACTACACTACAGATGGCTAATCTCTGCTGTCTCGGATGGTGGCGTCTTTGTCCTGTATTGACCACCATAGCCTCTCTGTATTGCAATTCGCAACCGCGCCGCTAGATGCCGCTAAAATGTACGCACACTGAACCTTTAACCCAGGGTTTAGGAATGCACAGTGTGAAACATCAGAGCATGAATACCCAGGATTAATTGTTAACACTGGATTCGTATGAGCAGTGAGAAACATGAAGCAAGATAACCAAGGATTTTGTTTTTTCGATTTCGGTTAATTATTTCAAGTGTGAAAAGCCCTCTTGTGTCTTCCAGGTTCTGGAGCTGATCTGTGAGAAGTGCATCAAACAGCAGGATATGAATGAAGTGTTGGCCATGAAGATGCACTACCTCAGCTGTGTGCTGCAGAAATGTGGCTCTTTCCTAAAAGACAGACAGGACAAACTTGATAGCCTCATTAAGAGGTAGAACATTATACACTACCATTAAGTGTTTTTTAAAGAAATGACTTTTATTTAAAAAGAATGCATTAAATTGATCAAAAGTGACAGTATAAACATTTATAATGTTACAAAAGATTTAAAATTTTCAAATAAATGCTGTTCTTTTGAACTTTTTATTCATCAAAGAAGCTGAAAAAACCCATTTTCCATAGAAATATGAAGCGGTACTGTTTTCTACATGGATAATAATAATAATAAATGTTTCTTGAGGATCAAATCAGCATATTAGAAGGGTTTCTGAAGGATCATGTGACACTGAAGACTGAAGTAATGATGCTGAACATTCCGCTTTGCCATCACAGAAATAAATTACTTGTATTAAAATAGGTAATTTTTTTAAATGGTTACTGTAATAATATTTCATAATATTACTGACTATACGGTAGCTAACGATCTTACAGATCCCAAACTTTTGAACGGCTGTGTACATTAAAAAATTACAGTATCTTTTGGTGATGTTTATAGTAGTGCTGTCAGTTACAGTCATTAAAAGGCCCTCTTTTAATCAGTAGAATAACTCCGAAATCTTTTCTCAGTCTTTTGAAAGGGCGAGACAGTGACGGCTTCCCAGTATTCCAGGAGAAGTTCATCCGGGAGTGCATTAGGAAATTTCCATACTGTGATGCCACATTACTGCAGCAGCTGGTCCGGAGTATTGCTCCAGTGGAAATTGTGAGTTACAGTGACCTCTATTTGCTAATGTTAAAGATAATGAGAAATGAAATAAAATAATGGAAATATAGCCTCAGCTAGAAAGACTGAACCACATTCCACATATGGAAGCCTCACCAGTCCTTTTCCAACAGGGAAGTGACCCAACCGCTCTGTCAGTGCTCACCCAGGCCATCACGGGGCAGGTGGGCTTCATGGATGCAGACTTCTGCACATCCTGTGGTGAGAAAGGGGCAGAGAAAAGATGCTCCATCTGCAAAATGGTAATTAAGGTTTGATCGTATGATTTTTGTATTAGAAAAAGTGTTTTCTTGGTTTCCTGAGGTACTTGTTTAATACTGAGGATATATTCAGGTGATCTACTGTGGCCAGGCCTGTCAGAAGCTGCACTGGTTCAGCCATAAGAAGGTCTGTAAGATGTTACAGGAGCAGAGAGAGAAACATGAAGCTGATTCAGCATCACGACTACAGAAACAGGCCAAAGGTATCCAAAACAATAGACACAAAACACTTATAGAAAGTGTAATGGTATTGTACCATGGTAATACCAGAGTCTTTAGACATGCACCAATATTTCCTGCTCTGCTGTTGTTTAATCTACAGCATTTCTGCAAGAAGAAATGATCATTCAAACTAATTATGAGCTTGCAGTCTGATTTGAATGTAATGAGATGAAAAAACATACGAGTCATTCTTTTTAGTTATCAAGTGTCCTTTCAAGTAATCAAGCTACACTGTTCACACTAAGGTTTTGATTCACTAAAAAGAACTGAATCATAAGAGTCATTCGTTTCAGGAGTCAAACTACACTTTTTACACTCTAAGCCAAGGTTTTGATTCAGTAAAAAGAAGCGAAACATAACACTGTGTCTACACCATTGTCTCTCCCGTTGCAACAGCTAAAAGCTATCTACACTGGAAGTGATGAAGTCCCCGTTGCAAAGCATTTGTCTTTCGTGTCAGTGTGTCATAAATAGAATGAGGCATCGGTTTACTGTTGGAAATTTGTCGCTCACATCGCTCCGCATCCAGTGTAGTCTACATCATTGATTATAATAAGAGTCATTCTTATCAGGAATCAAGCTACACTGTTCATGCTGTAAGGTTTTTATTCACTAAAAAGAACCGAATCATAAGAGTCATTCGTTTTAGGAATCAAGCTACACTGTTCACACCGTAAGGTTTTGATTCAATAAAATGAATCGAATCATAAGAGTCATTTGTTTAAGGAATCTAGCTACAGTGTTCACACTGTAAGGTTTTGATTCACTAAAAAGAACTGAATCATAAGAGTCATTCGTTTCAGGAGTCAAACTACACTTTTTACACTCTAAGCCAAGGTTTTGATTCAGTAAAAAGAAGCGAAACATAACACTGTGTCTACACCATTGTCTCTCCCGTTGCAACAGCTAAAAGCTATCTACACTGGAAGTGATGAAGTCCCCGTTGCAAAGCATTTGTCTTTCGTGTCAGTGTGTCATAAATAGAATGAGGCATCGGTTTACTGTTGGAAATTTGTCGCTCACATCGCTCCGCATCCAGTGTAGTCTACATCATTGATTATAATAAGAGTCATTCTTATCAGGAATCAAGCTACACTGTTCATGCTGTAAGGTTTTTATTCACTAAAAAGAACCGAATCATAAGAGTCATTCGTTTTAGGAATCAAGCTACACTGTTCACACCGTAAGGTTTTGATTCAATAAAATGAATCGAATCATAAGAGTCATTTGTTTAAGGAATCTAGCTACAGTGTTCACACTGTAAGGTTTTGATTCACTAAAAAGAACTGAATCATAAGAGTCATTCGTTTCAGGAGTCAAACTACACTTTTTACACTCTAAGCCAAGGTTTTGATTCAGTAAAAAGAAGCGAAACATAACACTGTGTCTACACCATTGTCTCTCCCGTTGCAACAGCTAAAAGCTATCTACACTGGAAGTGATGAAGTCCCCGTTGCAAAGCATTTGTCTTTCGTGTCAGTGTGTCATAAATAGAATGAGGCATCGGTTTACTGTTGGAAATTTGTCGCTCACATCGCTCCGCATCCAGTGTAGTCTACATCATTGATTATAATAAGAGTCATTCTTATCAGGAATCAAGCTACACTGTTCATGCTGTAAGGTTTTTATTCACTAAAAAGAACCGAATCATAAGAGTCATTCGTTTTAGGAATCAAGCTACACTGTTCACACCGTAAGGTTTTGATTCAATAAAATGAATCGAATCATAAGAGTCATTTGTTTAAGGAATCTAGCTACAGTGTTCACACTGTAAGGTTTTGATTCACTAAAAAGAACTGAATCATAAGAGTCATTCGTTTCAGGAGTCAAACTACACTTTTTACACTCTAAGCCAAGGTTTTGATTCAGTAAAAAGAAGCGAAACATAACACTGTGTCTACACCATTGTCTCTCCCGTTGCAACAGCTAAAAGCTATCTACACTGGAAGTGATGAAGTCCCCGTTGCAAAGCATTTGTCTTTCGTGTCAGTGTGTCATAAATAGAATGAGGCATCGGTTTAATGTTGGAAATTTGTCGCTCACATCGCTCCGCATCCAGTGTAGTCTACATCATTGATTATAATAAGAGTCATTCTTATCAGGAATCAAGCTACACTGTTCATGCTGTAAGGTTTTTATTCACTAAAAAGAACCGAATCATAAGAGTCATTCGTTTTAGGAATCAAGCTACACTGTTCACACCGTAAGGTTTTGATTCAATAAAATGAATCGAATCATAAGAGTCATTTGTTTAAGGAATCTAGCTACAGTGTTCACACTGTAAGGTTTTGATTCACTAAAAAGAACTGAATCATAAGAGTCATTCGTTTCAGGAGTCAAACTACACTTTTTACACTCTAAGCCAAGGTTTTGATTCAGTAAAAAGAAGCGAAACATAACACTGTGTCTACACCATTGTCTCTCCCGTTGCAACAGCTAAAAGCTATCTACACTGGAAGTGATGAAGTCCCCGTTGCAAAGCATTTGTCTTTCGTGTCAGTGTGTCATAAATAGAATGAGGCATCGGTTTACTGTTGGAAATTTGTCGCTCACATCGCTCCGCATCCAGTGTAGTCTACATCATTGATTATAATAAGAGTCATTCTTATCAGGAATCAAGCTACACTGTTCATGCTGTAAGGTTTTTATTCACTAAAAAGAACCGAATCATAAGAGTCATTCGTTTTAGGAATCAAGCTACACTGTTCACACCGTAAGGTTTTGATTCAATAAAATGAATCGAATCATAAGAGTCATTTGTTTAAGGAATCTAGCTACAGTGTTCACACTGTAAGGTTTTGATTCACTAAAATGAACCGAAGCATAAGTCAATCGTTTCAGGAATCAAGCTACACTGTAATCAAGCTACCCTGTTCACACCATAAGGTTTTGATTCACTAAAAAGAACTGAATCATAAGAGTCATTCTTTCACAATTGCTCTTTTTTTTTCCCGAATTCGTAGCTGATGATGATCAGGCATTGGAGGAGACGACCGGCACTATGGAGGAGCTTTCCGTCAGTCAGAGTGAGAACACTAGCTCTTCAGATAACCAAACTGAGGACGTTAACTCTGAGACAGTCTCTGTTACTGCAGACTGAATCACAAAGACTCAGCGTTTCAACCCAGCAACCATCATCATCATCACTGAAGACCCATCTAAGACAAAAGAGAGCACATCTGTAACATCAGCCGGAGGTTTCTTCATGGTTCTTGAACAGGATGCTCTTCTGAAGCACATAATGTAGGGTGAAAACCACCAAAAGCTTTTCCACACAAATGCACAGGATGGAAGGTCAACAAGTGACTTTTTTTTTTTTACATTTATGTTGGAAAAATATTTATGTATGTGAAAATCATGCTGTCATGCATTTAGAGTTCTCTGTGTAATGTAGGATTTGCTTTAGGAAAGATATTGTAATATATTGCTGCCTATGCCTTAAATTTATTAGTATGTTACTATGGAAAAGGATCGAATTAATAATTGACAACAGCTTGTGTGAGTCTTCATAAAGCTGTAGAATTGATTTGAATGCAGCAGATATTTTTGGAGACATGATATTGAATACCATAATGTTCCACAAAGCAAATAAATCTATTTTCCGTCTTTAAGTGACAAACTATTAGATCACATGTTTTCTGATGAACACATGTCAAATATCAGATGTCACCTTCAAAAACTGTTTAAGAAACATAACTTGGACACACATTAGTCTTCACAGTGTTTATTGAGATTGAAGTTACAATGTAAGAGCTGTTTTTCATTTATTTAAACCATTTGGCCTTGTCGAATCTTTCATAGTGCAAACAAGAGTGATGGCAGGAGTCTGGAAATCATCTAGGTTTGACAGCTAGACGCAGGTTTGCTCGAGTCCTGGATGCTTCTGCTGAGACGTGTTTGTGTGGCTCCAGCTCATAATGAACAACTGCATGATGGACTTGGCACCTGAGGGATTTTCTAGACCTGAACGGCTGCTAAAGAAAACATACAAAATCAACTCATGCAATACATTTGCTGTAGTTTAAATGTTAAAAATATGAAATGCTCCATCATTGCGACACTAACTCTGTACACTTCTTCCATGCTGACCTGTAGCTATCTTTTAAATAAGATGCATTTTATGAATCTTAAACAACTTGAGTTGATCTCTGTTAGAGGAGAGCTTTACTTTACTTGCCACTGGCTTTGTGGTTGTGTTGGTCGCTTTTCTTCCTCTAGGGGGCGGTAGTGCAAACCACTGTCCTGCTCCACTTCTGACAATCGCACACTACCGGTCGAAAAGTCTGGAATAATCACGTTTTTTTTATTTATTTTTTTTATTTTTTAAAGTCTCTTATGCTCATCAAGGCTGTATTTATTGGATTCAAAAAATAATTTTGTAAAATATTACTATTCGGGAACTGTTTGCTGTTTGAATACATATGTAATTAGAATATAAAATATAATTTATTCCTGTGATCAAAGCTGAATTTTCAGTGTCACATGATCCTTCAGAAATCATTCTGATATTGTGTATAAAATACATTAGATATTGTAAAATATGAAATTTTATTATAAAATACATTTGTTCAAATTAAAAATATTTATATATATATATAAGTAATATTTCACAATGTTACTGTATTTTTGATCAAATTAATGCAGCCTTGCTGAGCATAAGAGACTTCTATCAGAGACATTTTAAAAAATCATAATCGGAGCACATGTTGGAAATGGATTACTAAATGCATCTACATTTTTCAGAAAAGCAAAACCTTGACATATGGTGTGATTGTTTAAAACGGCTATCTAAGGACATAATTAATCACTGGTATGTCTTATTATCCATTTTACACACATCTTTTGGTGATGTCCTACTTTTAAAAGTTTGTTTACAGATGCCAATCTTTTTTTTAAAAAAAAACTGCACAGATGGCAAATGATGGAGCAGATATTGGCTATATTCAGGATCCTGTGAAGGTGTTCAACGATAAAGCTGAAAAAAGTTTTTTTCTAAAATGACACTTTTTGCCAAAAACAAAGAGTCCAAAGAATCTTCGATCATTATAATGCTGGTATATTTGTGTTTGGTTGCCATAAAAATAGGGGTTTTCACAGTGAAGCTGAAGAACCATTCCACAAAGTCAACAGTTCTTAAAAGGACCATTTTTTCTTAGTGTGATGATGCTAATGAAAAACCTTTAGTTTTAAGAGTCTCGGACCAAAGCTGATCTCAGAGCAGCTTTTGCATTTTAAAAACCTTGATTAACTGTTATTTTAACCTTTATATATATATATATCAAGGAATATTTACCGTCTATTTTATATAATATAATGGAGAGAATGTTGTTGTTTAGCAGGTAAAGCTCTGTCAAACTGCAGTGAGATGGATCTCTGGAAAGCCCTTGCTCAATAGTTTGTCTTATTGTTGAGCCACACACATCTTAAAAATGGAAACTTGATCAATCAGGAAGTCAAGCCAGGTGGGAAATGGAAGAAAAATATGAATAAAATAACGATTACAATATATAAACACGTATGATGTTTTATAAATTATGGTCGAGCACTTCATGTATATATTTAACATAGGCCTACTTATTTTATAGTTTTATTCCAAGCTCCTGGCACACTTTAGCAATTGATCTTAATTTTCCTGTGGGGAAAAAACCAACAACAAAATAAATAGAAAAATAATCAGTGATGCTAAATAATCAATGTAAAAAAATTAACTTTATATAACTAATGTACAGTCTTCTCTGCAGGTCTCCATTTCTCAGAAGACTAGAGGACACACGCAACTCTTGTTTGATTGATGACCAATCACAGCTCAGCATTTCTCCTGAGCGCGCACCCCTGACAGCACAGGTAACGCGCACGCTGAAAGCTTTCTGAAGTCTTTGCTCGTCCATGAGGTGGCAGGCTTTTCCTTTAGATCTTGTCACGCTTCCACAACGCGCAGCACAAGTTTATAGCAGGTCTATTTGCGCTTGCATTGTTTTCATTACTCATTACTTCCTTGGTACAATAGAAAATATGCAAATTAGATCGGGGAATGCTTGTCTTAACTCTCAATTATTTTATGAGACGGCTAAAACGTTGAGATATTTTATTATTATTATTAATAGAGTTATTTATAGGCTTAGACTAGAACTGTCGTTGTGACATGGACTAATGCTAGCTTCACGCGCTCTCGGAATTAAAGTAAATACGAGTTTCCTAGATAAAAATCATCTGTCTATCTATCTATCTATCTATCTATCTATCTATCTATCTATCTATCTATCTATCTATCTATCTATCTATCTATCTATCTATCCACCCACGGACCCACCCACCCATCTATCTATCTATCTATCTATCTATCTATCTATCTATCTATCTATCTATCTATCTATCTATCTATCTATCCACCCACGGACCCACCCACCCATCTATCTATCTATCTATCTATCTATCTATCTATCTATCTATCTATCTATCTATCTATCTATCTATCTATCTATCTATCTATCTATCCACCCACGGACCCACCCACCCATCTATCTATCTATCTATCTATCTATCTATCTATCTATCTATCTATCTATCTATCTATCTATCTATCTATCTATCTATCTATCTATCTATCTATCCACCCACGGACCCACCCACCCATCTATATATCTATCTATCTATCCACCCACAGACCCACCCACCCACCCATCTATCTATCTATCTATCTATCTATCTATCTATCTATCTATCTATCTATCTATCTATCTATCTATCTATCTATCTATCTATCTATCTATCTATCTATCTATCTATCCACCCACGGACCCACCCACCCATCTATATATCTATCTATCTATCCACCCACAGACCCACCCACCCACCCATCTATCTATCTATCTATCTATCTATCTATCTATCTATCTATCTATCTATCTATCTATCTATCTATCTATCTATCTATCTATCTATCCACCCACGGACCCACCCACCCATCTATCTATCTATCTATCTATCTATCTATCTATCTATCTATCTATCTATCTATCTATCTATCTATCCACCCACGGACCCACCCACCCATCTATCTATCTATCTATCTATCTATCTATCTATCTATCTATCTATCTATCTATCTATCTATCTATCTATCTATCTATCTATCTATCTATCTATCTATCTATCTATCCACCCACGGACCCACCCACCCATCTATCTATCTATCTATCTATCTATCTATCTATCTATCTATCTATCTATCTATCTATCTATCTATCTATCTATCTATCTATCTATCTATCCACCCACGGACCCACCCACCCATCTATCTATCTATCTATCTATCTATCTATCTATCTATCTATCTATCTATCTATCTATCCACCCACGGACCCACCCACCCATCTATATATCTATCTATCTATCCACCCACAGACCCACCCACCCACCCATCTATCTATCTATCTATCTATCTATCTATCTATCTATCTATCTATCTATCTATCTATCTATCTATCCACCCACGGACCCACCCACCCATCTATCTATCTATCTATCTATCTATCTATCTATCTATCTATCTATCTATCTATCTATCTATCTATCTATCTATCTATCTATCTATCCACCCACGGATCCACCCACCCATCTATCTATCTATCTATCTATCTATCTATCTATCTATCTATCTATCTATCTATCTATCTATCTATCTATCTATCTATCTATCTATCTATCCACCCACGGACCCACCCACCCACCCATCTATCTATCTATCTATCTATCTATCTATCTATCTATCTATCTATCTATCTATCTATCCACCCACGGACCCACCCACCCATCTATCTATCTATCTATCTATCTATCTATCTATCTATCTATCTATCTATCTATCTATCTATCTATCTATCTATCTATCTGTCTGTCTGTCTGTCTATATAGCTAAAAGACCACGTGATCAGTTTTAAACGTTTGTCATGAAATAGTGTCTACTTGAAAACAGTAAAATAGTACGCACTATACAGTATATACTGTAGTATTCAATAGTCTAGCATGTCCATCAATCAAACAATGAATTTATTATCTTTGCCACAAGGAATGAAGTCGTTTTCACCACATTTTCAATAAACAGATCAAATCAACTTGCCAGACAGATTATTGATGATTAATTGCTGTTTAAATGAGCAAATAATGTTTTCTCTGTCACTTTTCGTAAGTAAATTCACAGTAAATACTTTTTTGAGGGCAGATTGCTAGCAACACCCTTTAAAAAAATCATGCACAAAGTTTGCTTATATAAAGTGCTCAGTGTTTAGCAGCACAAACATCTCTAAGTGAATTAGGGTCTCTCAGGGAGTGCAGTAAGCATTCATTTGAGTCCAGATGTTGGAGCGCACCGCTGGGTGTGGTTTAGAGGAGAGACTGCGCGTGTTTTATCATTCCGCTCACCTGAGCCTTTGCCAAAGCTGGAGGCGGGAGCGTGTATATACTGTATATATAACCCAAGACATGATAGTGAGTGAGAATCACTCAGATTCCAGGAGCATCTCTCCACTGCCTGCGGGTTGTTTCTCATCACCATGCATATGAACGCACCCGAATCGTGCAACTTCATGTTTTTATTCTGCTTTTTAATAAAGAGTGGTCTGACTTTGAAGAATGATGCGACAGAGATTTTCTACTCTCATGTGGTCAGTCCCGTTGAGGATACTCAGAGCAACGCGTCTCTGAATCGCGCGCGCACCGGTGGACGAGGCTTCACTGCGCAAGAGAGAGGTGAGTTCACGCGCCTCAATATTACACTTGTTTTTAGCGGTTTCAATAAGATTATATTGCAGCTTTTCTTTTTAAGACATGGTGTTTACAGAGATCATTCTGATGTTTCGTTTAGAATTAACATTTGCAATAGACCAGTTTTATTGACACTTCTCTAAGGAAAGTGACAATTTTGAGAAACGCTGTCTTCTTTTAATAGATGCAATAGCAGCTACACTGGAAAAAAATAACCTAAAAACATCTCATTTTTTTTATTCTAGACAAAAATATTATTTTATGTCATTAATTTACCACCAAAACCAGTTTTTATTGTTTAAATTAGGTAGAAATAGCTCTTTAAGATAGACATCAACTTGAAAAGTACAAATTTTGTCTCATAAATTTAAATGAACAGTTTTAAATGAATGTTTAAAACCTGAAAAATATGTGACATATATCCAATGTTTTACACATTGACTGCTCTTTTTTTCTGATATTCCCTGAGTCTGCTCATGTGAACTAAATATATTTAGTTTCATATTTATTTGCTCATTCATATAAGCCTAAAACGACTGCTGATATTTATTTAACCTTTCACTGAATGGTGAATATTTCTTTTGGAAGTTTATGACTGAAAGTCAATTTCTGTATAGCCATATAGAGAATAGAGAATAGTGGGGCATCTTATCACACAACACGTGGTAAGTTGTTACAGTGAAAACCACCCTCAAACAGGCTCCTATAGACTTTGCAGCAGAATGTAAGCAGCAAAACTCTCTATTAATGATATACAATTAATTGTTTCACCACATTCTAAGGGTGAAAGTTATCCATGCCTTTTAGGGTTATGGTATGGCATAATACTGTAGGAAATTATATGGATTACATAGTCTCTTGGCTCACAACCACACCGGGCAGCAGAGATAAAAGAGTGCCGAGCACAATGTGTGCTGAGAGAATCCTGTCAGACTGGAAAAGTGGAGGTGCAGCTCAGTTTTTCAGGAAATATCCAGGGGGAACCCTGTTTGTTTTGAACGACCGTAACTTGAAGTACGGAAGAAGAAAATGTCCCTCCGATCCCCATTCATCACGTCCTGTCACAGAGAGAGGGGGGTACATTGTAACTGAGGTGTGTTGCTTCTGTGTGAATGGATTTTGGCTTGGGTTACACTGACAAGAGGCACTGCTCTGAGGCAGAACAATGCTGACAGTATAGCCAGCAGCACCGGCGAAATCTGACAAGAAGAGGCTCAGAGTCGTCATTCATCTGTACGCTAAACTACTTCCGCTCGTGTACAGAAATGGGCTGAAATAAAGCAAACAAATCATATCACCCATACGACTGTTGTTTATGTCTGCTCACAAACCATGAAGGAATAATTTGAAGGAACCATGAAGTCTTTCTCCATTGATCTTTAAAGATTTATCCCAAGATACCAAAAGAATCTCAAATGAAATAATGATATAAAATCAAAATGAACAAATGGAGTATTTATTATAAATGATTTATCAGTACACCATCATTATTTTTACATGTGGCCTCATGATCTTTAATCAAAATTACTTCCCCTCCCTATTGCATTGACATCTCTTCTCTGATGATGCGTTCAATGGCGAGAGGGCGGGACAACCTGTCACTCACATGAGATCGACTAATGACAAACCACAACATCCAACCAACCAATCAATTCCCGGTGGACAAAACGAAGTCCCGCCCTACATTTTTTCTTGCTTGAGAAGCAGTTTCACTTCGTCAAAATACGTCAACTTCCATTTATGCCAATCTTATGTTTTTACTTTGTGTTACAGAAGAAGTCCCAGTCGGCTGCAGAGAGCTGCGATCCACAAAGTACATCTCAGATGGCCAGTGCACCAGCATAAACCCTGTTAAAGAACTGGTGTGCACAGGACAGTGTCTTCCTGCTCAGATGCTGCCCAACTGGATCGGTGGATACGGTAGGAAGTTCTGGAACCGGCGAAACACCCAGGACTGGCGCTGCGTGAACGAAAAGACCCGGACCCAACGGATTCAGCTCCAATGCCAGGATGGCAGCACCAGGACCTACAAGATCACAGTGGTGACCTCCTGCAAATGCAAAAGATACACTCGGCAGCACAACGAATCAGGAGTCAAGTCTGAGGGATATGCTCATACACAGATAAAAAAGCAAAAAAACAAAAGGGGCACTGGGACGGAACGCTAAATGAGTCTCTGCTCAGACTGAGCTACTAGATTTCCCATTTAAATGAACTCAGCATGAACGAGAGAGCTTGTGACGTCAGCTCACAGGAGCACTGAACTTTCTTTGTGCTACATTTGTAAGCCAGTGCAGAGCTCTGAGTTCACTGTGAAACTTTGGAAGCAAGAGAAAAAAAAAGACTAAATCTCATCACCAACGTAATCACAATTAACATGCAGCCCATGTGACCCTGTGTCGAAAGAGATGGACAATGACAACTGCATATTGCATTACAAAAATGTTTAGAAACATGCCTTTGATTCTAATAGGTTTTGCCGTCACTGCTTGATTTGTGTGGTAATCACTTGCTGTAGTGTATACTTTAAGTCCTTGTGTTCAGCAACAATAAGAGCAGTTCTCAAACCTGAGAAATGCATATCTTTGTAAATTAAATGTTTGTACATATACATATGCATTTGTTTGTGTAATTAATTGTTTTGCAGGACCTTTATGTGTTAAAAAAAACTAATATTGTGACGTATAAGCTGATGTAATATATTTTGCCTCGACTTTGAAACATTTTTTAGTTTGTGCAAACATTATTCAGACCATATATTGCACTATAGTGACGATGCTCATATTGGTTATAAAAGCATTAAAATGAAAGCATCTGAAAATGTCTCATTATAAACTTCTATTATGCCTTAATGAACTGTAATAGTCCAATAATTCAATACATTGATTTTTTAATTCATGGACCAATGTACCACCAGCATGCTTATTATTTTTTTTCCATTCATGACAAACAGTTTATATGAAATAAACTGATGAACAGGTGACAAAACCCATTCTAAAAGCAGTGCAAATTATAAATAATAGAAATTAAGAATAAACAGAGCAATTCCAATAGGATCTACGCAGTGTGCTGCTCGGGCCCTGATAACATTTCATGTGCAAATATAAAGACAAGGCAGGTTGAATAGACAAGACTTAATAATTTACATTTTCACTAGCTGCCAATCATCAGCTGCCATCTCAAAATCATGACAAGGCATCAACATTTAGTTAGTATCAATTTTTTTGTTGTTAGTAACTAATTTGAGTTAATAGTATTTTGTTACTAGTGATTATTTTTAGTTCTTTTAGTGACCAGGCTATATTCAGTACTTACCAGTGTTGGGGGTGATGCCTTACAAGTAATCTGAGTAATGTAATCAGATTACTTTTTAAAATAATGGGTAAAGTAACACATTATTTTTAAGCGTACAACTAAATATCATCACAAGTTACTTTGTTTTCCCATTTATTGACGTACTGTACAGTGAATCTGCATTTCCTTCAGCCCGAGGAATTTCCTTTTGTAATTAAAATACAAGTAAGCCCAGCTCAAGTGAGAAAAAGAAATGCAAAAGCATTACTTTCCATAAAAAGTTGTAACAATATTGTAATTCACTTACGACTGTACAGCACTGCTTACTACTGTTTATTTTTTTAGTTATCAGTGGCTATTAAAACAGTTAGTTTTCCCAGTATTAATTGAGCAGGCACAAAAAAATTTGTTATTATTAAGTTTGTATAGATGATAAAGTTTTCAAAACTATCGCGATGATGTGCGAAGACGACTAAAAACGCTATATTATGCATGCCAGGTCAGGAGTTTGGCGCCAAACGCGCGTAGCTGTAGACTAAACACTAACACGCATGCGCATACCGTCACCGATAACGGCATCGTTCTCAAAAATTTGCACTTAGAAACCCGTTTTCAAAATGAGCTTTTTTAGGCCCCCAAAATGCCGTTCTCGTATAAATGAACGGCCAAAACACAACAAATTTCCGTTTTTAGTTGAAAACGTTGTTGCGTAAACAACCCCAAGCTAAGTCTTTCAGTGCGAACTATTCAAACTAAAAAGTGTCAAATGTCACTGTCATTTAAAAATGATGACCCGTCGTGCATTTATTTTGATTCGCAATACAATTTTAACAAACACTGACTGATACAGTGAGGTCAGTTCACAGCTGCTGCAGGAGGGGAAGACAGACTCGACTGATCCAAGTGAAGCCGCAGCATTCCTGCCGCGAAGCCCCGCTCAAACCCCGCAAACCACCCGCCTTAGAATGCAAAGGACCGGTTAACAGGCTCTTTCCATGAACACGGTTTCCGCGAGTGAGGAACTTATTAAAACGCCGGAGACATGCAGCAAGATCGCGGTTCTTCCTCCGACAGGCCTCTGGATCCCGGCTCTCTGCTCTCACGCGACGCCGAGCGGAGCGCTGACAGGCTCGGGTGCGCGGCGGTGGATTTCCCGGTAGCTGTAGTTCTGCCCGCGGGAGGCTCCGGAGAGAGGATGGGACTGCCCACACCGAAACAATTCTGCACCATTCTTAACAGACCTCTGATAAGCTACACAATTCAAGCCTTTGAGAGGTGAGACTGACCATTCCGTGCCCGTGAGCACGCGAAACTGATTTTATTAACCTAAATACTTGACATATTGTTTGTTATTAGCAGATAAAAACAGCATAACAATAAATCATTATGCCTGTCACAATTACAATCATTAATTTGACAATAGCACTTTTTTCCTCCCAAGTAAACGGGCAGCAGTCCAGGAACACCTACTGCATGTAGATCTTGGCCAGAACTGCCTTTTCAGTCCTTATTAAGAACATCTGCAGATGCTGCAGAACTTGGGAAATGCTAAAAGCACTTGACAGTGACTTGGCATATTTAATAAACTGCCCAGTGAGGTAAAAGTTAGCTGCGAGTTTCATATTTAAAAAGCTGTCACTTCAATTTTCAGGGACAAAAGCATCAACTCAGAGCTGCTGTAATTCATTTTTTGGGGGGATATTACATTAGAACCTCCAGACTATATGACAGATATCATCTAAATAAGCTTCTTAAGATATTATATTGCTTTTGTCTTAAAATAAGTTGTAGTTGCAAATTAACTAAGAAACAAACTAACAAGCTAATTAAAAAAAACAGTCTGGCAAAAGATTAGCATATCAGAATATGTAGTTCTAAAAAGATCGAAAAAAACCCCCACTGCATAACATTCAATTTGTTCCCTGTCTCGCTCCATTGTCAAAGCGATTAGGTTGTTATTGTTGTTGTTGTTTTTAAATATAATGAATCCTGTTCTTTATTGACAGATTGTCATGGATTGGAACTGTTGTCGTTGTTGTTGCTACAGAGACTCATGACTTGATGCTGAATATTGTCCAGAAATTTAATCACACAAAGGTAAAAGTAGTCCACGGGGGAACCACCAGACACAGATCTATCTTCAATGGACTGCAGGCCTTCAGTAACACTACTGATTCATTGACACCCAAACCAAAAGTGGTCATCATCCATGATGCCGTACGTCCCTTTGTGGAAGAAGATCTTCTGCTGAAAATCACCCTAGCAGCTAAAGAGCAAGGGGTTTGTTTTCTTTTCTTTATCCATATATTGTTTTTAAAGCCTTTCTATGCTTGTTAACATGATGAACAGTGTGGCTGGAGGTTTTTTGTATTATCAATGTTTTATCTAGTTTTTATGTATGTCTAAAGGTGGTTTGAAGACAAAAAAATGTTAACCTTTGCCCAAAATATAGTTATGCTACCATATGAACAACCCAAAATTAGTAAATTAAACACAAGTCGAGATTTAATTCAAATATTATTTTCGTATGTGTGTCTGCCATATGGAATAATTGATTTTAAAACACTCCTTCAACTGTTTGCGGTGATGAATGTCTACACTATCTGAACACTCCCCCCCATAATCTGCTGTACCACACGGTCCAAATGTCTGTCAAATTTATGGGGTGAGTGAGAGTCAGGCTATCTAAAGCTGGTGAAGGAGAATTCCTGATGCCGACTTCAGTTCAGAGATGGGCATGTCTGACTGAGAAGCTGTTATATTATAAATATGAAAAACTCCAATGAGAAACTCTTTTTAATATATGAAGTAATCAAATCTTTAGAAATGCTGCAGAACGAGAATCCCCTCCCTACAGAATATTTCACCCTTCCAAGGTAAACATGTTGAAATTCGGAACAGAATAACTCAGATTCAACGGTTAAAGTAAACAAAAAGCATGTCTTATTAGTTGAAACCATACAAATTATACAAGTTAATAGTTAATTTATTATTTTTTATTAATTTAAGTTTAACAAAATTAATAAATGAATAAGTTTATAGAGCCCTATATGAAATTAGTTTTTTTCCCTTCAAATTCCATTTGTTTTCTTTTCTGTATTACATTTTAATGGTTTAATTAAATTTTAATAATCAAATAGCATGTCTAAACAATTGAATTCATAAAACTTTAATAATTTTGTATATATATTGCACTAATAGCGTCATACGAAATGTTTTATTTTTTTCTGGATTTATCGTTTAATAAATTTGATCATAAACTGTGGTAATCAAATGAAGGCATAAAACACTACCAATTTATTCAATGTTCCCTTTCCCTTGCCGCACTCCGCCCCCCGCGAGCGGGTATAAATATGGAAGCGGCAACGCTCGCACTTTGTCTTTCGCTTCGGAGCCGTGCATTGTGTGCTCTATCGTCTGAAGAGTGTGAAGTGAGCGGAGAGCTAAAAGAACGAGAGTTCCTGTGCTGGTGTGACGGCGCAACAGTGATCCCGCGATCCCCACGGTCCTAAAGACTGCTGTTTTTACAGCAACCTGAGAGAGCAGTATAATAGAGAAGGGTTGCGATTTGGGCCGGTGGTGCGCGCTCTGCAGGCTGTAAAGTGTCTTGCAGCAGCGCTGCGGTGAATCCCTGTGTGCTTCAGCACAGTACTAAAAGAGCTTTCAATTTCCTTCACGAGCGTCGAGTGCGTCTTTTTCAAGATGTCATTCCGGTCGTGCGCTGCTGGATGCGGTCGTTCCCTGTCACCAGCTGACGGGCACAATCGCTGCATCACATGTTCTGGCTCAACCTGGCGGACATGAGGGAGGCCGATAAGTATCGGTTCCTGGACTCCCCTGTGCCCCAGGTTGGGCTATTCGGCGACGCGGTCGAGAACATCGCCCAACAGTTCTCGGCCGCACAGAAGTAGACGGAGGGCCTGTAGACGGAGCTGCTTCTCAGGAGACGGTGAAGGCATCGCTCCCTTCCCTTCCTTTGTTTCCTTTCTGTTTCGCCGCTGGCTCCCCGGAGTCCAGTGGTACCCACATTCTAAATGAAAGAGCAGTTTCCACTTCCTCTGGGTCACAAGAGGGCGCGTCTGGCGGTGTGTCACGCTATGCCTGGCCACCCTCAGCCCCCTCTCATTTCGCCAGCAGAGGGCAGTGTGCTGGTCGAGGCCACCCCCGTGCCGTCTCCCACGTGCAATGTCACTCTGCGGAGCCAAACCTCACTTCGGGCCACTCTACCGTCCGAGTCTCGCTGCCCCCCCCTGTGGGTACGTCTGTTGTGCCGTTGGTCCCGTTGGTGCGGAGTCTGGGAGCCTGGCTAGCGCTTCCCAGCCCGTTCCACTGGCTCATCTGCACGATCAGACTCGGCTATGTGATTCAGTTCGCCCGGCATCCCCCGGTGTTCAGGGGCATCCATTTCACTCGCGTGGATGCGAACGATGCTCCTGTGCTTCGGGCGGAGATTGCTGACCTGCTGGCGAAGGACGTAAGAGAGCCGGTCCCTCCAGCCGATATGAGGTCAGGGTTTTTCAGCCCCTACTTCTTTGTACCCAAGAAAGGCGGTGGGTTACGGCCAATCTTGGACCTGCGAGTCTTGAATCGGTCCCTTCAGAGGCTGCCGTTCAAGATGCTGACGCAGAAACGCATTTTCGAATGCATCCGTCCCCAAGATTGGTTTGCAGCGATCGACCTGAAGGACGCGTACTTTCATTTCTCGATTCTTCCTCGACACACCCTTTCTACGGTTTGCGTTCGAGGGTCGGGCATATCAGTACAAAGTCCTACCCTTTGGGCTGGCCCTGTCACCCCGTGTCTTTACCAAGATTGCACAGGCGGCCATTGTTCCGCTCAAGGAACAGGGCGTTCGCATCCTCAACTATCTCGACGACTGGCTGATCCTAGCTCACTCACGAGAGCAGTTGTGCGAACACAGGGACCTGGTGTTAGCTCAGCTCAGCCGGTTGGGTCTTCGGGTCAACTGGGACAAGAGCAAACTCACCCCTGAGCAGAGGATCTCTTATCTCGGTATGGAACTAGACTCAATCAGACTGCGCGCCTCACCGAGGAGCGCGTCCAGTCGGTGTTGAACTGCCTGAGTACGCTCAAGAGCAGGACAGCGGCCCCACTGAAATTATTTCAGAGGCTCCTGGGGCATATGGCATCCGCAGCCGCCGTTACGCCGTTCGGATTGCTTCATATGAGGCCGCTTCAACACTGGCTTCATGGCCGAGTCCCGAGATGGGCGTGGAAACGCGGTACGTTCCGTGTGGTCATTACACCGAACTGCTGTCGTACCCTCATTCAGTGGTCCGACCCCTCGTTCCTGCGGGTGGGAGTTCCCCTGGAACAGGTGTCCAGGCATGCTGTGGTCTCCACGGATGCCTCGTCCACCGGGTGGGGGGCCACGTACAATGGGCATGCAGTTTCAGGTCTGTGGACGGGGCTTCAACTGCAGTGGCATATCAATTGCCTCGAGTTGTTAGCAGTACGTCTTGCGCTGGGCCGCCTCAAGGGGCTGCTACTAGGCAAGCACGTACTGGTCCATACGGACAGCACTGCGACCGTTGCGTACATCAACCACCAGGGCGGTCTACACTCCCATCGCATGTCACAACTCGCCAGCCATCTCCTCTTATGGCCCCCAGTGAGCCTTCTTGCACAGACGTTGTGCAAAGTCAGGGAGGAGGCGGAGCAGGTCCTGCTAGTTGCGCTGTATTGGCCCAACCGGACCTGGTTTTCAGAACTCATGCTCCTCGTGACAGCACCTCCTTGGCCCGTTCCTCTGAGGAAGGACCTTCTGACTCAGAGACGGGGCACCACCTGCGGAGGTTCTAGGTGGCTTACCCCAATCAGTGGTAGACACCATCACTTCCGCTAGAGCTCCTTCTACTAGGCACCTCTATGCGTTGAAGTGGAACCTGTTTGTCGAATGGTGTTCTTCTCACCAGGAGAACCCCCGATCTTGCTCGGTCAGGTCAGTGCTTTCCTTCCTGCAAGAGGGCCTGGAGCGAAGGCTGTCTCCCTCCACCCTAAAAGTGTATGTTGCCGCTATCGCCGCACATCACGATGCAGTTGAAGGTAAGTCGCTGGGGAAGCATGACCTGATCGTCAGGTTCCTGAGGGGGGCGAGGAGACTGAATCCGCCTCGCCCACTCTCTATACCCTCTTGGGACTTGTCCCTGGTGCTTACAGCTCCCCAGGGACCTCCCTTCGAGCCTTTGCAGTCAGCCGAGTTAAAAATTCTGGCACTTAAAACAGTTCTCCTGACTGCACTGGCCTCCATCAAGAGGGTAGGGGACATGCACGCTTTTTCGGTCGACGAATCGTGCCTAGAATTCCGGATATGTGCCCAAGGTTCCTACCACTCCCTTTAGAGATCAGGTAGTGAACCAGCAAGCGCTGCCCTCGGAGGAGGCAGACCCAGCCCTGGCTTTGCTCTGTCCCGTCCGCGCTCTGCGTCTGTACGTGGACAGAACTCAAAGCTTCAGAACCTCAGACCAGCTCTTCGTCTGTTACGGAGGCCAGCAGAAGGGAAAGGCTGTTTCCTCCCTTCGGGTAGGTTGTGGTCTCCGCAGCGTCCCCAGTGGGCACGCTTTCCCAGAGTTATCCAAGTCTTACTGAGTGGGTCATGCGGAACAGCAGTAGACTTCCCTGGCGTAAGTCCGGTCCCTTCTCCATCCCTAGTGCGCGCCGGGATGCTGCGACTTACGTTGGGCGCTGGAGGGGGTCAGTAACTGTGGCGTTTTATTTGGGATCCCAATTCGTCGGTTCAGTTCTGACATACGTCGAACGTGACCGACTGAAAGGGAACGTCTCGGTTACGTATGTAACCCTCGTTCCCTGAAGGAGGGAACGGAGACGTACGTCCCGTCGCCACAGTTCCTGTACCCCGCTGAGCGCGGACCACTGCTCGTCTCCTCAGCAAAAAACAAAGTGCGAGCGCTGCCGCTTCCGTATTTATACCCGCTCGTGGGGGCGGAGTGCAGCACGCGAAAGCTCGCACGCCAATCTTCATTGGCTGGTTTAGTTTACACTCGAAGATGATAGGGCTCTCGTGCGATATCCCAATTCGTCGGTTCAGTTCAGGGAACGAGGGTTACATACGTAACCGAGACGTTTTTAAATGTAATCTAATGAACATTCCTTTTATTTTTTGGCAAACAAAATGCAAAACAGGTTTACTGTTAATGTAAACATATAATAAAAGTAGTTCTAATAATTTTATTATTATTATTATTATTATATTACTTTGAGAGGTACATTCTACTTTAGAATAGAAATATATTTCTGTCACAATTTCTTCAAGTTAAACCAAACTTTTATTTTGATGGTTAGTCATAAAGTTTTTTGAGTTTCTGTTTGTATAATAAATGATGTGATAGGTCACGTGCTCAAGTGTAGTTTACGAAACTGCGTCATTCCTTCAGAGAGACACATAGAACATGGCTACTTGTTTAAATAGTCCTTTCACAGTTTAATATTCACAAACACTAATCCATATAGTGATTTCATTACAAAATGACAAAATTCTTTGACTTTTTCGGCATCGTGGAAATCATAGGGCCCTAAATAATATTTCACAGTACTACTGTTTTATAATAAATATGAAAAAAAAAAACTCCAAAAAGAGAATCTCTTTTAATATCTGTGAATTTTCAGATATGCTGAACAAGAATCCCCTACCTACACAATATTCCGTCCCTCCAAGGTAAATGTATTGAAATCTGTATCAGGAACCGAATAATTCACCAGAAGACGAGAAATCCTGCTTCATTTGTGGTTTGTCTGCATTGCGGGCTGTTCCAATGTCCATAAATCACTTAGATAAACATATTGTTGACACCTCTCAGCACTACTCCTTACAGCATGAAACCGGATAGATGTTTTAGCAATGTTTTTGCTGGCTTTGATACGTGAGGTTCTAGATTTCTCAGATTTTCTTTTAAATCTCCTCTCCAAGGCTATGACAAGGGCTGGAAAGCAAAACCCAGATGTTTATGAAACACTCATAAGAATTTGAGAAGGATAGTGATTCATTGCCTGACCCAAATGCACCATTGTTTAGTAATCATGAATAAACAGATTTTCACAGGGCATGTTTTTAATTGTTCTATTATCCACCTTTATTGTTCTTTCCAGGCCTCTGGCGCGATACGTCCTCTGGTGTCCACGGTCATTGCAACCACGTCAGAAGGCTACCTGGACCACTCGCTGGAGAGAGCGAAGTACAGAGCCAGTGAAATGCCTCAAGGATTTCTTTATGACATTATTTTCCAGGCTTACCAGCGGGTATGAGTAACCCAGAAACATTTATTACTTAGCACAAACCTCATTTTTAATGTGCAAAATACATTAAGGTTGACCGATAATACAAGCCTCAGACACCTTGACATCCCCACAGTGACTTTTATTGTAATATAGGGCATCTGCTTTTGATACAAAATATATATATTTATATTTATAATATTATTTATTATTTATTATTTTTGTATTTATGCACTGCCAATGTTTTTCTAACCTAATTTTCAATCTTAATATTTGTTTTTAAATACTTTTTTTTGCAAAATATATGTTTTATAATCTCAATTATTTATATTAATAATTATTTTATAATGAAATATAAAATATATTATTATAAGATATATTCTTATTATTATATTAATAATATATTATTTATTTTAAAATTAATGTATTGCTCATTGAGTTTTGAACGCACTATTCTTTGTGACTCTTTTTAATGTAGTATCCAGTGCGTTTGGCGCTTACTACAACAATTACCTCACTGTGATCAAATCTTGGAGCAGCTTGCCTCTTTTGTTCATTGTACCTGAGATTTGCATAAATCCACAGTTTCTTCCGCTCTAAGGCACTGTGACTTGAACATTATTATTTTTATTCAAATGGTATTGTGTTGTGTGTCAGAAGAATAAATCATAATGCTTTACTCTGGCCTAGGTTACATAGCTGACTGCAAAATAGCAGTTTTATTGCAGTATTTCCTCTCAAGATCAACTCAAACAATGCTTTCACAGAAATGGTGCTTTTTCTTCCAGTTTCTCATGGCGGTGGATTTTACCTTGTTTATAGCCATAGGACTTTATAATCTTTGGATATGATTAAGCCTTTGGTCAAACTTTCGATAACAGTAACTGATAGAAGTGTTAAAAAGAAGCATTGAGATTTATAGGGCTGCTGAGAGGACCATTTTTTGGGTGCCGAATTTTTTGCTCCTGGAAAACTTTGATTTCACAGTCCTGTTGTTTTTGGCTGCGAAATCGAACATTGGCGTGAGTTTTCTGTGTCAAGTCGCAGCTGTCCGTCCTCAATTAATTCTAAATAAAGATAAAACCATGACAGAGAAATACAGAGGATCAGGCAATCTGAAGAAGGGGTAATATCAAGCCCGCTTGGGTTACCTGACACCCCGGCTCTTCTGGGGCTTTTCTTCTCCAACCCCAACAGTGAAGGGTCTGCAAAGATTTATATGCTTCTCCTTGCTTTTTGAACCCAATCATCACGTGACATAAGACAGTCCATACTTCTTTTTTTATGTAGTATTCAGCACGTTTGACGCTTTTTACAATGGGGGTTATTTCAGGTGGGTGTTTTGAGTGAGGGTTTTTGGATGTAGCCAACGGCCATGTGTCAAAACCCTCTCTGTGGTAGACTTGACATGACTGATGCCATTTCAGCATGCCATCCCATTGAGTCTCAGAGAGCTTGAGCTGCACAAAAGAAGAGACATCCAACCCCGTGAGGGTCTGGCTGTGTGTTGATGAAAAGGGGGAAAAATGCCAAAGGTTAAATGATTGCAGGACTTTCTCCTTTAATTTGCCTTGAAATCACAGAGACCTGTAAGCGAAGCTCTCCCTTCCACCCAAGATGAAATATTGCTGTAGATATTGCCCTCCTAACGTCTCGGGTGGCATGATTTAGCTTGTGTAATCCAACCGCTGTCTTAGAGCGATTTGCTTCAAGAACTCTATTCAGATTTTTCAGTGTGTTCCACAATCAGGGACACACACATTTTTTTTTTTTAAATCTCACATGCCATGATGCTTGTTTCTGTAAAAAACAGTCTTTCATGACCTCAAAAGTTAATTCATTCACCAAAGTTTGACTGAAGGTTTGTATGCTACTGATTTACTTCATCAGTAACTTCAGATCGCAACAAAATTATTTTCTTCTTCCGTATTTTTAACTCTTTTAATATACAAATATCAAATGTTTCAAGATAAAAAGAAAGATCTTAAATCAAGAAACAAAGTCTTGTTTTTGGAAAAATATATCTAAATTAAGCAAATATGCATTTAAAATTTCTGCCAGTGGGATAAGATAAATAAATAAAATTTCCCTTTAAGTGTTTATTTTTTTTAAGCTTTATTTAAGTCACAAAATGTTGATTAAATTTGTCAATTTTTTTTTTTTAAAGGAACAAGACTTAATTTTGTTTCTCAATTAAATGTTTCTAGATTTATGAATGTTTGGATATTTGTACTGGAAAACGAGATGAATATAAATATAAGTATGTTAATAAGTATATAATAATAATTTTTTTTGCAGTGCAACTTTTGTTTTGTTTATTTAGTTTTATTCTATTTTTTTTTTATTTCATGAAATTGACCTTGCACCACCTTTTTAGTTAAAAATATTTCTGCTGTTTGTCACTGTTTTCATCAAGTTTTTCAAGTAAATGCAACTTGATTTAAGAATCTTTTAGATGTTTGTACTGGAAAACGAGACAAAAATACTGATCATTGCAACATTTATCAAACAGAAGGGCTTCTTGTTTTATTTTTTCCTGATTGTTCTTTTGCAGTGCAGTGAATTTGACTTTGAGTTTGGCACGGAGTGTCTACATTTGGCCCTGCAATACTGTGGCACGAATGCAAAGCTCATAGAGGGACCACCGACTCTGTGGAAAGTAAGGAACAAAAAGTCTGACTTTTTTGCGTCATGCATATAGAATTTATGCCATAAATTGTGGATCTAAAAGTCTGAGACTGCATTGAAAAATGTTTTAGTTTCCCCCTCCCCATTTAAACCTGGAAAAAGGTCAGATTCTAGAATTTATAGTTCACTAATTTCAGAAATTCATTTGTTTTTCGTTTCTACTTGCTGTACTGATAATCCACTGTAATTAAACAGTTTGTATTCGGTCAGCAAAATGAACAGTAGAATAATCACTAGTGGTCTCAGACTTTTGGATCTCACTGTATGTGTATGCATATTGCAACAAACAGTAAATCATTCCTAACAATGTGTTCAACCACAAAACTAATAGTCAGTCATATTTTGCACATTTCTACCATGCACAAACAATTATTTTTGCACTGTCCTTAAATGTGATGTTTTACAACTCTTGTTATTTTTGTGTGTAGGTAACATACAAGCGAGATCTAGCAGCTGCGGAGGCTATTATTAAAGGTATTGTATTTATTTTATGCAGTAAAGAAATAAATATTTCATAGGCCACCAATTTTAGTCATTGCTGGGAATACAATATTGCCATTCATTGTTGTTATTGCAGAGTTGATCTTGTTTAATTATGCATTTGAGCTGGGCAAGTCAAAATAGATCGTTTTCCACAGTTCGAGACAAAAACAAACTGTTAGTAAAGTGTATGTAAATATACAAAGAGAGACTGTGAACCACAGAAGCAAACCACCATTTCAAGATGTCTGCATGCTGTCTTTTTATATACAAACAATCTTTTTAAGATAAATTACAAAGGTGACCTATTATGACCTGTAAGATATGAGTTGACCAAGCAGGGTTCCAGTTAGGTTAGGACAGAAACCTTCTATTTTGCCATTAAATATAGTATGTGGTGGTTTAATTGTATTGCTGGTTCAAACATTTCCATGCACTCAGTTAATAAAATTATGACCCTGTCAATTCAGTCTGTGCATTAAGCTGCTGTTGGATTGTAACCCATTTCCATAATACCCACCTAAGTGGAATAAAACAACAAATTGTCTAAAAATGTTTTAAACTTGGCTGAGTATTGGGCCTCTTACCGCTTTCTGATGTCTGTCTTTACAATAAAGTATCCCTCTGGCTGTATTTAAAGTTTCCTTTGCCTAGTCCACTATATCCCTGTTTTTACCTTTTGGAGAAAGGTTGGGGAAAAGCCATTTATCATTAATATTTACGCAAAGATTGTTACTAAGACTTCTGATTAACTTTGATAGCTTTCAGTATGATCGAAACCTATGAACATCCTGTGTACTTGAGATAAAATGCTTGAGATGTTTAACATTTATTTTTAAATTACGTATTAAATTACATAAACCCTGTTCCTTGAGGATTTTACACACATGAAAAAACATATCTTTATTGTATTAATTTTTATTTTATTTTATTTATTTATTCATTATATCAAGAAAAGTGACCCAGTCAAATGAGATTAAGTGTTTTGTTTTATTATTTTTAAAATTATTTTATTTCAAGAAAATTATTGAACCAATCAAATGAATCTACTGCTTTTAGACCTTTTTTTTTTTTTTTTTAGCAAATTATTGAAATGCTTCTGTTTGTCACTGTTTTGAGCCAGATATATTAAATTAATTAATTATTTTTAAAAGTAAATTATATTATTTCATAGTCATACTTAAGATAAGACTCCTGTAGACCCATGAAAGCTCTCTTTTTAGTGTTTGACCCTTGTCGACCTCTTAAATAGCTTCAATTTTGCACTCGTAATTTAGCTGACCAACACTCTCAGAGTAGCTTCTCCAACACTGGCTTACAAATTGGGTTAAATTACAGTGACCTAAGGTTAAATCAAATATACTTATTTTGGCAACGCTCTTGTGCTTTATTATCTATTTAGTCTTTTAATTTTCCCTTCAGAGACACTTTCGATGTCAGCGTGTATCATCGTAGGAGCTGAAGCAGAAGCTGTCGAGTTGGCCAAAACGCTTCAGAAAAGTCTGAACATGGTATGTTGAAGATCTTACAGTTTGTTTTAAAATTTTCCTAGGAATGCATCAATCTCCATCTCGACTCCCTTTACCCCAATTTTCTGCACCCCCCTCCCCAACAACCAAGCTTTCACCTGCTCTGCATGAGGAGTCACAGATGGCTTGAGCAATAATCTAGCTGTACCGTTGGATGTAATTGCTGAAATGGATAAGGTGTCTTGTACAAGTGTGACCACCTTCCCATTTATTCTACTTTGATTTTTTTGGAGCCAATCCAGCTTGAGACATGTCCTCTCATTGTAGCTTTCACAGTAGGAGATCCATCTTCTAGTGCACTGACAAAAAGGAAATATGACGTGTTGACATTTTTGCTCCGTGCAATAGAAGCCCATCCTCCTTTGTAGCCGTTCCAAGTTCTTCATCAAGCACATGTCCTCCTCTTGATAATGTTGCAAACATGAGAGCACCCGGCGTCCCATACGGCTGATTGGTTCCAGACGTTGCCGCTCCCCCAGGTGCCGGCCGGGGTCAGTTCTCCTGAGCTGTTCCTACGACTCGAGGGAGATGAAAGAAAAGCAGGAGATTACAGATGAGGAACTGAATTTGTCCCAGTGCCATTTGGTAAATATAATCCCCATTACAGTGTCTCCAGTGGAACTCGAGTTGAGCCCGTTCCAGGCGTGCAGGTGGTACGATTGGCCTTGGCTATGTGTTTTGGTTATAAAGGACAACAGAGAGTGATAAGATGGTCCTTTTAGCGAGATGTAATAATTACACCCATGTATGCTGCAGATAAGAACTGGAACGGGTTGCCGTCTACTTTCATCAAAGGCTCATGTTCTCTAGGGGCAAACACTTTTTGCTTGGAAATGGAGGATTAAAGTGTGCCAAAGAAAAGAAGAATCTGTGAAAAGAATCCTTGTGCCATAAGGTGCAGATCTCGAACGTGACATTTCATATATGACTGAGAGTGATATTCTCATTCCTCAGCTGTGGTAATTCAAGATAATTTAGTACTGAGAGCATGTAGGTAGTGTATATATCATCTTAAGCCACATAAGTAAATCTCACACGAAAAGAAGTCTTTCGATTTCCACTTTAAATCCATTGGAGACTATAAAATTCCATCAACTACATGTAATCCTGGCATTTCAGTGATACTGCATAACTCTTGGCTGTAATGTATTCCTACGTCAACCTCGGATTAAACCACAGCATGAGCCGACACGATTCCCAACACGTAACTGCGGTTAGAATTGAACTCCTTGCCTGGTAATAAGACATTTCACTTTTTGAATAGTTCACAAATCCCTAAGAATGATCAGACAAGTCAATTGTTGGTAAGTGTGTGGAAATTAAAGCATTACCAGAATTTTTGCGTGACCTATAACGCCTAATGAGGACCAAGTGTGTGATTGTTGAAACTGATTTTTTTGGTTTTGATCATTATGAAGCGCTTATTCTTTGGTCCGCCACCATTCAAAAAAGCTGTGAAAAGCATCTCATGTGGGCTCAACACACGAGAGCCCGACCTGGTTCAGATGTCGAAATGATCTCGTAAATCCACAGCTCTGAGCGAACTGGTTTTTGTCTAAAGCCACAGTTGGTTATCTTTCAAGAGCGAATAAGTCCTTGCATGTGTTTCCAATAGCCATTTCATATTTCCAATTTTCTTGTCAAGGTCGAGTCCGTGCCAAACACTTCTGTTTATTTCTGTTTATTTCATCTCTGTACAAGATATTCGACAAGGCCGGGGACAGGATATGATTTGATATGAAGACTATGATAGGATTTCATATGTAGAGCATCTGTGGTTGTGTTGCTTTTTATGAAAAGGGATGAGCCATTAGATCTTAATAAATAATATTTTTTCTACCGTGATTGCGAGATTGCGTGTTTTATTGATTTTGGGCTCTTTTCTCTTGCTTTCAGATGGAGACAGACGTCATTTCATGTGCAAAGGAGAGTGATACAGAGTACCTGTCCAAAACCCGAAACTTCATTCACATATCTGTACGTCAACGGTAGACAAATGTACAAGTAATTTCACGTTAAACTCTACATAAGTCAAAATTGACTTTCTTATTGTTGCATGTAACTGGCATTCTCACCAAGGCTGATAAAAAATACAGTAAAAACAACATTGTGAAACATTTTTACAATTTAAAATACCTGTTTTCTATATTTTTCAAAATGTAATTTATTCCTGTGATGGTAAAGCTGGATTTTCAGCATCATTACTCCAGTCTTCAGTGTCACATGGTCCTTCAGAAATCATTCTAATGTGATGATTTGCTGCTCAAGAAACATTTATTGTTATTGTCAGTGTTGAGAAGAGTGCTGCTTCATATTTTTGTGCAAACCCCAATACATTTTAATGATTCTCTTATAAATACAAAGTTCAAAAGAACTGATTTTATTTGAAATAGAAATATTTTGAAACATTATAAATGTCTTTACTGTCACTTTTGGTCAATCAAAAAGTGTCCTTTTTGAATACAAGTCTGAATTTTTATTTTATTTTTTATTTTTTTTTAACTTTTTGACCCCAATCTTTTGAATGGCAATGTATGTATTATCATGATTCAGTCAAATCCTCATGGTTAAGTTGTATTTCTTGTTTAATTATATAAAATAATTAAAAAGGAAACGTTGGTTTTGAATTGAATTTGTTTGATGTAAAGCATTTCTAATCAAAACACATAAGAAGTTCTATTTAATCTGAGTTAGTCTACTGTACTTGTTCACAGTAGTATTTATGGACAAACTTTAGACATTTTAGCCCCCTTGTAATTTAATTTGAATTGTTTGTTTGAATTGAAATGTGATTTGTGTCTTTGTTTTAGATGAATGGATCAAACTTCTCAGGGATCCTAGAAATGGTGAGACGTTTTGAGGACATTGGCCATGCTCGTTTATACCCAGTAGTTTTTGTTTGGGTAAGTTTCCATATACCCCATTGATCTTAGCAGCCAAGGGCAAAGCTTACTTTTAGTGTTTGGTTTAAATAATTTTTTTTATGTGTGTTCCTCTAAGTTATTTTAACCTTAGGTTGAGGTATTTGAATGTGATTAGACCAAAATATGAACTTGTCTAGTCCAAATGCTTGAGGTCAAATTTATGAGTAAAATCAACAAGAGCAACTGAATTTTTTTTTTTTTTTTCCTGAAGCACATTTGCTTGATGGGAGTTTTGAGAGTTGGAAAAATGCTTAACGTTTTGGTTCCTGGTTCTTGTCCAGCTTTTGTACCTCGAAACATCACTCTCACCTTGATTAATTTCTTAAATGTGTTTCAAAAATACAAAATCTTTGCTCCTGCAATTCTGACATCTGAATCCAGGGAACCACTATGGGAATCCAACCTTCCCAGAAATCCATATGTACTCCCTTTACCATTCCCTCTGAAGGCCTGTTAGATAAACTCTACTCTCCATCATTATGTTTTCACTTGTTGTTAGTGTTTCACAGATGCTTTGTTCTTATCAGCACCACAGATGTGATGATATGATAACACATGTGGCTGTGAGAGCGTGTGATTGCGAATAAAACCTCAAGCCTTGCTTCAAGATTGTTTTAGCTGTTCAGAGGTTTGCGTGACTTTCTTTACATTTACCTTACAACTGTATCAGCTTAATATGTTATTACATTTCCTGTTTGACTTTCTGTTATTTTTTGTTGTTGCAGAGATATTTTGTTACCCTAAAAAAAAAAGAATCAGAGTAAACATAATTTCCCCAGTTTCTACAGGGCTATGATCTCTGTTAGAAATATGTTTGTCTTCAAACAAACACGGCCTGTTTTATTTGGTGCGCATGCATACAAGCCACATCTTCCAGAAAACGGTGATCTAAGCGAACGGAAAAAGAAATTGCATTAATTTAATGGATCGGAGAGTGCTGGGTCAGGACAGATGGTTCCTGCTGATATGCATGGAAGACTAACCTGTCTAAATACAGAGAACTCTGAGTTTTTTTTTTTTTTGTTTTGTTTTTTTAAGAGTACTTTTGGGGTATTTTTAAAATTAATGGGCCTCTTCCACAAAAATATCACAAGTGTTTTTTTAAGAATAGGGAATATTTCATTTAATAAGTGGCGGTTAGTATGGGATGATCAATTCTTATATGGATTGTTGTCACTGTAGTCACCAGAGAAGTTTTTTAAAGGAATAGTTCACCCAAAAATGAAAATTATCCCATTATTTACTCACCTTCAAGCCATCCTAGGTGTATATGACTTTCTTCATTCAGACGAACACAATCAGAGTTCGATTAAATACTGTCCTGGATCCATCAAGCTTTATAATGGCAGTGAATGGAGGATGAGATTTTGAAACCCAAAAATGTGCATCCATCCATCATAAAAGATAACCACACGGCTCCGGGTGGTCAATAAAGGCCTTCTGAAGTGAAGCGATGCGTTTGTGTAAGAAGAAATCCATATTTAAAACTTTAAAAACTTAAATAACTGGCTTCTGCCACTAAAACAAATTCCTAGTATGTGTAAACATACCTGCCAATAAAGCTTTTTCTGATTCTGATTCCGGCAGATGGCCGTACGCACGTCAACTTACACCAAAAAAGTAAGCCCTGACGCAATGTATGAGTAGAGTAAGCTTAGACGCCTCTCGCTGTTCAAGCAAATATGTCTGTGCAACAAACTCAAGCTCCTTCTCTTATATCAAAATGCTCCGACATTTCTCTTTAAAAATTCATGTTTTACAAGTCTAGGGCATCATTTATAAAGCTGTGTGTACGCATAAATCCACACCAACGCTCATATTTATAAAAAATATCTTTGACATGGAAAAGTGCTTAGCGCCACGTCAGGGTCTGCGCAGACGTTCAAACTTTTCCTTGTCAGAGTACTGCAGGTTTTTGGAAAACTAAGCTATGCCTGTAGCTCGCCATTCTAAATGAAAGGATTTGGACAATGACTGGTGATTTGTGAAATGTTAATAACATTAATTGGTTGTCGTTTACAAGGTGTAGAACTGAAACCATTCAGCTGTGTGCAAGTTCAAGATCATTTGCGATTCATAGATTTCACATCTTAAAGAAAGGCGTACGCTCGTTTTCTGTGCGTACGTTTATTCCATGAATCGCACACATGCGCTGTTGAGAAATGATCAAATGTACCTTAATTCCTGTCATTATGTCATGTGTCAGGTCAGCTGTTTCAGTAAATATTTTATTTTTTAAAATTGTCATTTTTTTATATTTTAATAATTTAACACATTCGCATGTTCACGTTTCTTTGATGCCAGTTTATGGTTACTTGGCATATAAAGTATAAATCATATATATAAAAATGTATATATTATAGAAAATTATGTTTTTTAGTAAGTTTTTAAAAAAAAATTTTTAGTTATTTAATTTTAGATAGATTTAATTTGACATTTTTATGATTTAATTAATTATACTTTTCATCAACTCATGAACCCCCTGCCCTTCCCTCACAAACCCCCAGTTTGGGAACCCCTGCTACAGATGTTTTTTATTTTTTTTGTTGACAGTTACAGCTGAACATGACGAAGCAGTCCGCCGATAGCCAAAAGACAGATGAGTCAACAGCCTTCATGGGTCTGGCCTCTGAAGTCATACAGGGAAATGTTCTGCTCTACGGAATTGAGATCGATCACTCCCAGGTAATTTTCTTAATGAGCTATCATTATATCTCTTAAAGAGATAGGTCACCCAAAATGTGAAATTATTGCTCTGTTTACAAGCTTTAGCTGAGCCTGATCTGGCATGGATAAAAGGTCTAGGAGCATCCAAGAGGAACCTTGTTTCATTGCTTGATTAGGAGGTTTAAAACATGTTTCCTATTGAGAAATAATTAAAAAATCATCACTATATATTAGTCATTGTGGGTCCAGAGAAAGACTCTTGCACAAATGTGTCTTACTAGACTCTTTGTAGTGTCAGTACAACTCTGTGTCATGCAGAGCGATGTGTGAATTTGCCCTGTCTGTCTGTGGCCCCCATTAAAAACGCTCAGACAGCAGAGGGAGTGACTTTAATGTGTGTTTATCGTGATAAAATGCTTATTTTTGTGAGATATTGGATGTGTAGATAAAGACCATGCATAAATCACGCTCATAGGTCCCATAATTATGAGGATAATTCCTCCCAGATGCTCTTATTCTTGCTTCACAAAAAATTGCTGCCAAGACTCGCTTTGTACGTTTTGACCCCTCCAACTAGCTTCATAAATGAAATAAGGTTTTTTCAATTAGAGGTCGTGCCTCTTAATTCAGTATTTTATCCAGATCGTTTTTGAGATGCAGTGCATGTCGGTGAAACCGTCAGACGTTTTCTGCTGCTAGTCACGCCTGAGGGTTTTTGGATGAGCCAATGGTTAAATATATAGACTTTCCATTGCCTAATGCTACACTGAATTTATTCCACTGGCATCATTCATACAGTCAAAATCAAGTTGATCACCGTTGGGAAACTTTAAAAGGGTCATATCACAAGCCATTTAATTTTCCTTGATCTTTTAAGATGAAATAGCTTGATGCTTCACGAAAACATACTGTAAATAAATACTGATTTATGCATAAACTGGTCATAAATCTGATTGGAACATTAACTAAGGCACAACAGTAGACAAATGCAGTCGGCTTAAACATGTTTTTTCAACACGCTACAATCAGAACTTTCTGAAAGCTGCAATATGTAAGATTTTTGCAGTAAAATATCTAAAAACCACTGGGACAGTGTTATGTTTTCTTCAGTTAAGTACTTAAATATCCCAACTATTTGCAAATCGTGAGAAAATGCTATTTTAACCAAAGGTCTGAGAAGTGTGAGGGAGTTGACTGTCAATTGCATCACATCCATGTTACCCTCGATTTCAGGTTTTATTTTGTAGAAACCATGGAAACACCAAAAACACTTTAATATATTACATGTTTTAATAGACGAGGGAACATCTGTTTTGATACATTTATAGACAGAAAACTAAGTATTGTAATATAGCTCAACACTTTTAGTCTTACTGTTTAAATCTGTTTTTCTTGATTTTTTTTTTTTGCGAGTACCATGCTTTACCATGCCTCAGAGTAAAACACTATTTTGTCAAGTAACGTTAGCTATCATAGCATAATCAGATGCAGCTTTATTTTTAGTAACAGTAATACAGAATTTTTTCCATGATATAATACGTTTCAAAATGAATTGCATGCCATTTATCAACAAAAGCCATCCAGCATTTAATATGATAATATAATATCGATCTATCTTACTGCAGTGTCCAACAAGTGTCTCACAGCAGCCGCGAGCCAATGCACAGAGTAACATTGTAACATGATTTTCATGTTTTTTTCTACTCAAATGTGTCTAATATGATAAACAGAGCTACTTTACCTCATACTCAACCAGAAGTGGCACCAGCAACTGTAGCATAATAAAAATCCCGCTGTTAGCGAGGCGTGTGTTGCATTCGTCTCATTAACAATCGCTCCACATGATTTCTGCCCGAGTCCCATCTCGAATCATTTCCACTAGCTGCGAGGTGAAGACCATATATCCCAAGGAACAAAGAAAACTCAGGGCTTAAATACACAAGTGTGGAACTCAATTAACGTCCACAGAAACTAACAATGACTGGGAACAGGAAAAAAGGAACAAACCCAAACTAAAACACAATGTCAGGACTGTTTTTGGCTCACATTATAGAATGAATATATGTATGAAATGAGCCCTCTTAAAATAGCTAACATAAATGGGGTTTCTGTGTCAAAATTACCTGATGATGACTGTATTATTATTTTTATAAGTAAACATGAATACATTTAGAAAATATTGTATAAAAATGCACTTGTATGCTTAATTCTTTTGTCTGGATTAAAGAAGATCCTTGTAAATGGTATTTAAGATGACCTGGTGGATTTTGTTGCTGTGGTCTTTCAGGATTGTTTGATTGGAAACTTTGGGTCTGTTTTTCCTTGCCAGATGTTTGTACATGTGGAACACTTAACTTGTGTGGAGGATTTATTGTTTTGAGGACATTGGCATTTGATAAGGATCTGTAAACATCTTCTCATAAATACACATTCAGTCTTCATTAAAACATTTAGTCTTTTTTGCATTTTCTTGCTCGCTTATTAGCATGTCTTAGTTCTGTCCGATTTGTCAGTAATAGATTACTTATAGGACAGGATTTGATTTCAGTCTTTCAGACCTCCAAGTTGCTTAAGTATTTCTCGCTAATCACCCTCCACATAGACAGCGAAGAGATGTTTGCGTGATTCATTGTATGTAAACAATGACAGGCCTCATTAAACAAATAATTTCTTTTGTCTTTCCACATTATGTTTGTAATATGTAAAGTTTTCCTTATTAATTCCAGGTTGAAGGAAGCGTGACACTAGCAGCAGCTAGATAGATGGATAGATGGATAGATGGGTGGGTAGATTGATGGGTAGATAGATTGATGGGTAGATGGACCATTTTCGATACCACAGAGGAAAACGCTGCATATACTGTCATATAGATCATTTTAACATTATTTCTTTTTTTTTCTTCTCTAATGAAAGTCTAGGTAATCAAAAATTTCTTCCGAAGAGATCACTTTATATTAGGGGTGTGACGAGACCCCTATCCCACGAGACGAGACGAGACACGAGATTGGGTTCACGAGACGAGATTTTTATAGTATTTTTAAGAAATCCTCAATAATGAAACGTATGAAGGGAAAATAGTCTTTTATTCAACTGAAAATCATAAAATGCAAAAATGTTGGTGCATTTGGAAATCAACTTGTAATGCATGTCATTTTACTTCTATTTTAATGAATTATTTGCAGTAAAACAACATGCAAACACTGCTAAATGTTGCTACAAAATCAACCAATTGTTTTCTGCCCTGTATAATTTCACATGAGAAATCTCACTGAACTTCTTTCTATAGATTGAACATAAAATAAACAATATAAATAAAATAAACATAAAAATAAAAAATTCAAATTACACTTTAAGTGTCACTTTAACTGCAGTACAAATTTGACCATTTCCCAGGCACTATTGATTGTGTGGCTGTAACTGTGATATAGCTCTGCGTACACCGAGAAGTCCAACCGTTAGGAGTAATAGCGATGCTTTCTGCCTCTTTAGGGGCCGTTCACATATCGCGTCTAATAAAGCATGTAAAGCGCGGCCGTGTCGCTTCCTCCTTTTTTTGCAAGCGTTCGGGAGCTCGCACTTCTGTAGCGTCTGTCATTGCTATGCAACCATGAACTGTGCTCTCCACGACAATCGCTTGGTTCTTGTCACATGACAAGACATTCTCAAATGTTGAGATGTTTTCATCTCGCCGTGGCACAGGCGCGCCAGGAAAAAAACGACCGCGCTGTACCATATGCGCGTCGCGACCGCGTCGCTTCCATTTTGCGAGAATGAAAATGCGCGCGATATGTGAACGGCCCCTAAGAGTCTGTACAACCTTGGCCGAGGTGTACGGCATAGTTTTCTTACAATGTTTACACATTGTTTGTGTCTTGTGTGTTATTCTTGCGCCAAAAAACAAAATGTTTCCACACAAACGATTTGAAAGTGGCGGGGGCATCTTCAATAATAATTTCACCCTCACACTGATAGCACGACGAGACAACTTTTCACCTCGACGAGAAATCTCGTCACGTTTTAGTCTCGCGAGATCTCGTCACACCCCTACTTTATACGATAAAGCTTTTAAGTTTTTTTATATATAAATGTTGATCAATTACCGCGACAATTATCTCACAAATATTTGCTAACTCAATGTATTTGTTTTTACAATGGGGTAATTTTGTTGCAGATAGTCTTTACAACAATTCTTTAACATGCGCCCCATAGTGTCAGTAAGGTGATCTGATGGTGTGATAAAGGTCATTTCTAGCCCTATCAGTGCCTGGCCAATGAGTGACAGAAAGTGTCACAGGATCTCTTTCACACACGGGGCCTAGTGGCCTGTCATGCGCTGAAAAGGCTTGTCACAATGATATATGGCTGCTCTAATCCCTCCTGTGAGAGCCCAGCAGTTTACCCACCCCTCACTTCCTTCTCCTTAAAACATCCAGCTGAGGATTTCTAAACCTGAGAGGAGATTAGCTCCTCTTTAGAAAAGAGAAAGAAAGAGACTCTCTTACCTGCCCATATCCACCCGTTTCTGAAACTAGATGCCTGGTTTAGCCTGAGTTTGGACCATCTTGAATTCTACAATACAGTCTTGCTGGCACTGACACCTTTAGATGCTGTTTTTAACTGAATTGCCAAATAATTAGTCACATTTTCTGAAGTTTAATGATGTTATTATGGATATGTGTAGGTTTCTATAGGAGTTAATACACTACTATGATGAATGCAGGACCACAAAATTGTATCAGATTCTTTAATCGTTCTAAAATCTCCCCTGCTAAAATGATGTCAGGGTGGCGTATTCCTCAGTTTCTCTTTTTATACTCGTCTGCCTTTGACAGCGTAAATGTATTTGGCCATACCCTTCTCTTAGTGTCGGATTTACGTTCCAGTAGTCATTTCTCATTCTCTCCATGTCTAATTGTTTTTACGTTTTCCTCATCATTACGGCTGGCACAATGCACTGTAGGAGGAAAAGTGAGAAAAGTCTGTGTTTTTTTTCTAGTCTGAGCTTGAAAGATCCCTGCTGACAACTCCAAGCCAGAGCGCTTCTCCTTTGATATTGTACCGCAGTATTAAACTAAAAGATCTGCAGCATGTGTTGGGTATTCTTTATATTTAACACAAACGATGCACCAAGATTTCTTCCCTCAATACCCCCCACCCAATATATCAAAATATTTTAATTATATTATACTGTAAATGATTACACTAGCGTCCTTCAATTAGTTTGAACATCCACCTAAAATTTGATTTGATTTGATTTGAAATTTTTGTATAGTTTAATTGTGCGTGTGTCAGTACAGTATGTTTCCATCCAAAGTTGCAAATTTAAAGGGATAGCTCACTTAAAAATGAAAATTGTCCCAGGATTTACTCAGAGTCATCGTAGGTGTATATGACTGTCTTCTTTCAAATGAACACAATCAGAGATCCTGGCTCTTCCAAGCTTTATAATGGTAGTGAATGGGGGGTGAGATTTTGAAGCTCAAAAAATGCATCCATCGTCAAAAAAATAATCCATACGACTCCAGGGGGTTAATAAAGGCCTTCTGAAGCGAAGCGATGGGTTTTTATAAGAAACATATCCGTATTTTAAACTATAGTAATATACTATAATAACTAGCTTCTGGCAAAATAGCTGATTTTTGACATCAGAACCCATAATGTTGTACAAAAGTTTAGTTTCTGCATCTGTTTAAGGTAAAGTTATGGTTTCCTGATATTTGTTTATTTTTGATCATTTCTGACCTAATTTCTCTATTCGATGGTTTTCATGTTTTACTGTAGCCAAATTTTCAGTGCATCATTATGTAATGCCTTGAGTGCTCCAGATGCATACTGGCATGTGCGATCGTACACTGTAACCCACTGAATTAGTTTAGCGTTGATTTGGCAGATTACACAAGCTATTGATACGCTCTGCCCCGCTCAATATCATGCTCACACATGCAAACTCTCAAAGTAAGACAACATTCCAACCGACAACATTCCAACCAAAACATTCACAAACAAATTAGATCAGAAATTAGAGGCTGATGCTTATACCAGGGGCGACCAAATGGTTTGTAAACATTCAATCAGTAAAAGGCCATGGTGGCGTGTTCTACCCCATGCAGCCTGTCCGCGAAAGAACACTTGTTTTAGGTTTGAGTCGACCACCCACTGTCAGGTATTGAATGTCCACTGCGCAGTAATCTTGTTTTGAGCTTGGAGTTTTTTAGGATTTAGCATAAGCTTTGCTGGGTTGAGTCGTTTGAAGTGGTTCACCTCTGACTTGAATCTTTGTAAAAGTCCTTGTTCTTTTCTTGTCGGTAAGTCAGGTCAGGCTGTTGATTAATGCTAACTTTTGAACAAGCTATATCCTGCACTGGAAATCTTTAACCGCACCTTATATATTAAATATACAGAGTCCAGAAGTTTTAGACCGCATAGATCATAGTTTAATTTAAACCTGGAATTCAAATCATACCAGATAACTTGTGGAGGTGGTGTGAACGGATGTCATTAAAGCAAAACCTAATGTTTCTATTAAATGTGTTACTCAAAAGAAAAAAAAAAGTACTTCCCATATTATAATAATAAAATATAGCACATGTTGTGCCCTTTTCCCAGCATAGATTACTGCTAAATGGCCAGATAATGTATTTCAGACAATGAATTTCATGGGTTTCTTGTATACAGATGGAAGTAAAATGGATATAAAACGAATGCTTATTGCTTAATGTGTAATACCCAAATTTAAGTATTTCAGTAAATGTTACATATTTTCTCATCTTAATGTTTGTTGCACTTTTCACTAAAATAATACACATATATATATATACAAACACATTACAATTTAAAATAACTATTTTCTATTTGAATATATTTTAAAGTAATTCATTCCTGATGCAAAGCTGAATTTTCAACATCATTACTCTTTATTAGTCTTCAGTGTCACATGATCAGAAATTGTTTTAATATGCTGATTTAATGCTCAAGAAACGTTTCTTAATATTATAAGAATTCCTTGATGAATAGAATTTGATCATTTATATGAAATACAAAGCTTTTGTAACATTATACTACTGTTCAACAGTTTGGGGTCAGTAAGAATTTTAATTTTATTTTTTGAAAAGAAGTTATCCAGCAAGGATGCATTTAATCGATCAAAAGTGACAGTAAAGACATGTATGTATGTGTGTGTGTTTGTGTGTGTGTGTATAAATACTGTATATAAACATTAAGGTGAGAACATGTGTAAAATGTTAAATATTCTTAAAACCTTTATTGCACAGTAAGCGTTTGTTTTATATATGTTTTACTTCTATCTGTATTCCAAACCCCCTTGAAATTTCTTGTCTGAAATACATTATCTGGCCATTTAGCGATAATCCATCCTGGGAAAAGGGCACAACGGGTGTTATTTTTTTTAATAGTATATGGGCAGAGGGGTATTTATATTGTGTCTGCATAAACAATGCAGGACACCTCCATAGCAGGCTGGATTGTTTTCCTCTATGCAATTTCTCCAATTTCGCAGTCTCTCACTCTCACCTTTGCTCATCTGCAAATGACGACTGTTTAGTCTATGGTAATTCTTGTTTGGACAGCTCGGTAACAAATGCCAACAGTCTTTTGTTTGAGGGAGAGGTGAAATATTTACGTGATAAGGCTTGTTCCTAATGCATCAAGACGAGGTGCGGGCACTTGGCGATGGGTGAGCGGAGAGACGGAAAATAAGGATGTAGAATCTGAAATTTTGTCGCTGAAGGAAATAACATGCATGACCCAGGCTGATCTCTCGCTAGACCTTTCTGTGCATGTCACAAGTGTAATGAGGGGAACTCAAGAGGTTTTGTTGTTAACAACGGATGTTTGGCTTCTGCATGTGGGCCTTGGGGTATCATGACATATTTCACCATTTTCAACAGATCTGTCAGTGTAAGAAAGCATTGTGGTCTATCATTGTTTAGGAACGTATCTGTCGCCAGGTCAAGTACAAACACAGAAATCGCTCCCACTGACTTGTTGAAATAGAACAGTATTCACAGGTATGGAAACAAAAGCTTCCTGTATTTTCTTCACCCCGTTCCTGTGAATGTGGTAGGTTACGCCCGAGGCTCTTGTACGAAAAAAGTTGAAGAGAGAGATCCAGAACTACAGTTCACTGAGGAAAACCTGTTTAAGACAAGAGAAACTATAGATGCCATTCTCCTCGTAACCGCACGACGGAAACCTTCATTATCACTTTGATTTTCTTTCAGTGTACCTTGACTTGTTTACCTGAGCAGTTCCTGAATCAATATTGGGTAATGCAGTGCTTCACTTTAAAAGGAGAGATAATGACAGTCAGATTCTTTTCATATGAGACGAAACTGAATAAGTATGATGGGGTCGTGTTGAGGACGCATTTTGTTGGCACAATCCCACAAATCTGTCCTATTTTAAAGTATTTGTGTTGGTGGTACGTTTTGAAAAATCAGTCGAGCGAATCATCTTTCACCTCTGGCTGAAGGTTTCTTAAACTGGTAATGGAAGAGATTAACAACTGTCAAGTGTTCCTAAAACTATAAGCCAATGTATGAATTTCAATCAAAACATTTTCGACTTTCATTTTTAAACTGACATTTCCTGCACATGAAGTTAATTGTATTGAGCTAGCTAGTCTCTGGTTTTCATCTGATGATCTTAAGGCAGGAACACACCAAGCCGACGGTCGGCCGTCGGCCAGTTTTTGTTTTCTCCGTGTGTTCCGCATCGTCGGCTGAAGTTGGTTCTCGTCAGCTGTTTTTCGGCCATCTTGAATCGGCGGCGGGTCATCGGTTAGAGAGAGAACTCTTGATTGGCTGTTCAGTATAGCAAACGAGTCAGTTCACGTGAATATAAGTAAAAGTTATAAAAGTAAGCAAATAAGTCATTTCGGCACAGACAGAAGGTTGTTCTAATTTCACGTCATCTCACCTGAGCACTCGAATGCACGAATATTTTCATAATAACATGAGCGGAGTGGAATAAAGAACGTGATCAGCATGACTGATACTCAAAACGGTAAGCAAGCGCTGCTTTGTTTATGATTTGTATACTTGCAGTCTTAGTTTCGCTTTCCCTTTTTGAATGACAAATTTTGACAAATATATCTGCTTAAAAAGACAGTTATCTCCTTACGCGAATGTCGGGCGTCAGTTTGGTGCGTCAGGGCAACTTTAGACCCAGAAGCTGCCGACGTGAGCCAACCCAGCAGTCTGCTTTCGTCGCCACTATTTCGCTGGCGTCGGCTTGGTGTGTTACCGGCTTTAGATGCCACTTTCAATGAATATGGTGCACTGCCTGTGGTTTGTCAACATTATCTGAACGTTAGGCACCTCTGATCACTGGCCATTTGTTGAAAGAAAGACCATCAGGCTCTGCTTTGTGCCTTGTTCATGGAAAGTACAATAATTTAAGCTGTATTGTGTCTCTTTTTTCTGTTCTAGAATAATTGATAGAGAATTGATCCATTTATTGATTGATACATTAGCCTGGTTACTGCTGCTGTCTTGTCCAAAAACCGGCCTTGCTAGTTAAATTAAAACCTCACTGAATCCCTCTTGACCTGCGGTTATTCGCTAAGCTGGTCTACTATTAAAAAAAGGTCCCTTCGGATACAGTTACAGTTGAGGAAGGTGAACCGCAGAGTTCAGCTGCATATCACATCTCTGAAGTTGACAGTAACTTGGGCTCGATGTCTCTGTCAAGCTCTTTGCCTCTGGCTACTGTCATGTGATTGGCAGTCCGAAGGGACATTCAGGAACTGGTGCTATTATAATTTCCCTAAAGGAATGTACGGTCAGAGTAAGAAATGTAATGCCGTGTTTTCAGAGGGACCCAGAGTCTTCTCGTTGCAGAATAAGACATTTACTTTAAAATGTGTTTCATTTGGCTGTTTCCCATTAGCGTTAGTCAAAACCTTTCACTTTCTGCTACCCCCTTGTGGTGGACTCTCACATTAACACACTTCTCTTAGTGATTTACTGCCTAAAAATGTTCTTGAAATTCACTTTGGCTGAAAATGTCACTAGTAAAACTCTTGTCGTATTGATCCGGCTTTCCAGTTCAGCTGGCATTAAAGGGTTTTGAGACCTTCACGAAGGTCATTATAGAGACGCTGGCAGTGCTGTAGTGGAATAAGACTCACTTGCTGCCTGGAAAGAAAAAGACTGAAGGGTGCAAATTGTCATTGTTAAATTCCTAATTGCTGAGGCCCCGTCTTCAAAGGACCCGTCGGTGTGAGGTGGGCCATTACGTGCTGCTGGAAAGGCTGTCTGCATCTGCTGTATTTTCAAGGACTGGTAGTGAATGAATCATTGTGTGGTCTGCTGCTGTACAAGCTGTCATCTTAGTACTTTACGAGTCAGTTTTCTTTTGAATTGAGAAGAAAGTGCAAGAATTTTGTTTTTTTATATTTGTAGTAATGATTAAACAATACCAGGATGTATAAAATACATTGGCACTGTTTTTAAATGCTCTTTTCTCTTTTACATAAGCATTTTCCATGTAATATAGAGAAAATGATTTCACAAACACCACAAGGTGTATTAAAGGACATCCAAAAGCTCCAGTCAAGTGCCTCTCTCGAGGGAAGCCAAGGCCAAGTAGAGAGAATTTCATTAGTTCTGCCAATTTTAGGTTAAAATGAGTTTGAATGGCCTTTTTTTTACATCATTGGAAGTTTTCCACTAATGGGATCATCATTAGGGGGAGCAAATGAAAGAAAAGAAGGGATTTTACAATGGAAAGAAAGCGACCACATGTCTGGTGTCCATGAATCTGATTTGATCTGTCTGTTCAAAGATTTTCTTCTTTTCTATTAAATTACCATTTTAAGATTACAACCATTGGGCCTTTTCCCGTCCATTGTTGTTTTGTACTTCTTTCCTGACAGAGCTTTCTTGAATATTGTTCTGAGTTACTTAATTGATGTATTGTATTGTATTGTATTTCATTATCATCATGCACACATCTGTATTAAGATTACAAGAGATATTGAGAGATTAGACCAGTTTTTATGGTACAAATGGTTTTTATTGTCTATTAAAAGAGCTTTGATCTGTTGGCTTGGGAAGAAAGTTTTATTTTTTGTAGTGCACAGTTAGTAGTCCAGTAAACAGCATCTCGATTTCATCAACTTCCTTCAAGAGAGGTGAATTGGGCTGGCCTGGGGCCGCTGTAAGTGTTTTATCCATCCCATAAAAGTCTGGAAAAGATACTGGAACTCTTACTGGAAAATCCCTACAGGCACAAAAGATGAGCTATTCCATCTAAGACTTCAAGAAATTTAAATTCCAAGTGTCAAATTTCCTGTTCCATGTGTACTTTTAAGTGATGGCCATGACACCGAGACAGAATAGAGCTCATTAGTAAGCGTTCTGCTGTCAGGAATGGAAAAGTGATGTAATATTATGACAAATTGTAGTGATTAAACATAAGTTACCTTCAGTTTTCTTCAGATTTAATCACTCAATATATCTATAGTTAGCATTGTGACTCTGCAAACATTGTGTAATTTTGATTGGCCAACCAACTTCCTAGGACCACAAGCATAGGTAATCATCAAAAGCAAAAATACAAAGCATATTTTCAACCATTGTGCCTTTGAATCAGTCACTTAACCCCAGATTACTCTAATGTGATGTCCCCTAAACTAATATACTGTTTTACCCACTGTTTTTCATTTTAAATTCATTTTTAATTTATTTATTCACTTCTATCCTTTTTATGGATTTAATGGATTTTTTTTTTTTATGGACCACACTTCAGAGTAGGATAAATGTTCATTTAGTGTGTTGACTCAAACACAACAGTACTATTATCTTATTTTCCCCTGCATGTGTCACTGTGATTTTTCAATATGTCGTGACGGCTCGAATACAGCCCAGCCAAGAAATAAGTTGTTGATCCTCTGCTTTCTTATTACATGTGAGTCATATTTTGCTACTCATTGGAAACATGAGACTTAGGCTGACTTAAACCTTTGATCCTCGTTGGTGATCTTCTGTTCAGAAAAGAAAAATGGCCATTTATTATTTTCCCAGTAGGACTGTCGTGTCACACCAGTAACAAAACAGGCCACATGAGTAATGTTGTCATTAGCTGTGGTCAAGTAGGCGAGCTTTTCTTTCTGCGTTTGTAAATATTCCACAAACGTGCTATTTTCCATGAACCCCACTTTTACATGTGGGTGGCAATCAGGTTGAGGCCATTTGTTCTTCATTTCCTGACTAAACAAATACACGGAGGTCATTCTTCATTGGTTTAGACCTCATTACAGCGTGTTATCTGATGATACACTGATATAGGAATTTGTGGCATAAACTTTCTTGCTATATTTGAATTGTGTGTGAAATCTGTCTGTGAAGTAGCTGTCATTAGCTGAAGGGTTGGAGGATTTCAGTTGACCACTTGCAGATGTTTTGGCTCTTTACCCAGAGTTTTGTACCCATAATTAAGTAAGGGAACAGTGACTATATTACACAAGGAATAACAGAGCCTGCTCATCTTTTCAATCCTTTTCCAGATTGACTCCAAAATGAAGATTAAAAAACATTGCATATTATAGAGTTGCTGAAGTGCATGAGCCCCTGCCATACTGTCATTAATCATGATCTTGTTTTTTTCACCAATTGATTTCTTTTTCTTTTCTTTTTAATCACTAGATTTCAGTGCGTTTCATCCTTCTACTTACAAACTGGAATCCAATGGAGTTAACTGTGGAAAATATGTGTCATAAGGTTAAGAACTTCTTATCCATGGATTTAAAAATTTGGATGTGAGAGTGGTTGAAAACAGCTCCGGTGGAAAGGAAAAAAGAGAGAGACACACACACAATGTTTTTTCCTAATCAGCAGTCTTATAATTTTCTATCCACATTAAGCTAGAAGAGGAGAAAGGTCGGTCTGACAATTTATTACAATATTTAATTCATTTATTTATTTAATTAAATATTGATTATTGTAAATATTTATATTTTGTTTAATATATAATATTATATATATATATATATATATATATATATATATATATATATAATGCAATATATATATTGCATTAATGCCATTTATTCTTGTTTTTTATTTAATATGCCACATTTAAGATAATATACTGAAACATACTTGAATAGGAGTTGTTAAAGAAAAGCAAGATTTTGGGCCAACATCAGTGGAAAAGTGCAGATTTCTTGGTGTAATGCAGTTTGTACATATGAACAGAGTCCTGTGAGATGAGAAGACCAGGAGAGTTGTGCAGCAATTAATCACTGATGCAAAAGCTTAAAAAGACACAGTGGCACAGTGACCCCGAAATCTTGAACAAAAGATGTGAAAACAAAACCTGAAACCTTGTGAGTACAATAGGAGCCCTGACATTTTTTTTTTCTTGGGCTGCCAAATATCACGGCCGGTAAATCGTCAAGAATGTTTTGAGCACATCTGTTTGTGTATTCAAGCGTGTTTATATGTGTCTGTGTGGTTCAGGTACACCCTACGTTATGGGGACAAAATGTCCTCACAAAGATGGCAGTAGGCGCAATCCTCCTTGTGGGGACATTTTTGGTCCCCATGAGAAAACGGCTTATAAATCAAATGAAAATGTAAAAATGCAGAACGTTTTCTGTGGTGGGTAGGTTTAGGGTTAGGGGATAGAAAATACAATTTGTACAAAAAAATAATTTTCAATGGAAAGTCCCCATAAAACATGAAAACCCAACATGTTTGTATGTGTGTTTCTTCAGGTGCCAGAGCAGTGGGAGAGATCTGTGGAGAGACTCACTCAAATCACTGTCGCCCTCATCAGAGACCGAAATTCTGCTCTCGCTGGGCAGCTGCTTCATGCCTGACACTGAGTCAGGAGAATATATATTACAGAAGACAACCAGGATGCAGCCTGTGAACTCAAAGAAAGCAGCACGAATCTCAAAGGTCAAAGAACATATGCAAATGAAGGCATTTCTGTATAAAATAAAGACAGCGAGTGACATTGTAGTTAGACAGTTTGGATCAATTGATCGATTTTTTTCAAGGTATATTTCAAGGTAAGCAAATTCAAATACAAAATTGGCCTGGTTTGCCTAGGCACATGTACATTAACACGAACACAATTAAAAGAACCTCTGAATACTTACATATTTTTATTTATAATTTTTTTTAAATAAAATAAAACAAAAAAATGATATTTGTTTCTAACTTTTTTGTTGCAGATGACACTTCACTTCACTGTTTTTTTTTTTGTTTTTTTTTACTCAAACATCTTTCCATAATAATTCTATTTTATATGTCCTTTTTAAACTGTAAGATTATTGTTATTATTAAATTGTTTACATATATATTAGAGATGAAATTGTACCTTTAGAGGTAAAAAATCTCATGCCTTAATCACACAATTGAAAACATGTTCTGACAACGAGGTCAATTCTATATTTAATGAAATGCTGCCATCTTGTGGAAGGGAATGAAAGTCAGCTGTTACAGTTGGTAGCTACATTAATTTGACACCTTAACCTTAAGTCCTTACTGCTCAGTGAATATTTCTTCAGTGTTCTTCAATGTTTCTAAATTTTAAAATCATTAATATTTCTAACAGTACAAATTTGTGTGATATTTTTGAAGCTGAAGGATGAAGGAAATCTCTTCTAAAGAGATTGTTGTAAAATGTGATTAATCTACCACTAACAAGTAAATTTTAATATATATATATATATATATATATTAGTGCTGTCAAATCAATTAATCTTGATTAATCTCATCTAACGCATATATATATATATATATATATATATATAAAAACACAGACATATACTATATATGTATATATATATATATATATATATATATATATATATATATATATATATATATATATACAGTATATGTTGCTGTGTGTTTTATATATATTTATATGCATAATTTATGTAAACACAAACTTATTTGTCAGATGCGTTTAATCGCAATTAATCAATTCATTCACACACAACACTAAGTCTGGGCTCAGTACATTTTTAAAAGAAATTAATCATTTTATTCAGTGAGAATTAAACTGATGAAGTGAGAATAAAGAAAAAAATCTATTTCAAATGAATGTAGTTCTTTTTAAATGAGAAATCCTGAAATTCTTCGCAGAAATATTAAGCAGCATTACAGTTTTCAACATTGATAAGAATAAATGTTTCTTGAGCACAAAATCAGCATATTAGAATGATTTGTGAAGGATCTTTTGACACTGAAGACTGAAGTTTTACAATATTTTTGATCAGCCTGTGTTAATAAAAGAGACATTCTTTCAAAAAAAATATTAAAAATGTTACTGACCCCAAACTTTGCATATACATATTAAAATGAAATATATTTAAAAATGTTAGACCATTTTCCACACATATTTCTATATATTTATCAGCGTTGTTATAATTACGTCTTTCACAGATGCTGTTAAACTTGCGGTTTCTCCATTTGCCTGACCCCAAGGCCTTCTTACGTGGTGCAGATCATCAGCTCTCCAATTTGTTCTGTGGGCCGGCTTTACACCCACTCAACTGGAAAGGCCCTGGTGACCACATTTCATAAATGTAGCTGTTTTTATAGTTTAACCCCTGTCTGACAAAAACATCCCCCAAATGTTCGTCTACACGTACTGACCTCGCCAGACTCGTTCTCCTGTGCTCACCACAGATTGCTAATTGATTATGGCCTTGTGCTTCCAGTCCAATGAGCATGCGATAATTGCGGCGGGTTGTTAAAGTCACTTCCTGTGTAGTTTCAGAGTGTTGGCTCAAAGTGAAGGCCTGCTACAGGCAAACCAATCAGAAACTTGTTCTTGCCGTGGCATGAATGGCTGACAACCCCACATTTCTTTTTATTGACGCCGTTTACTCAATCTTAGCATGTCTTGATTTGTCTACAATTTAAGTTCTAGAGAAAATAAACAAGCGCTTTAGTGCTTCATTCATTTAAACAAACAAAAGTTTCTGTCACCTCTTGCAAAACTTTTCTCTCTTATCCAAACTCTCTATTTTTCAGCTGTTTAATTTGTTCCACATTTCTGTTAGGAGAATGTACACATCTGATTGGTTTTTTGGCTGTCAGCAGGATACTGAGAGCCTATCTCTGTGTGAAGTCTGAGGTTTTGACTGAGATGGATTAACCTTTCAGATGTTCAGTAACATGGACATTTCTGGAAAGACTTAAGATGGATCAAAAGTGAGAGGATTTCTGTTGACTGATTACAATGATCATACTATGTTTGAATATGATGGACAAGGGGAATTGACCATATCAATATTTTTGAATGATGTCCAGCAAGGCCAAATATGCTAACGCACATAAACTTCCATTCAAAAGTTTGGGATCAGGAAGATAGTTTTGTTTGCTTGTTTTAGCCTTAAACGTTCACTAAGGCTGCATTTATTTGATTAAACATACAGTAAAATCAGTAATATTCTGAAATATTATTACATTTTAAAAGAACTGTTTTCTATTTGAATATATTTTAAGAAATAATTTATTATTGTGATCAAAGCTGAATTTTCAGCATCATTACTGCAGTCTTCAGTGTCACATGATCCTTCAGAAATCATTCTAATATGATGATTTGCTGCTCATGAAAAATGTATTGTTGAAAACTAATGCTGCAAAAATAGTTTTGTGAAACCATGATACCGTGTCTGTCTCGAGGATTGTTTTATGAATAGAAAGTTTCAAGTACAGCATTAATGGGAAAATAGAAAACTTTTGTAACATTTTGAATGTGTTTGATTTCATTTTTAACCAATTTAGTGCATCTTGAGTAAAAAGTGATCCTAAATATCAGTGTGAGCATGCATTTAATAATTTAGCAGAAGCGTTTATCAATCTAGAGAAGTACAGAATCAATCTAAAGTGCAAAATATGATGCTTCTGTTTAGTTATCTCATGCGTACAGTGTAGATGGCATCTGTTGCCATATGATAAATCCAGTAACTACTGTTGAAGTCTATTAAGGGTCACTGCCAAATAAAATATTGATTGATTTTATCCCCCTGAATTTTTCTGTGTTTAATTTATCTAGTTTACCCACACTACACACTAGCATCCTCTGAGGTTGGAGTACAATGGCACGTCTGGATTAGTTTTAGACAATATGATTCATGTTCATTTGCTTGTACAGCTCTGAGAGTTCGTGTGAAACGTTCTGAGAAAACCGCTAACCAGGAACAGCTGTGAAACGGTCAAGTAAGCGCTCACCATATTTATGTATGAGAGAGGTTTCTCTCATTTTCCTCTGGCAGAGCTGCACTAAATGCATGTGGAGCTGGTGTAGATGAAGCTTACGGTGGGGTTTTGCTTCATTCTTGACTCTGTTTCATCAGCTTCTTATGGTTTGCTTGCAGCGTTTCTGGTGCATTTTTCTGGCTTGTCTCCTTCGGCTGGAAATTTTGAGGATTGTCAGACCGAGAAGACAAATTCTTCCCTGGTGTTTTGAGGAACTGTTTACTATCTTAGGAAAAGACCTCAGAGTCTGAGATTACGAGTTTTTGTTTGTTTGTTTCATCAATTTAAAAAAAAAATTTTTTTTTTTTTGCAAAATTTATATTATTTATTTTAATTTAAATAAAATAATAATTGTATCAGAATTTTAAAAAATTTTATTTATTAAAATTATTTAGTTTGTCCCCATTTTGTGGTAATAACAGCATGCTGTTGAGCATTTACAGGGTTCCAGATGAATGAATGGACAGATGGACATTACTGATGGGTGCAACTACAGTATGAATAAATAAATTACTGTTTGGAAAGATATTATTAACCGTTACAATGGGTTTCATGCTGTGTTTGAATTGAAAAATAACTATATAAATTATACATTGAGACTATCAGAGGTGTTGTTTGTTATAAATGTTGTTCTTTTGAACTTTATATTCATAAAAGAATCCCTTTTTCAAATAATTGATAAAAATAAATACATTTTGAGCAGAAAATCATATTCGAATGATTTCTGGTGGATCATGTGACACTGAAGACTGGAGTAATGATGCTGAAAATTCAGCTTTGACCACAGGAATAAATTATTTTTATTGAAATATATTTCATAATATTACTGGTGAGCGTAAGAGACTTGTTAAAAGAAAAAAAACATTAAAGATTTTTGAACTGTATTGTTAGAAGGTGGAGCAGGTCAGACTTGAACCTGCAGCCCAAATGAATTGTTTACTATTTTATGTTTTACCCCAGAAAAACACAATGATAAGTTTTGTTACAAGTGTGAATGACCTTCTTCTGCTTGATGTATCTGAATGAAGTATCAAAGTGAGGCGGAGAGGTGAACCTTTCTCTCAAACATTCCTGTGTTCTGTTGGATCGCCTCCTACTGTTCCGCAAAGATGATTAATGACGGAACATCACTCAAATTCAGCACCTCTACCCTGTGAAATCAGAGACACCCGCGCTGAGTTCTCTTGAGAATCAGCTCGCATGCCTAACACATGTAAATTTGTAATTTTGTGAAGCCACAAGCTTTGGTATGTTTGTTTTGGCCATGTTGGATATTTCACTCTGATTTGTTGTTTCACAGGCCAAGTTCCTTTAAAGGTACACTAACTTTTTTTGTTGATGTTCAAAATGAACAAAATTTAAATAATCAGTCAATGCATCATCAATCCTTCTTCCCAAAATATGTTTCTGTCTTCAACTGATTTGCTATGATAAGCCTATTATAAGTGTTTAGTGTTAGTCACTCGGCTGTATACGTGTCTCGTCATTTCCGTAATAGAGAAAAGTTGCTTCGGAAGCGTATATGTCGTGGCAGTCATAGACATAATAAATACATTGGCGCCCCATTGGCCGCTTTGGAACTTTTGCTGCGATACGTCAACGCGTCCGCCATTTTGCTGAGGGCAAGACTGCGCTGTAAACAAATACAAGTAAACTGGCGAGCTGCGGTTTTTCTGGATAAAAGCGAAAATAACGTTTACATTTATCAACAGATTTGTGTACAAAAAGTAATTACTTAAAACCTCAATAATAGACTTTAAAAAAATTTTTATTTTAATAAGGAATAGGCAAAGCTCAGACTTGTCCTGTATTTGGCTGCTTTAATTTTGGAAAATAATTGTGAAGACGCCTATAATGAGATAATTTAAATTTTCACATTAAATTAAAAAAAAGATTTCTTATTTTGGAAAAGGCATTTTCTGTCTTTTAACCCATTTGAGCTTTTCTTGTGTTTAGAATTGAAAATGGTCAAATTCAAATCACACACGCTGCTTTCTGTATTTTTACAGCACTAAAATGATACAGATATTCACAGATAGATACTCCAAAACATACAATAACAAAGATAACTGATGGATCCTTTATACATATGATATGGTACAACTACAGTTGAAGTGAGAAGTAATAGTAAATAGTTTGTTGTATATAATATATATTGGAAATAGTTTATGTAGAATATAATAGTCAGTAATAAAGTGTATAATATTGTCAATAAACATACAGCAAATAAAATTGTAATGAATAGTATAATTATATAGCAATAATATCACAATAATATATTGATAATAGCATATAGTACATGTATAATACTAATACCGATGGTTTAGCTTCATCCCTAATCCTGACAGACCTGTCCTGTCAAAGTCACTGCATAGTACACTGTTAAAAAATTACTGTAAATTTTGCAGTATAATACTGGCAGCAGGGTTGCCAGCCAGTTACTGTAAAATTTACAGTAGTGTTACTGTAATTTAATTTACAGAATTTCCCTGTATTCTCTGATTACAGTAAATAACTGTATTTTTTTAAATTACGAAGGGTCAATTTACAGCAATATTCTGTAAATTTGAAGTCAAACCAACACGTGACCCCAGAATGCATTGCAGTTTACAGCAATATGCTGTATTATTAAAAAACAGCCAGTGGCTGTAAAATAATGCTGTAATTTTTACAGTAATTCATTACAGTGTACAGAGAACTCTCTTACGAAAAACCTTCCCTTCTTATAGCAACTTCCAACTGTTTCCCCAACTCTTTGTCTCTGGGAAACCTTCAATGTGTGAGAAAAGTAAGCTAGCCAACTAACTAACGTTACAGTAATCCACAAAATGTCGAGTTCTTGTCTTAAAAAAGTCGGTTTTAAGAAAATAAAGATGGATGCATATTTAAATTTCAGGAAGTTTAGTTCATAAAATAAGATAAAATACGCTAGAACTATAATATAAATCATTTAAACTCAACTTTCACAGCTAATTAGCGACTTCGCTTGCTATTTTCTGACTGACTCCGGTGGCCAACTATTATCAACATAATTATATAATGACCAAATACAACCTGAAACAAATGTTCAGCCGTAACTGTGAAAGGTTATTCCCCGAGACCTGTATTCAATTGTGAGGGGATTTGTACAGCACACGAAACGGGCATTTTTCTCAATTCCAGTTATGAACGTTACGGGAACGTTGCTGTACACGATCCAGGGGCCAAATGGGAGTCTATTTTATTACATCTATGGTGGCAGCGGCATAGGTTAGCTATCACAAACCTCCGGGAATCACCCATTTTAAAAGAGGCCGTTGGCTGAAAGCAAGAAAACAAGAATCAACATTAGCTCGGCTTTTCAGAGATGGTGAGAACTGAGGGATTTGAAATGTTGTGAAAGCGGCGCAAAGATAGAGAATTTTTATTACTCAACAAGTATGTAAGGTGTTTAATTGAATAGATACATTGCCATATGTAGCTCTCTCGCAGAGTTCATTGTAAATCTATTGTGAAGGGTCATTTCATTATGGGTTGTTGTGCTGGATTTTATTTTCAAGGCTCACGTCTATTAATGGGTAAAGCTTCTTCAGCTAGTCAGCTTGAGATCCTTTCCATCTCAACTGGTTGTGTCTCTTAAGCCCAAAGTATAGTTCAGTTTTTACTCGTAGGTCAACGTACAGTGCGTGTGGCGCGAATTTCGTCATCAGAAGAGAACACACGTACTTTGTTTGCCCGGGTCGCACATGCGCTTTTAATTGTTTTTGCAGTAGTTAGTTTATCCACAAGATGGCAACCGTGCCCCGGGCGAAAGGTAGTCAAAGAAAAACTGCATAAACAGAACGAGACGAGAGATTAGCTGTGTCTCCCTATGCACTATATAGTGCACTATATCGGGTGTCGGCCATTTTGTAGTGCTGTCCGAATTCTGAGTGAACGACTTCATTCCCTACATTCGTTCACTACTTTTACCCACAATGCTCTCTGATTTTGAGTGTACATTCGATGTACACTCGTTAAAGCGCCGTTACCCAAAATCCAACGCGATAAGACGATCGAGCTCGAAAGAAAAATAAAAATGGCGGAGGGCAATACGGGAAGCGGCAACTTCTACAAATGTAAGTGTAATTTTTTATTAATTAGAACATCTTTGTAAAGATATTTTGAAGCAAAATGATACAGATTTATATCATAATATATATACTTATTATCATATGAAAATTTGGTCGATTTTTCTCATATGTTAGTGAACTGTTGTACATTGTATACTGTTGTTTATATTGTATTTCTTTACCATTATATTTTTTATAAACAAATGTGACAGTGTAGTGTTTTGTTCTGTTATTTTTAAATATTAATTTACTAAATAGCACGACACGGGTGTTTTTATTCTCTCTTTATTCTCAATAAACATGACAAATAAACAGTAATATACAATTCAGGACATATTACAGATGGGTATAGGAAATGTTAATGACGAAATTGTCTGGCGCATGCTATTAACGTCAGCGTCCGAATTCGCTCTCATTTTCGTTCACTCTTTGCTGATATAGTGCACTCAACTGTCATGCACTATATAGGGGTTAGTGAATGAGTGAACGAGTGGGCGGTTTCGGACACAGCTATTGTGTGAAGAGGTAAGAAAGTGCCCTCATCAGTAGCTACTGCTCTAGCATGAAAGAATACAAATATATTTGCATGGGTTGTAGCTCGTGGCGAGAGATTTCTCAAAACTGCGCATGCGTCGAACGCCGGCTTATGCACAAGTTGAATGAAGTATACTTCGCGAGGCTGTGTTCGACTGTGCGCGTATGCATGAAAAAACGAAGTACCTAGGGCTTTAAGCCTGGTAGTAAATGTTTTATGAGCTGTAGGAAAATGTCCCTCTTTTTTTAGTTTTGAGAAAGAATCATGTTCGTCCGCACAGTCACACAGAGCCGAAGCACAACCAAAACAATGATCTTCCGCAAAATGCATGCAGTTTTGCTTTTTAGCAAAGTGTACCTTGAAAAAAATCTTTAAAACTTTATTAGTTTACCTAAAAGGAAAATTCTGTCATCATTTACTCATCCTGATGTCATTTTAAATTCATATAATGATAGTCAGTGGGGTCCAAAATGACAATGGACTCCAGTGACTTTTATTTTATGGACAAAAAACTAAGGCATTTTTAAAAATACACTTTTCAAAAACCTCCCAGTGATGTTGCTCCATACCGTTTAGTCACAGCGTGGCATGAAGCGCCATTTCAACAAATGTGTTTTGCTGGGTTGTAAATCCTGACAAGGGCCTGCGACTTCACAGATGTGATTGTGTCAGCACACGATCGGGTGTAACAAAATCCTGTCTGACAGCCATTTAGGTCATTTCCTCTCTTTAAGACCCCGTATTACAGCGCTCTATAGGTAAAGGCTGCCCAAAGCACAGGCCGACGAAATTGGGAATGTTGGGTAATCTAATTAGAGGGCAGGACGGGGGCCCATGGGGCCACAGACTGTGGTGAAGCAGGGAAACACTCGCCCTAAAACTGCACACCGCAGGCTCGCTGTGGTAATGTCTGAGAGGTTAATTCTTCCTCATGAGGAAAAACAGGACCTTTCCTGGAGGGGACCGGCCACATCCCTGGTCCAATGACAAAGATACAGAACGATGAACCTATGCAGAATGAGTCAAATAAGGGATCTTGGTATTTACTTTCAACAGAAAAAGAATATTTAAAAAAAATTTACACTAAATAACTTTTAATGAGTAACTAATTTACCATTCAGTAAGTGGTGTGGGATTGCTGAATTGGAAGATGTACGTTATTTAAGTGTAAAATATTACAAGAATTATGATTCGGGGAGTAAAAAGAACTAATTATAATTCTTTGTGATAAAACTGTATTAATGAAATGATATTCAACAGTGTTTTTTGTAGAGTAAAATTGTTGAAATGTTTTTTTTTTCTAAGTAAACACTACTTAGCGTATATATTTTTTTTCAAATACTGTACATGTTTGTTATATTATTATGCACACTTTAGGGATTAATGTTATCTTTTTAATTGTGTGGTTAATTTTTATTGTGCTATTTTTGTTTATAGAAAGCCAGTTATGATGACTTTAAATCATTATGTGGCTTTTTATTTGACCATATACTTAAATAATTAATAAATTAAGTATTTAAATCTGCTTTGTACATTAAATTGTACTAATATATATGTAATATATATGTTTTTGTCACCAGATTTTTACTGTCATTTTAACAGCATTTTATTTTATTTTTTTTGCAGTGGACATAATCTAATAAAATATGATAAAAATAAAAATAAAAAACATTTTATATAAAAATATAAATAATAATAATAATATAATTGAATCAAATATTATTCAATTCTATAAAAATATGATAAAATGTAAAAATGACAAACTGTTAAAGATGTAAGTGAACACTTCAGGTTAGCATATAATTTAAAACTTTTTTTTTTCCAGATATAAGTTTCTTCTAATTTTGATATATATTATGATATTTTAAGATAAGACGTTTTTGATGTCTATTGCATTATTGGTCCATTATGGTTCATTATTATATAAATTTTATGTGCCCTTTTATTTTACTACTATATTACCATTATATTTAGTTAAATTAATTCATGCACTAGATTTCTACTATAATTTTAACATTTTTTTTTAGAATGGACATATAGGCCTACTGGAAAAAAAAAGAGGATAGGATAGTATAAAAGAAAAGAAAGTGAGCGAGAAGCGGAGCACAAATACAGCGAGAGAGGGTAAGACAGGAGTGATTTATGTCCTGCTATTGAGAAACTAAAATAAATCCAAACTCTGTGAGAGAAACATACAGTACAGACTGTAAAACACAAGACATGCTCGGCCGCTTTCCCTGCCTCAACCTCAGAAGCTTACGCTCCCTTTCCGCAACGTCAAAGCCAATCATTTAGGTTTTTTTCCTTTAGGATATTATCTGAGTTGTTTTCTTTAGCCCTAGTTTGTTGTAAAGGCAATTGTGTGCTTGATTTTTGCAGGACTGTTTTAAATGATCAGATCAGTAGTCAGTGTTGTGAGTCTCTTCTGTTTTATCGGAGCCGTGACCTAGTGGTAATGCACATTCTTCAGCCTCGAGTTGTGGTGCTCGTTTCGGAGATGCAGGTTTGCATCTGGCCATTGCATTCATCAATCTGTGATAAGCACATTTTATTTGGACTAATTAAAGGGCTTGATAAATGCGATACACTTCATTTAGAAAGAAAAATAGCACAGTGTGAGGCGTTTGATCAACATTATTTACACAATACGCCACAACTGTGGCAAGAGTTCGTGCCTTGGCGGACTTCGATACGCGCACACACACACTCAAACATTAGGAGACACATTCATTATCTGCTTCCGCCCGTCTTTTTATACTGTTTATTTATGAAGGTGGAAGGATAATGATGTCTTGATTACTCAGCAACAGGATTTGCCTTTGTGCTCTCTGTGACTGATGTGAAAGTGTGAGAGTGCCGTAAATAATTCATCCACTTGATTTGTGACACTGTCAGCACAGTTTGTTGCTCTCTCAGGAATAGGACACCAGATTGAGATGGGAGAATCCACCAAATTCAAGACTGGCATTCTGTGAGAAAGAGAAGGAAAGGAGAAAAGAAGGTTTTGTCCTGTAATGATTGTTCGTCATTCTTTTTTGACTTTTTATATCTAAAATACAATAAATTTGATCAGAATACAGTAAAAACGGTAATATTGTGAAATATTATTACAATTTAAAAATGGTTTGAGTAGGCCTTTTGAAATGTAATTCTAATAAAATGAAAGTCACAAGAGGTAACAGTTTTATTATTATTAGTTCCGTCAAAATGAGCACATTAGTGCCTGTGATTTTTTTTTTTTTTTTTTTTTTTTTTTTTAAGTTTAACACGTTAAAGACGCCTTGTGGTGAAAATCAAGTTTTTAATGATATTGATATATCTATTTGCTGTTTTTATGCTTTGAGACAAATCAATTTATAAGTCGGCACCATTGCTGAGTATTTTCTCCTTTAAATTACAGCGAACAAAAGACAATCTCAAAACGGTTTGAAATCGCAGGTGTTCATGATGCCACAAACTACCGAGTAATCAATCACGTCAATGTTCCGGCGGGCTTTAGCATATCATTACTATGCTGTGAAGCTGGGGAGTCTCGAGAGAAGCCAGGATATCCTGGTATATTTTTCTGTTGATCGTGTACATTTAGCAATATGGCACATGATGTCTATTGCAATGTTATGATGAACTATATGCCCTTCTCCACCGACGTTCTGAGTTGTTCAAAGTGTTTGCAAGGATACTGATTTTCAGAAGGCAGCTGTCTGACTCTGAGATGGCAAACAGGAACATGGCTTATGTAACATAAGAAACACATTATTAACAAAGGTAGCAGAGGAAATCGTAGCTTTGATAAGGATTATTATATATTTAATTTATATTTCATGTAGTGAAGACTGTAAAGTATTTGATAACTTTACTCAATTTCTTTAGACAGGTAAATAAGATATAGTGAGATATTGTAAATAAGATATTGTAAGCTTGTTTTATGTTCACTTAAATTAATAAATGTTGAAATTAATAGTTTTTAGTTAACTGTAATGTTGAAGATCTATAATTGTTTAAAAAAAAACAATTCCATAGTGAAATCAAAACTAGTATTAGTATATATAATGATACTGGCCTTCATTCATAAAAAAGATGCCATTAAACAAATATTTAAAATACTGTCTTTGAGTTGTTTCTAAATTAATTTGTAGAGTAGCTGTGAAATTATTAAAATCTAAAATATTAAAAACTACAATGTTTTTCAATTTTGATTCATCGCAATTTAGTTACAGAAAAAAATGTGTGATTCATTTTTTTAATTGATTGACAGCACTAATTATTATCAATGTAGAAAACAGTTGTGCTGCTTAACTTTTTTTCCTTCTGGAAATCGTGAAACATTTTATTTCAGGCTTCTCTGATGAATATAAAGTTCAAAAGAACAACATTTATTTGAAACAGAAATCCTTTTGTAACATTATTAATGTCTTTACTGTCAGTTTTGATTAATGTAATGCATCTTTGCTGAAGTGATTTCTTTCCCAAAAAGTCGTTTTACATGTTATCATGGCTGGATCTCAACAAATTACACCAACCTGTCCTTGAGGGCTCAAATTTACACCCCATGCTTGCCAGGCGTCTCTTTATAGCTTCTTCTCGCTTTTGGGTGATCGTTTTTACACACGCTTTGTGATCCCTAGCATTTCCGCTACATCCACGTGCGGTCGACTTTATTTCCTGTGAAAATGTCTTGGAATCTAGAGTTTTGATTTTTCATGCTTTGTTCTGCTGGGGAAAGTGGACTAACACATGCTTGGCAAACGTCTGTTTGAATTTCCAAATTCCAGAGAAAGAGGAGAATCTTGTTTCATTGTTTCATAATGCAATTCTAATGAAGCACACTCACATCCCTCTGAGATCGTCCTACGCTTCGCTTTCCGGTGAGAAGTTATTCTACGCCCCCGTCTGTCTGACAAAACTCCCTATTGTTCCCTAAATCATGAATTGTATTCAAACTCGGCCAGACAACCTGACAATGAGAGATGTCTCCGTGAAGTGAAGTTCAACTCAATTTTCTGTACTCTACGGTCAGTCACATCTGCGATATGCAGGGAAATTACCCATTAAAAGAAAGTTTCAGAAAGACTTTCTCTTTGTCCCCCTAAATGTCCCCCGTCTCTCTCTTGGACCAGCCAGGCAGATGTTGGGTCAGACAGGAAGTTTCTTCCCCTTGCTCTCTGTCCTTAATGGATCTCTGGAGAGGGTCTGGATTGGGGCTGGACCTGGATCTGTCTCTTCCGTTTAAACCTTACTCTTTCTCCCGCCCTGCTTATGTAACCCTCATACGTTCAGTAAAACTCCTGAGATTCATCATGTGAAAAAAAAAAAAAAAACCCTCAGGGCAATGGTGTGATCATACTGATACTAATATGAAGCAAAGGGTGCTGAAATCACTGCATTTGTAGTAGTTGTGACTATTTGCAGATACAAATCTTTAATGTGATGTCTTTTATTACGGCAACCTGAAATTGGGATTTTGAATCACTTTGCATTTATCAACACATTGAGATTAATTGATCATTTTGCATATTATTACAGTGTGCTTAATCTGAATGCAAGTCAATGGGATCGTACCTCACAGAGATCATGGACGAACGCATCTTATGCTGATGTATATGCATTAATTATATACACAATTGCTTAAAAGTTTGAGGTCTAAGATTTTTTATGTTTATGAAAGAAATATTTTATGCTCGCCAAAGGCTGCATTTGGAATGAAAATCAAGTTAAACAGTAATATTGTAAAATATTACTGTAATTTAAAATGATTTTTTTTTTGTTTGAATATATTTCAACATGTATTTTATTCCTGTGATGGCAAAGCTGTATTTTCAGCATCATTCCTCCAGTCACATGATCCTTCAGAAATCCCTCTAATGTGATGATTTGATGATCAAGAAACATTTCTCATTATTATCAATGCTGAAAACAGTTATTTGAAATGTTATTAATGTCACTTTTGATCAATTTAAAGTATCCTTGCAGAATAAAAGTATTAACTTATTTCAAAAACATTTACAAAAGTGTATAATATTACTTTCATTTAGCTTTCGAATGTTCTTTTTTGCTTTGAAATAATTATTGTGAGAAGTGCTGCAGTATATTACTATATTTTATTTCAGTTGAAAAGGTGTCTATCCAAGTTAAAACATCTCACATTACTTATTTTTCTTCACACGGTATAAATGGGTCTTTTTCTGTATGTGAAAATATGTAGCAGCCTTTATAGTTTACGAAGGAAAAAAATATAATTATATTTGAGGGTCTTTTAAAACCACTGTATTAAAAAATTCTATGCAGTGTCTGTTGAGCTCCAAAAAAGATTTTTACATTTTTCCAAAAAATTTTTGGACCTAAAATATTTTTAATTTGTGTTCTAGAAAAAAAAGAACAGCACACAGGTTGGATGTGGGTGAGTAAATAATGACAGTATTTTCATTTTTAAGTGAGCTATTCCTTTAATGTTAAGCAAGCACACATATGCCAACACACTTTGATATTTGTTTGCAGAGCGCAGTCTGAGGTGACACAAGCCCAGCACTGAGTGATCTGGCAGGAGCGATCGGGACTTTCAAGTGGATGCCGAAGTGTTTCAATATCCTTCCATTGTCCCGAGCCTGCGTCACAACCCTTTCGCGAGGATGGAGATGGGATCGAGAGGGAGCTGGCTATTAAACCAAAGGCTTGATTAGAGGATGATGGGATTGTCTTGCAGCAAAATGGGGAAATGCTCAAGAGCTCGTGCACTTCCCACTCTTACAGTAACAGAGTAATGCCTCCCTTGAGATCTCCTGTGTGTGTGTGTGTGTGTGTATGTATGTATGTGTGTTTGACCCTATAGTGAGGACAAAATATTCAGGGGTCAGTGAGTTCTGCTGGATCACAATATGACTGACAGCATAAAGAGGAAAACCCGCTATTTTAGCTTGGCTCTCTCTTGATGGGTGATGCACGTCTGTTTAATGGAAATTATGTTTTCCATACCAAAGAGGCGTTTAGTGGTACCATATCCGCCACTGTGAACAAATATAATTATGTTGTCGATATATATCATAGCGTTTTTTTTATATATTTTGCTAAATTTATGGTGCTTAAAAATAAATCAGTTTCTGACGAGAGAAATTCACAAATCAGTTCTAGTATACAAACGTTTATAATTTATTGTGTTGAAGAAATTAAATCAAAAAATAAATTATTCAACAGAGACTAAATGATTTGGTCTACTGATAGAAAAAGTTTTTTTTTTAAATGAAATATAATTAAAATATTTAATATTTATTACACTTCATAAGCTGACATATATTTATTTATTAAATTTACTAAGCCAGCAAATATAATAATCTTGCACACTACACAAACTGTATTGAAAGAAGGTAAGGAAAAAAATGTAATGAATACTTTTTGTGAAGTTTTAGTAGTGTGCAGGATTTATATATTTTCTAGTTTATATTGTACTTTTATCCTATGCGCTTACAAATGTTTCGGGTTGTGCAAAGCACTGTATTTTTTACTGATTTAATTATAATAGAAATAAAATTTTATGAAATATAATGAAATATTGAAATAAATATTTAATAGTAGTTCAATATTTAATGATATTTTACTTTATTCAATTATATAACATTCAATTCAATGATACTTTATAAAAATAATTTAAATGTGGGTGTATGATCGTTATGCCTTTATTATAATTACATTTAAAAAAAAATAAATAAATGTGGCTTTACAATATAACTGTCAAATTAGTTCTTAATATTTTGCATCTAAAGTTATACATTGGGGTCCAAAGTCTGAAGCCAGTAGTAAAAATGATTATGCATTATTTTAAAAATTTATTTACTCAAATTAACATTACAGTATGAATGAAGTATGAGATAAAATTAACCAATTATTTAATTTGTCGTGTCACTTTAATGATGAACATATTTGCTTTGTAACCTCGAAATATAACATTTAATTTTAAATATTTTAACTGTGTCAGAATCCTAATTTTTTTCGACCCTTCTGTATATTCTACGTATGCTTCACAAGCTGGCTTTAAGGTCAGTGTAACCTGGTAGTTCACACCTCTAACACACACCAGTAGAGGTCAGCAAGTCCATTTACACCTTAAACAGTCTGTATCACTCCCGACTAATTAATACTCGTTGATGAGAAACTGAGGTCAAAAGCTACTGATTAATGTCCATCATACTTCAACTTGGAATAGCGTATAAAGCGAGAGTCCAACAACACGTGGGTTTTTCCTGATGAAGTTCTACCCTCACATTGAGAATCCATTAGACTGCTATAGGAAGAAACCTCCCAAGCCCCCTATTAAGGACGGGGAGTCTCCAGCACTCTGGGATTTGGCTTTCGTCACAGGCACCGACAGCGAGAAGGAAGCCATTAAATCATAAAATGTTGACTTCACTTTTTGAAATGAAAGGATTTATTAAAACAGTATGGTGGACTGGGGGGGTACAAAAGACTTTTAGTGATGCATTTGGCTTTTACAGTTTGTGGCCGGAGAAGCCGGTGGGCGCGACAAAACTAATTGGAGCATGTGACAAACAGCAGAAAGAGTCTGTCTTTACAGTCAAATACTTTTATGATTTATTAGACACAAATTGTGCCACCAACACAAAGAATAGCCTGGAGGCCTTTTACTACGGTCAGTGAAGTGAATCAGGACAGAGGTGTTTAAACCACACACCCCAGATCATCTCTGAGGACACATCCATAATGCTGCACAATCTGTGGCTGATGGGTTTTGGAAAAATAATGCATCAATGGATCAATTAGATGAATATACACCACTTCTGCTGCTATATATATATATATATAAGGTTGATATGAATATATTTATTTATTGTTAAATTTGAATACATTTTAAAAAAGTAAGTAAAAGAATTTATACATAAGAGATTTGAATTCTAATTTAAAGTCACCATGAAATCAAAATGGACAATTCTTGTTTTTTTTTATGGAATTTTCAGTATTTATTATAATTTATTTATCTGTTCACAAAATCTTTTTCTTTTTTTTTTTAAAATTCAAGTGCCCTCACAATCTTTTCTGAAAAAATAGCAATAGATCAACCAATAGCAAACCACAACCATACAATCAATTCCTGATGGACAAAATCAAGTCCCGTCCTACACTTTTTCTTGTTCGGGAAGCCATTAAACTTGGATACACTTCACAATTGGGGAGAAAAGGCGACCACAACTTAGGTTTCATGCTAACTTTTAAATTCAAACGTGTTTGTGCGATTTTCAGCAAGGTACCATATCTTTTTTTCATTTTTTTGAACTCCTTTTAAAGAGGCCCAGAAAACAATTGAGCATTGCATTTATAAATGATATGTGTATGTATGTATTTATTTTGTTTTAATTTAGTTAAAATGCTTTTGAAGTCAAATTTTATAGACCAAGAGAGAAAAAAATGATTGAACTGGACAACAGCCTACCAAACACTTCAATTTCTCGTACTTTATTCACATGGAATGATTCTTAATGTATTATATGAGAATCATATCAGTTCACAGTTCTGCAATGAGGCAAAACTGACCAAAAGATTTGAGATTTTTAAATCACAGCAAATATTTCAGAGCTCAACAGCTCTATAACTACGCACCCACATAATCAATCCTGCTGGGACAATCTAAACTATTTTCATTGGACTGTTATTGAACTTATTCAGTGGAATTTACAATGTTTGTACAATGGCAATGTTTGTTAAATATAAATGTAATTATGTTTCAGATATACATGCTGTTTTTAGCACTGCAGCTTGATACACTTCACTCGAATCAGCAGTTTAATGTTTAATATCAACAGGAAATGTAACACTCATAAGAGAGCGAACTGTTTTAAACCATTATTTTCAGATTGCATATAAAAACAGAAACAGTGCACGTTTGAAGGACGCAACAAAACAAGGATTGTGTTTTAAGAGTTCAGGATTTGATTAAGTATGACAAAACTTAATATATATATTTGTGTATATGAAATTTGATTACTTGTCGGATGTTCTATGAAAGTTCTTTTTTAAAAAAATGTATGTACAGAAGTCATGGGTGCAAGAGGAAATATTTGTGTACGTGAGAAATTTCTGTAATCTGTAATGTCTATAGTTCAAGCAGACCCGGACTTTCACATGTCAGAAATGTAGAACATATGTTAGTGCAATCACACCACTAATCTATCCCATATTACATTACAATACATTTTACAGCAGAAATAACCTGCATGCAAGAATATTAATAAATAATAACCCATGCCATGTAGTAATAAAATGCCATGGAGTTTAAAACCTCACAAAATATGTATACATTCTACAGTGCAGGGTGAATGACGAAAATACTAATAAAATTCAGCATGAAACAGACTGCATAAAATGTATTCACATTAATATGCTACAGTAAGTAATGTCTGGTGTTGTTGCCAGTGAATCATTTTCAAAGGGCAAACTTGTGTATTTCAGGACTGAAATCAATTTCATATCATTCACTCTTACAAACAGAAATAATATTTTCCATATATATATATATATATATATATATATATATATATATATATATATATATATATATATATTATATATAAATAAAATGGCCATTTGCTATAAAATGAACTATTAAAGGCAAAAGGTTAGTTGAAATAGGTGAAAAAGATACATTTATATATTCATATAAATTTGAAGATATTAAAATTATGCAGGTCATTTAAATATTTTTTTATTGCAAATTTCGTTTAAGTTTAGTATTTCTCATACGTTTTTGATGCAGAAGTATTGAATCTGTGTTTACTTTATGTTGACTTCTGGGATTTGGGATGTGTAAACTATTGAGCATTTGTAATTATATAATATATAAACTATAAAAGTATATAATCTAGGTCAAATGCATCGAGTTGTATTGAAGTTGAATCTTGTAAACCAAAAATTAAAGTCTACAAACTATACAAATCAACATTTTAATTAACATTTGTTAATTTGTCTTTTTTTAAATAATTAGTTATTTGAATCTATTGTCAGCTCTAATACTTGTAATTTCTGTTTTATAGGTTTAACGAAGCAAAATCTCCCCTTTAGATCCTGCGCAAGAACTCCTGTAATTTCTCTCAAGGTTTAACATGTTGCACCATTGGTAATGTATCCTTAATTGTTTTATCTCATGCTTCCTATTTTTCTTCTCCAATGCACCTTTTTTTTGTAGCCACCTCAGAAGTGATACCCTCACATACCACTGCTTTTCTAGTTGCTTCATGTGAGATCTGATCAGGCCTCAGTAAATCACACCATGAGCAAGAGTGCATGACAGATATCGAGAAACCACATATGAAAACAAACCTTGTGTGAACAGCACCCACACGTCTCTAAAACTCTCCTGATAATTTGACTAATAAGCAGGATAAACAGAGAATTTGCGCTACTCACCAGAGACGTCTGCTGTGTGAGCGTGCTTTGAGAGATGAGAATGACCGTCTCTCGTCTTCTCCACTCTCTCTAAATAAGGCCCTGACTCCACGCTCTTTTCCCCATCTGCTAAAGCTATTTCCCCCCAAAAGGCATCTGATTTCCTCTCCTTCTTTTACCCATGAGCAGAGAAAGGCCCTGCTCTGTGTGCCGTTACACCGCATCTGTCTCTATGGGTGAAACCTTTGGGATGTCTTGAACGGCGATGCTGTTAGTTCTGCTGGAGCAGTGTGTGCCGCGATGAGCACTGTTACTCTGATTAAAACACTGATACACTAACATGACTGTAAATTACAACTAATGTATATTCCATAAAGAATTTTACTGGGAAGTTGTTGAAATTATATGGGATGTATATACAGAGATAAATACATGCACAGATACATACATATATATGGATATGTAATATATGTATTTATGTCTGTATACATATAATATATACATATATATATATATATATATATATATATATATATATATAAAAATGGCGTCAGACTCCTTATTTCCCAGTCCTCAATATTTACAATACATTTACAAATTTCAGATTCAGAAAAAGTAAAATACACCAAACAGTCAGTACTCACAGTCTATACAGTTTTAACACTTAATCTCTTCACTATTTCTCCACTCAGAACACAAAGATGTTGTGATGAAATGCCTTTTAAAGTACTGTGCACCAATCTGGACATGGCATCAAACAGCCTGCAGGAGCCAATCAGATGACGTTCCTGAACAGACACATACAAACACTCCCAAAACAACAGAAATAAACCATAAGGTCTTAATAATTCATATATCTATATTTCAAATAAATGGGAAATGTATCATGGTTTCCACAAAATTAGGCAGCACAGAAATGTTTCTTGAGCAGCAAATCAGCACATTATTATGATTTCTGAAGGGTCATGTGACACTGAAGACTGGCGTAATGATGCTGAAAATTAGCTTTGAATCACAAGAATAAGTTATGTTTTAAAATCGAAAACTTTCAATTGTAATAATAATTCACACTATTATTGTTTTACTGTGTTTTTGATCAAATAAATGCCTTGGCGAGCATGAGAGACTTCTCAAAAACATTAAAATATTGTGTATGTTTGAAATAAATTACAATTATTAAAATCTCAAAGTAGAAAAATGTGACAAGTGGTAATATTGCTCTTTGCGCACTGTTGGTTGGATGACTTACACCATTTAATTGGAAACTGTCATCTCCTCAAACTTGGAAAGATTAAACTTGAAGTTAGAATGAAACCATATCTGTTCATAAAACCTTGGAGCCAAAAAACGAAACATTTTTTTCCAAGTAATTTCAAAGCAAAGTTGGATTGGATCGCCCATTGTCTTGCTTTTTGTCCGTTGGTGATGTCACAGGTGGTTTGTCGATGGACTGCACAAAAATAAAAAAGTTTGTGCAGTCACACTACCAATAGAAGAAGATCTACAGCTTGGGGACTTCTAGCACTGAACCCCGGCCTCTAAATCATCCTCATAACAGAGGAGAAAGTGCTAACAACCCATTAACACTTTTAACCCCTCACGGCTGCTCCGACCTTCTCAACAAATATGCCTTTTGGGACCAAAGGAAAAGTAATTCTTAAAACGATCAAAACACATGAAAAAGATTTAAAAGGGCTGAAATGAAAATCTATTTCTGACATGTTTTAGATGTACTGGCTCGATTCAGTGGACAGTTGCGGCAGGGTTCTGTGACCCAGCCTCCCTCTCATGTTACGGCCCTATTTATAACATCTCCCACCCCTCGTTCAGTCCCAGCCCATTGCCCAAAAGCCCGGCCACTGTTAGGAAGCACCTTTCCCTCTCAGCTGGGCTGCAGTCTATGCGAGACTGTCAGCTAAGATTCAGCTCTCATCATCGTCATCAGCTGCTGCTGTTTAGCCGCGCTGCCTGGCAACTCTTGCTCGCGACGTGCATGGGATTATCACACACACACACACGTGTACTGACACACTTTTTTCCTTTTCCACTTTTTCCCCCAAGGAGAGATTGCTCAAAGTGAGAAGCAAAGGAGGGTTTTGCGTTTCTGGTGCTTTTAATTAATCTTTTCATCTTTTGGAAGGTGTGCTCTTGTGGTTTCTGTTTTGCAAGCGACCGGTTTCGTGCATGCGATGGATCACACGCTGTTCGGCTGTTTGCGCAGCCCTCACGGCCCTCCGCAGGCCCTGCACCCCGCCTTCGCCCTTCACGGACGCTCCGAGCACCTCTCCACGTATCCTGACCTCTCCACCTCCTCTCCTTCTTCTACCTGCATCGTGAGCGGTTACCCAGGTGAGGATGGGGGACTGTTTGGGGGGCACGGGCACCAGCGAGGGCCACCCTTGTCCCAGCAGCAGCAGCATCATCATCATCATCATCATCATCATCATCTACCCCAACCGCAGCAGACCGGATGGCACATACCACAGACGGCCAGCGCCTCACCAGCTAGCGCCCGTCTGGGACTGAGCATCTCGGGCCCTGATTCAGGCTCTTCAGACATGGGTCCCGGGGGCCCCAGCCTCTGCGCGAGCACCCCGAGCCTCGGCGGAGGGGTGCCCTCAGGTGCTTCTTGTGTTCCCGGAGGGGATTTCGGACGTCATACAATGTCGCCAGCCGAGGCAGAGAAAAGGAATAGCAAACGAAGAAGTGACAGCTCTGGTAAGAAAAAGGCAGATTTTTTTTTTTTTAAACTAATCTATACTTGGTTTAAAAAGCAAAAGGTTCTGATCTGATCAAGTCGTTTTTTTTCCTGGGAAAATTAAAAAAACTTTTTTTTAAAGTTTGTATGCACATTTTCTAAGTGAATCTTGCGGGGTTTTTTTTGCAATATTATTTATTGTCAGTATTTTGGTGCAGTCTCATGGTTTGAAATAAAATTTGTTGAAATATATATATGTTAATATTACACACACACACACACAATATTTAGCATATATTTATATATTTACTGTTTGTAAATATTATTCATATTTGTTAAATATTTTTTTTTAATTTGACAAATATTATAAATAAATTATCTTTTAAGTATTTATAAATATATTATTTATATTTATATGTAATATTTATGAATTATCATATAAATTATATATAAAAAAACTTTGAAAAACTGTCATTTTCTCCTGTACATATACTGCAAGAACATATTACATCATATTAATAAATTCTTTGTGATATTTTCCACAATATCTATCATTCTTCCGTTATTTTAGTCCCCATTAATCGCATGAAACACTGTTAAAACATCTAAGTTTGGTTTATTGTAACTGAAAAAAGAATTTAACAAGTTCTGGTGCATTTTAACAACCTTCACAATCAGACTGAGTGGAGTGCTAGTGTTTTTGGAAAATGATTCTCTTTCGGTTCGGAAACGTGAAGCCGTGTTTTTGCCTGGGAGAGTTTTGTAGGTGTTGGCTTACACGAACAGAAGCAATTATTTTGGCTAAAAGAGGGCAGATTGTAACTCTTGTGTGGGCATTTAACTGCACGCATGATTCACGTTTAGTCTCATCTGTTTCATCTCCTCGCTTTTTTGGCAAGCACAAATAAGGCTTGTGGTAAAGAAACTAATGCCATGGTCTGAGAAGGAGAACAGGGACGCCTGTGTTGGCATTTAACACGAAAAGCCAAACGTTAGATGACAGCAGTGCTTTAAGCAGCTTTCTCTTTGAATATAATTTGTTTGTACAGTGGAATCAGAACGGGAATATACTGTTACTTTATTTTCGCTTTTGCTGATGGGCAAAACGGGCAGGGAGATATGAAGCCAATTGAAGAGCTTTCGGTTCACTGCAAAACAAGATGTTTAATCTCCAGTTTGTTTTGTCTGGAATAGTTGCCACTTGTGTTAAAAAATCAATTTAACACTGCATAAAATGGATCATAAAATGTATTTTTACTATCTTGTAGCTTCAAAGGGAATTTTAACTACTTTCTGCCCTTTAAAACAAAGTTCAGGTCAAGAGGCACAGCCCAGCAGACGTTGATTTATTCTCATTTGTGCCAACCCCAAATTAACATAACATAAATACACTTGTTCCACTGCTGAAAAGGTCTAACAGAATTGGAGGACTCGGCACTAGCTCATACATTTTAAGCTTTTTGAACAATTTATTTTTAGATTTTTTTTTTTACATTTCACACTTTAGAAGTAAAGATACAGATATCTTACAAATCTTGGTTGCAATTCTTGTGTATAAAATATTAAAAAAACAGGCAGACATGATTAGAAGTTACTTGCACTGCTAAATGTAATCATTGTGTATTTACTATTTTTATTATTTGAAATAATAAGTTTGAATATTATTTGAATAATTGAATATTATTCTACTCCTGTAACAGAATTTTGTCTTAGTTTTCTGCCTGCAAGTGGGATTACCATGTTGTGGTTGTTTTAGGGGTTGAATTTATTGACAATGCATTTAATAAGTGATTCTCGCTGATGTGTTTGGGGCATTTGAGAAGTGTTGATGTACTTTGAGCATTAAAGTTTTGAAAAGGTGTTTAAATGATTAAAATGTTCTAATAAACTTTCTATTCTATTGATGGTTGCCTCATTTTCAGAGCAACTGTGGCACAACAAAAATGAAAAGTCTTTGCTTTACAGAACGCTTTTATAATGAGCACCAATCAATGCAACAAGGGCTGATTTAAAACTCTCAACATATTTTTCAATTCATTTGAAAATAAATAGTTTGATTTATTCAAAGCATGTGTGGATGTTAACAGCACATGCCTGGTTTGGATGGAAGACAGCAGCCTAGCGTGTTTTGTCTTGTGGGTTTTCACGATATTCATTTTGGTTTCTTGTTTTTTTTCACCAATAAATCTCAGCCCTGGTGTGTATAAGTAGAATATTAAAGTAGATGTCTCAATTTCCATTGTAGCTGTATTATTTTAAATCATCTTTGAAAGCTTAGGTTGTCCTGCGTTTCCCCCCCCAGCACTTTTCTTTTTTTAAAGAAGAGATAAAAGTTAAAGCGCAGACCTAATTGCTGTGGTGTAACCGCCGTGTCGCGAAGCCGGGAAAAGTTGCCTCAACTTAGAGCAGCTCTGTTCACAAAACGCTGCTTGTGTTGCTTTTTCTCACTCCACAATGGCTGTGCTTGGCTCACAATAAATGTGCCTTTTTGCTCTTGTTTTAATCAGACCCAGATTTAGCCGACTCTTTAAAATACATAAAACTGGGCATAATCAGGGAAGTCATAATTGCAATTTGATGCTCTTCACCTGATGATTTTTTGTTCAAAGTCTCTTCATGAGCATAGACTGCAACTTCTTTGCTAAACTACAAAACTGTTCTTGATATTTTCATCCCGAGTCTCTGTTCTTGTCAGCCTCTACAAATCTCAACCTGTAAATTATACTGTTAAACAACACATTTGGCATGTGTTTATAGCCATCATGATGTAGCTGACAGCGGCGATTTCACACTTCAAATGAACGTCCACATACAGTGAGACTTTCAAGGAGATGGGTATATTCAAACTGAAATAGTACTTTTCCATCTCAGAGTATCTCACTCAGAGACACTTTGAAGTTCTGTCTGAGTGTTTTAAAAACACTCTTTGTTTGAGAATCCGACCAGCCTGACACGGCAACAGTGGCTCGACCAATAGCATGAGTTTGGGGGCGGGGCCAATCTGACTGAATGGCAGTTGAGGGAAAATTAGTTTGAAAACGGATAAAAATGGTCGGAATCTGACCATTCACTTTCTTTAGTGTTACACAGAAGAACATATTTTGAAGAATGTTTTAACTGTTTTTATCTGTGCAATGAAATAAAAACAAACAAACAAAAAGACTTTTTGTCTTCACAGAAGAAAGTACGTTTTTAAAACGGTATGAGGGCGAGTAAAATTTCATTTGAACTTTCCCTTTAAAATGGGATAGTACAAAGTATTTAAACTTTGGAAAACACAACAACAACAAAAATGTATTTGAAATCATGCTGACTTGAGCTGAAATGGCAGAGCAGGTCTCGCCACTTGCGGATGGGGTCTCATTAAAGTAGACTCTATTTACAGCTGGGTTTTGGATTGCTAGTTGGATTAGCGCTCAGTCCACACCCATAGATAAATTAACCCAAAAGCTTGATAAGCCCTTTGCAAGTGAGTCACAGTAATCTGAAACCACGATAAAGGCACACGTCTTCAAAAAAAAGGCACACGACAATAAAAAAAAAGAATAAAATGTACTTCCTCGTGTCAAAACAACAGAAGCGCATGCGACTTCAGTAGGATGGATTGCTAGGCTAATCTGACATTTCCTCATTGACCTTTTGCGTTTCCTATTCAAGAACAGACTAGACATAATTGAGCTCTTGCAAGAACCACATGTAATTGTATATATGCCATTTTATGCGTTCATGTTCTGTCACTCAAAAAAAACCATCTGAAACTGGGGAAAGCAATTCGCCGTAATTGACAGCGCGAGAGCGAGGGAGAAACACTCCACTGAAAATTGCTGTGAGCTGGCAGCTCCTGAACCATGAGTGGAAGACGCTTGTAAAATTTTGAGGTAAATAAACTAAGGAAATATATTTTTACACATCCTCCAGTTCTGTTTTGTTCCATATTAAAACTACAAGGGTAGCAGATTCCATTAACAGTAAGTCAAATGAAGTCTTTGGAAAGTGTTCTGGTGAGCGCCAACTCATTGTGAGAATCTATATAGCGGTTTATGAAAACTCACGGCTGGGGCTGACTTTTACAAACAGCTGGCATGCACAATTGCAGCATCGTAAAATATGACTGGCAGTATTCCTTATTCTCCTCTGCTTTCCTTTATGGCATTTCTGGGATTTCAACCCTACAGTGATTGTATTTAATTGGAACGATTGGATTGAAATGAACTGATTGTGTTTCAAAGCCCATTTTGTTGTTGATACTGCTCTACAAAAGTTTTTGTGACCATTTCTGATTGCTGGTAATGTTTTCTTCCATTCTTGTTTTTTTTTTCTTTTCTTTTAAGAGTCCCAAGATGGGAATTACAAATCGGATGTGAGCAGCAAGCCAAGGAAGGAGCGTACAGCATTCACCAAAGAGCAAATTCGAGAACTGGAGGCAGAATTCGCCCATCACAACTATTTGACGAGACTGAGGCGGTACGAAATCGCCGTAAACCTGGATCTCACGGAAAGGCAGGTGAGATGACCGAGTGCGACCTGGTACCTGTTCATCAATCATTCTGTCAGAAGCTACTGCTGTTTTTTTTTTTCTGGGTTCAGTGGTTTTCTATCCAGCCGTGGAGTGGGACTATTGTATTCCAGATGTTTCTGCAAGCTCTCTTTTTGGCTTTAGTCAAGTAACGGGAGAGGCGAAGGAAGTTCTGTCCGCTAAGGAACTTCCGCCTTGCTGCTCCGTCTTACAAATTGGTCTCTGCGTGGGAAGGCTCTTCCTACAGCCATATGTGAAACAAATAGCACATGACGCTTTATTTGGAGCCAAAGATATATTGGTTATTGTAACTATTTGATGTTTTAACCAAACAACTATGTAATCTTATTAAACCATTGAAGTTTATTGACTCTTACAGACATAAAGAGATGACATAATGCTTGCTGTTTTTGAAATGACATCATTGGCAGGTCATTCCGGCCTAATTCAAAACACCATTCATTACATTTTTAACTGCTCAATGAGGCATGCAAGGGCTTTAATTTATAATATCCAGTACATTGCAGTATTGTAGATTACAAATGTGTTTCTAGACCTTTTTGTTTCATAAGACTTTGCAGTTTGCCATGGATCTCACAAGGAAGTGACATCTGTGGCCTTAAATTATGCTACATTCTCTGGGGATACATTCCCAAGGCTTAGAATTAAAAACCTTGCCACACGACAAGTAAGCAAATCCGTATCCTGCAATGTGATCCCTGTGTGAACCTGCTGGAGTTCTGGACCTTTGTGGCAGGAGTAGTACTATGACTAGGGCCACCACCGTTTTGCACAAGTAAAATGGTTATTAATCATAATAGGATTGCACAGCCTAATTAAAACGACTGTCTGTAATTACAGTTTTGCAGCACCTGCAAGACAGCACTGTATTGGTATCCCTAAATGTTTTAGGGGTTTAGAACTGAAATGAAAGTTTTGCACTGAGGAAACATATCACACATTAAACGGCACACGTATCTGTCAAAGCGCCTGACAGGGCAAGCCATGTCAAACATCATGCTAATGCAGGAGCTTGAAGCTAAAAATAAAGAATTCTCATGTTTTGGGCAGCTTGGGTCACGGACCTTTCCCGCAGCAGCTCACTCTGTTTCCTCCACTATTTTTAGATACATTCTATCCATAGAAATGCATTTTTCAGTACTATAATTTGACGTGACTGTCTGAAGTTTTCTGTGCAGAGCGGGCAGTGCAACTAATGTTGTCTAATGTTGCAACTAATGTAACTAATGTTGTCGATGATTTTCATTATTGATTATTATCGACACCCATAGGTTTCTGAAGAGCATTTTGAAAGTGGGTAGTGCATCTTGGCAGTGAGTCACCGCTCATCAATCCCGGATAACTGAAAATGGGCAAAGGGGCAGGATGTGGTTGGAACTGAGGTGCCTGGTTGCTGAAACCATGCAAAATCAAAACGGGACTTCATACCTTTATAATGAAATGGCGATTGTTAGATGAATCCAATTCCGTGCACTTGGGTAAAATGTCCATGTGCACTTTTTGTCCACAAAAACGTTAAATCCATGAAATATTGATATATTGTCCACTGTTTGCATAACGTTTCTTCTGAACCATCAGCTGTTCAAGAAATTATGCAGTCTGAGCACCGTTTATGTTGTAAAACTGTATACGATGTATACATTGGACTCTCACAAACAAATGAGCCTGCATGCAAAGTATATTTTTATTTTTCAAAATAGTGCAGCAGTTTTAGTTATAATATCCAAGCAGTGCTGTTGGATTTTGTGGTGTTTCGAGAGGCATATTCTCCAGCCATTGTCATTGTGGTATATCTGATGGACAAAACTTTTAGCCAATGCCAAGACAATGTGTTCTGTTTATCTTCCACATGTCTGCACAAATACACAGACGTACATCTGTCTTGCCCATTAACCACACATCAAGCCATATTATTTGATAATTGTGTGAAATAATCCCCCCAAAAAGCACAAACATGGCAGAGATGCCAAATTCAGAGGCTGAAATTAGCTGAGATTATGTGAAGGCTCACAGACAGTGACTAACAGCTAGTCATGACAGCAGCGGCAATCCACCTGTCACTCAAGTGGCCACGCCCTTAATTATGCAGAATTTTAAAGCTTAATATAATTTAAACAGATGAGTTATAAAAAAAAATCACCCCCCTCACAATTGTAATGAATGGTAAAATTAGCTTTATAGACCAAAACCATTTTTGTACCAGGCTGTAAACATGTTTTTTTTCCGCTGTAAAGTTGGGTATTGTAACATGGGGGAGATACAGATTTGACTCGCTTTTGGAACTCGTCTCTAGCGACCAATTGATGAATTGCAGTTTAAGTCACTTCCGTCACGTGTTGGCTTCAGCGAGAGAGAACGCGGGAGGTTGCCGCAGCCCTACTCCATTCAAACTTTTTATTTATATTACATTTTTATCTTTTATTTATATATTTCTAACTTTTTTTTATTTTAAAGTGGGACAACTTCCCATTGAATTTTCAGCATTCAAAATGGAATATTCCTCTGCTTTAGAATTCAGGCCGAACATACAAACTCACACTTTTTTTTTTTTACCTAACAAAAAAACCATGATGTCTTCCGCATAGTGATGCACTACACTTTTTATTGGATTTTTGTCTGTTTTTTTCTGTATTGTATTGATCTAACCTTATGGACGTCTTACCACTGCAAAGACAGTGCTGTGTTGTGTTTTGATATTCATACGCAAAGAAGAGAAATCAAGTGTGCTGAGTTTTTGACAACTTCAAAGTAGCTCTGATTTCATTTACACAAATCCAGCCTTCAATTTTAAGCTTATTCCATATCTAAATACATATCTAGTTTTTATATTTTTGTCCGTTTTTTGTCTAATGACATGCACTAACCAGTGTGCAATAACTTACTAGACATTTTCAGGCTGAGAAAAGAACTGCAAACGTTGCAGATATATTTTAAGGGTGTCAGTCATATAGTGCTGACAGTAATGAACATGGGTGGCCAATTGAATAGTGTTCAAGCAGACCTTAAAATACAAAAACTATTCCTTGTGGATCCTTGAAAGGTAAGGTGACGGAATTATTGTGTTGAATTTTGATGTAAAACACGCCTTGGATCTTAACCATCAAGTTTGACAGCCATTGGGGAAAAAATGCTTCAAATTACATCATTTTGCTGATTTGGGCCTGGTGTTTGTCAGGTCTGATTGTGTATGAAGAATTCAGGTCCATTCCATCTGATTATCTACAAAATTACACCCCACTAGAAGTACATTTTAGCGTATGGTCCCTCAGCAATCCTTACTTGCACTGCAGTGACCGTTTAAGAAACAGCTAAATCATCATTCTGGGAAACGTAAATACTGTGTCTGAATTAACTCGCAAGGAAAAGACAGAAATGTCTGATGGCACAGAACAGATGGGCTGAAAATAGCTGCCAAATATGTGCATTGAAAGCAATGTTATGTTTCAAGCGTCTTCAGAGAAACATAATTCCAAACTTTGTGGATCATGCATTAGAATAGCAGGGTGGTCATCTGATCACATGGCACATTAGCACCTGATTGTGGGATATTAGCTTACTGGAGTTTGGTGAGTCATGGCTTGATCTACCTCTCCAATCGCTCTGCCAACAACCACCGTAAACAGATCATCTGCACCATCGGGTGAACATACACACTAATTTGCTGAAGACAAATTACACTCATACACACACACACAGCGATGCCATTAAAGAACCATTTTGAATCTTACATGGAACACTTTTTAAAAGGACCAATTTTTTCTTAGTGTGAAAGACTTCTAATCTATACAACCTTTTCCACTATAAAGAACCTTTTGTGCAATGCTTCTTTTTCGCTATGTCTTCTGTCCACATTGAGATGGCATTTTTGTCCTGCGAAAAGTGAGCCTTTTGAAGACACTCTCCCAATTGGATGCATTTTAAACGCAGTTTTCACGTTGCAGCTTGGACTGTGAAACAGAATAATTCTAAAACCGTGGTGCACGTTTTGTCATGTGAAAATATTGTAAGTAAATATCTATGCTAAAGATAAATGTTACTTTGTACAATCTTCATATCACACTCATGAAAATGTACTCACAATTGCTGTCATGCATAAATATGAGGGCAACTGTGTTTTAGATCATACATGGAACAGCGATTTTTGGGTGTGATCCGGATGCACCAGTAAGTGTTACATTTTGCTAATATATTAATAATGCCAGAAGAAGTGAGAACTTTATTATGTCTGGTCTCTCTGTATCATCTCAGTGAGCTTTTATTTCATCTTACACATGTACAGTAAGATGATTTAAGCATTTTTCATAGTTTTAGTGAGGAGAAACCTTTGGAAAATCTAACGTGAATGAAGAGCGTTTTGAAAGGAAACTCCATTTTTAAATGTATTCGGATTAATGTGGATGTAGCCTAAGAGTGTAGGATCTGATAACTCATTTGTCCTTCTTTCTCACTAGGTAAAAGTGTGGTTTCAGAACAGACGGATGAAGTGGAAGCGAGTTAAAGGAGGCCAACAGGGGGCGGTAGCAAGAGAAAAAGAGCTTGTGAATGTGAAAAAGGGAACATTGCTTCCCTCCGAGTTTTCGGGAATTCCTGGACTCCACCATACACCGGACTCACTTATCAACAACGAGGACAGCCATGACAGCGACCAGAGCTCTGAGCACGCTCTCTTATGATACTGTCAATGCTTATCTGGGGTCATGATCAGTTAGGGATTATGTAAAGTACAGACTGAAAGTACACAAAGGCTGCACAGCAGAAGATACGTGCCAATGAGGAGGCACCGCACCACGACGCCTTTCAGGACAGTTCCTGTGACGCCTCAAAGTAGTGTCATTGCTTGCTCAATATGTAAAAATGTACACAGGACTGATATATTGTTGTGCATTTGGATGATACAGAATATTTGTGATACTTTGGCATGAATATTCACCAAGAAACGGTGCCTTGCTAGTTTGAAGGAAATGTTTACACGTTTGAAAATGCCGTTAAATGCATTAAAGGTGCTGTAAGCTCCCGGTCAGTGTTTTACCGAGCCTAGGGACTTCTGTCAGGTCATATGGATATACTCAGCATGCTATACCATAAAATAATCACTTACAGCACCTTTAAAGTACCCTTCCACTGCTGTTTTACTTGAAAGCTAGAATAGCAGAGTTAAAGGGACAGTTCACCCAAAAATTTGAATTTTACCATGATTTACTTGCCGTCAAGCCATCCTAAATGTATATGACTTTCTTCTTTCAGAGTTATATTATAAAATACCCTTGCTCTTCCCAGATTTGTTGTGGGATTGAATGATGCCCGAGTTTTTGAAGTTCCAAAAAGTGTATCCATCCATCTCAAAAGTAATCCATACGGCTCCGGGTGTTATTAAAGGCCTTCTGAAGCAAAGTTATGGGGTTTTGTAAGAAAAATGTCCATATTTAAAACTTTATAAACTATAATCACTGGCTTCCGGCAAAGGCTGTATGCAAGTCTAGCTCCGGTGGAAGAGTGACCTCTGAACCGACACGGAAGCACAGAGGATAGAGCAAAACAAAACACTGGTCATGAATTAGAAGTCTTGTAGAAAGTCATATACGCCTAGCTTGAGGGTGAGTAAATTATGGGATAATTTTCATTTTTGGGTGAACCATCCCTTTAGAATTGACTGGTCGAATCTGGCCCAACAACATTCCATTCTGATCTTGCATTGAAAAGATTTTAGTTTGCACTGTCAGTTTCTGTGCCTTAATTGATTTCTACTGTATGTTTTTGTACAATTTTGATGTGATCGCAATAACGATCAATCAAGTGTGCAGGAGAGTCAAAAACATTTCAGATAATATTATGTCATGTAAATATAAGTAGTCCTATGTTCCAAAAATCTGACAGTTGTATCATGCTTCAACAATAAACTTTTCGTATGTTGCTCGGTATGATTTTCTTATCATGAATGATTCTTTCTTGGAGGTTAGCTAATGAAAGACACTGCTGAAAACTGCCTTTCGACTACAAAACTGACTGCCAGGGCTCAATAATAAGTGAGTGTTATGGGTCAGTTCATGCACCCACGTATGCATTTTAAGCTACAGTCTTGTGAAAAAGTTAGGACACCCTACATAAGAAGATATAATAATAATAATAATAATAAAACATTATTAAATCATCTGGTGCTTTGGAAATTTAGAAAATAAAACCTCAGATGAACAACAAGACATTACATATCACACCATGTCATTATTTATCTAGCAAAGATAAAGCCAAGATGGAAAAAACATGGGTGACAAAGTTAGGTTACCCTATGATTGAGTTGCCTGTAGATCCAATTTTAGGAGCAATAACTTGAAGTAATCATTTTCTGTATCAATCAGTCCCTCACATCATTCTGGAGGAATTTTGGCCCATTCTTCTTAATGTTGTTTAAGTTTATTGAAGTTTGTGGGAATTTGTTAATGCACAGCTCTTGCCACAGCTTTTCAGTCAGGGTGAGGTCTGAACTTGACTTTGGCCTTGGCAACACCTTTATTCTTTCCTTTATCAGCCATTCTGGTGTGGATTTGATGGTGATTTTCAGATCATTGTCCAGTTGCATGACCCAATATTGGCCAAGCTTTAGCTGCTGGACGGATGGCCTCACATTTGACTCTAGGATACTTTTGTATACAAAGGAGTTCATGGTTGACTCAATGACTATGAGCTTCCCAATGGCCTGTGGGTACAAAACAAGCCTAAAATCATCATCACCTCCACCAGCGGGCTTGACTTTTGGTATGATTGTGCTGATATGCTCTTTTGGTTTTCACCAAATTGGCACTGTGCATTATAGCCAAACATCTTGTCTGTCCAAATGACATAGTTCTAGAAGTCTTATGGTTTGTTCAGAATCAACTGGTGTCTGATTTGAATGCCTTCCACTTGTGCGTAATCCTCCTCACTACAGGATGATGGACTTCAGATAGTTTGGAAATGGGCGTATAACCCTTCCCAGATTGATGGCAGCAACAATTGCTTCTCTAAGATCATTGTGACTGTATTTAATGTGAAGGCATCTACTCCCTCTAGTAGTGAGTGAACTTGAAAGATTTGTTGTAGTTGGAATTAGTTGCATGACTTGGGTCACTTTGCATCTACTTTACTGATGCTGAGCAACAGGCACCTCCTCACAGAAGCAGACTTTCTAGGTTTTTAATTGCATGCAGTTGGACTGGAGCATATCCACTGATGTCCAACCATTGTTGTGTGTTCAGCTGCGAGTCTAATTTGTCAAGAACATGTTCTAACTCCTTTAGAAACTTCAAATGCCTTAAGCTGAATGTTCCTATAGAAATCCATCCAGTGAGGGTCTGCGGCTCATCACCATGTTTATGAAGTGAATATGCTGAGGCTAAGTGAGGAGCCTACATGAATATGTTATTGAGGAAGGGGCAGGGGAATATGCTAAATTCAGTTTCTCCTCCAGGCAGGGTCAGGACTTCTGCCTTAAGTCTGAGAGGTGGGTGAGCAAACGGATCATATTCTATTACAAAATCAGGTCTGAAATATTGTTATGGCCCATTCTTGCTGTCGCCACTGAGTGAGCCTGCATTCTAATTCGTAATGCAAGCCAGGAGAATCAAGACACGTCTGCCCACCAGGACCAATGATTCTGAACGTCCTGCCAAAAGAATCAGTTGTAGCTTCAACTGCTTTTGACGGAAGAAACCGCAAAAAGATATTTTGTTAGAATGTTTTTGTATCACCAAGGAGATTTCTGGAACTTCCTCCACAATGGAATAGAGAGGTCACACACAAAGTCACGTTACTCTCTGTTTCACATCTAAACCTTTTATTACTGCACTTTGACTTCTTAGCTTCTTTCCTGGACAGGAAAAGCAACATTGTTTTAATTATAGTCCAAGCCAAAAAACAGCAGTAGACACTACAAGCTTTTCCATAATATATTTTAATTCACAGTTTGTGCACATTGTTGTGATCTTTTTCATCTATGATGACACCTAACAGGAATCATGCAGTATATCTCTCTATTTTTATCAGTTTAAATTATTATTTTGCAATCTGCAAATGTATCACATTTAATTGCTTTATCATTATTCAACAACAATTTTAAATTTTGCAACTAATGTAAAAAATGTGATAGCATATTTATTCAGTATTTACTGACCCATATTGTCTAACAGACCCATATGTGTGTTTTTCGGTTTGGCTGCACTCAAATCAACACATGTTTGTTATTTGAGGTAAAACACTCACATTTTTTTCAGCATATTTATTCAGTATTTACTGTGCGATAAATAATTTCTATTCTTATAAATGACAGTTGTGACATTATTTTAACCAAACAATGTTTAAATTCCATATCCATTCATGTAAATTCTTAGAGGGGAAAAAACATGCTTTTTAGTTTTTAAAAGGCACATCATAATGAATCAATCTTGCCCTAAAAAAATGAAGTAAAACAAAAAAATACAAATAAATTAATTAATAAAAGCAGAAAGCTAATCAAATGATATATCTCCTTTTGTGTCTTTTTGTAGCAGATTTATTTATTCATTTATTTTACTTTGTTTTAAAAAAAAGCTTTTACATTGTAATTTTGTTTATGAACTCATTGTTCAATCAATCCGTCAATCAATCAATAAAACCTGGCATATATGTGTAAAATGTGTGTGTGTGTGTATTCCCTACATTATGGGGACCAAATGTCCCCACGGGTATAGTAATACTAGTAAATTCTGATCTTGTGGGGACAATTTTTGGTTACCATGAGGAAACAAGCTCATAAATCATACAGAGTTATCTTTTTTGAAAATCTAAAATAGCAGAACATTTTCTGTGATGGGTAGGTTTAGGGGTAGGGGTAGTGTAGGGGGACAGAATATACAGTTTGTACGGGATAAAAACCATTACGCCTCGAATGTCCCCATAAAACATGAAAACACAACACATGTCTCTCTCTCTCTCTCTCTCTCTCTCCTCTCTCTCTCTCTCTCTCTCTCTCTCTCTCTCCTCTCTCTCTCTCTCTCTCTCTCTCTCTCTCTCTCTCTCTCTCTCTCTCTCTCTCTCCTCTCTCTCTCTCTCTCTCTCTCTCTTCTCTCTCTCCTCTCTCTCTCTCTCTCTCTCTCTCTCTCTCTCTCTCTCCTCTCTTCTCTCTCTCTCTCTCTCTCTCTCTCTCTCTCTCTCTCTCTCTCTCTCTCTCTCTCTCTCTCTCTCTCTCTCTCTCTCTCTCTCTCTCTCTCCTCTCTCTCTCTCTCCTCTCTCTCTCTCTCTCTCTCTCTCTCTCTCTCTCTCTCTCTCTCTCTCTCTCTCTGTGTGTGCGTGCGTGTGATCACCAAGAAGACGGTGAAAAGCATATCCTACCTGAGATGAGACATCAAAGTAAATATTATAATATTTTTGTTAATATTCTGCGTCGTTCATGGAGTAATTTTGAGAAATTGTACAAAAAAAAGCTCGAATATATTAGTTAGTATATTAGCTATATAATCGCTCAGTGTCTTTCTGCAATAAAAATAAATATATGTCGACTTGCAAGCGCTTCCGTCTTGTGTCATGTGATCACATCATCTCACTTCATGACTCCGTGAAGTTCAAAGTTCTTGCCGCCTGTAGGTTTTCATAAACGCCCAACAGACACCACTGTGTTCAACCCGGCAGTGTGAGGAGCCACTGATTTATACTGTAGTTTCATTTTTACCACACTTAGAAACACAATGGCGCGAGAGGAAGTCAACAATGTGACCGTTTCTCAGGGGGTTCGTATGCTGTTCAGTCTAATGACTCCTAATGAATCATCCTTCGCGACTATACAAGAGGTGCCGAAATATGTTAACCAGGTAAGTCTGACGTCAGTACCGCGTTTTTGGCAAATATATGTAAACAAATACGAGATTACACACATACTTGCACACATCCGAGCTACACAGTTCTCAAAAACAACAACAACAACACACTCCAAGAGTTCAACAGAGCTTACACAACAGCTTAATTATGTAGTGTTTGCACCTGTTATCAGCAAAACTTTTCTCCATTTTTCTGTTTTAGCACGTTTGACCACTTACTTTGTGTTAAAAGTATTAATAAGTAGAAAAAAGCACAGCAGACATTGTACATTGAAATGCTTAGTTCTGTACACACTATTAAATAAGTACAAAACGAGAATGGAAAAGATGCCTTCCCTCCTTCTGTCAGCTGTTGGATCAGGTGTAGTCTATGTATTTCAAATGTGCTCAGTGTTGGGGGATTTTTAATATGTTAATCATGCTTCATATGGTCATTATATTATAGTATTTAAAACATCTATTGATAATATTGCGCCACCAAACACTCAGACACTCTTACGTGATGCTTGTTGACTTTAAAGGGTCAGTTCACCCAAAAATGAAAATTCTGTCGTGTCGTTCCACATCCGTAAGACCTTCGGAAACAAAAAGAAATGAAATGAAATCAAAAAGAGGTTCATAGACAGCAATTTAACCACTTTCAAGGTCCAGAAAGGTAGTAAAGACATTGTTAAAATAGTATAGGTGTCTACAGTGGTTCAACATTATGTTATGAATTGACGAGAATACTTTTTGTGCGCGACTTGATTCAATAATTTCTTCTTCTTGTGTTTTTGCACTCAACCTTGAAAGTGTTGGTTAAATTACTGTCTGTGGAGAAGTCCGATACATCTCAGATTTCATCAGAAATATCTTAATTGTTATCTGTGTTCTGAAGGTGAACGAAGATCTTTGGAATGACATGAGGGTGAGGAATTAATGACAGAATTTTTTTAGTTTTTGGTGAACTAACCCTTTAACGGTGACCCCACCCATGTTTTCTAACAACAAGTCTTAATTCTAAGGGTTTAAATG